>JABTTQ020000346.1:0-600000 GCA_016081115.2 Rehmannia glutinosa
TATAATAATAAAATTTTAAAAATATATTCTATATTCAAATGCAATGTTAATACTATTATTAAACATCCGAAAATAAATGATTACAATCCTAGTATATTAAAGTTTAGAACATATCTTTTACATATAAATTACAAAAATCATCCATAAGTGAATCTATAATAAATTTGGGAAATTTGCTTTTTAATATATACAAGTAAACAATCTAGTTTAAATGTTATTATATATATATGTATATATATATCAAAGACTCACATAATATTTTATTCAATCCTAGTATATTAAAGTTTAGAACATATCTTTTACATATAAATTACGAAAATCATCCATAAGTGAATCTATAATAAATTTTGGGGAATTTGCTTTTTAATATATACAAGTAAACAATCTAGTTTAAATGTTATTATATATATATATATATATATATATATCAAAGACTCGCATAATATTTTATTCAAACTTCAAAATAATATATCGTAAACTTATGATCATCCCTAAATAAATTATGTTAAAATATTTATCGCATGAATTTAAAGTATTTAATTTTACAAATTTAATGTGTCGATTTAATTTTGGGATAAATCTTATTTTATTATTCATAATTTTTTTTTTATTAGTTTTGAAATCAAACATTTACTTTCAAAATCCGAATCATGACATATAAACTTTATCAGATTCGTCATCAAACAAAATTTGAAACCCATCAAACTGAACACTATATTCACAAATCTAAAACAACTCAGAAATTATGATTTAACACCACATATTAATATATAGGTGGTTGAAAAAAAAAGGTTGGGGGGAGGGGCAGGCCTCCCTGACAATGAACGTGGCTCCGTCACTGCCTGCATGAGAGTCTCATAGGATAAAGAGGCGTGTGGCCGAATATAGTTGCAGAATGAGTCTTGGTATTTCGATCGATAATAACGTGAACCTCATAAGTCAATTGACAGTAATCAAATCCAATGATGAATATTTGTGGCTGAATAATTAAATAATAATATAAATATATAATAGAAATATAATTACGATTTTATTCCCAACATATACATTTTATGTAATTAAGTACTATACAAACTTACAAAGTATTTCTTTTTTTTTTTAATAATAATTTTCTCACTAAAATTAAATCTCAAATTTAAACTTTCATACCTTATGGTCCTTAAAAACTTGAGCTTATGTATTACACGTAACTATCACATGCTAGCGATTTTACTAAACAATTAAACATCATGTTTATCATTTACTATTTACTAAAACTTTAATGAACACATACCAAATATATAAAATTCTTCACGCGAATTACAAGTTAAATTAAATAAAAATATAGAAGTAACATTTATAACCACAATAACACAAATTTTTGTGGGTAACGGAAAACAGTTCAGAAAAATTGTAGTCAAGTAGTGACATGGTTGCAGAAATTGCTAGGCGCTAGTCGGACGGTAGCTCAACGCCTAGTGCTTAGGCCGTCTAGGTGGCCGCCTAGAAACAACTCTATTTATTATTCTGTTTTTTTTTATTTTTTGGCCGATTTTAGCAAAATCGAAGACTTAGGAAGCATCTAGCGCCTAGACGGCCGCCTAGGCCGATTTTAAGAACAATGTAGTGACCTCAAACAAATTACAAATCCAACCAAACAACTATGACAAAGTAGCATATGTTACCATAAATAATAATATTTGATCATATATCATCATGAATTTTCTTGATATTACAGCTGTTCCTTTCTTTCTTTTTCCCACAACACACTCTCTCTCTGTCACCACTTCACACTGACATGTATTCCCATTTCATCTCCCTCAAATTTTAACTGCTCAGGCTTTCAGCAGAGTAAATATACGTATACAGAGTGTATGTACTTCTGTGTAAATACGTATTCATGGAGGTACCGTCGGAACCCAAGTCATGGAGAGATGAGCTGGCAAGCCTAGTGGAGGACACAGGGATAAAATTCAACGGAGATTCAATCACAGTTTCTCCGAAGGAATTCTCCGGCAAGACGACGACGCCGTCGACGGCGGCGGCGGCGGCGGAGGAAACGGAGAGTTTGAAGGATCAAATCAAGGGATTCGCGAAGGCGTGGGGTGAACTGGTGGTGGAATTGGGGAGAGGGTGTAGGGATGTCGTGCAGCAGACAATACTGACTGAGGATTCTTACATTGTGAAGAAAACCAAAGGGCCGGTGGCTGAGGTTTCGGAGAAACTGAGGTTTCTGAATGAGTTCTTGCCGGAGGATCGCGATCCGGTTCACGTTTGGCCTGTCGTTCTTTTCGTGTTTTTCCTTGCTCTTGCTGGTATGTGTTTGGGTTTGGGTTTGTTCTTCGTTTTTTTAGTTTATTGTTCTGTTTTTTTTTCATTAATTTTGAGTAATTTATGGCTGCATTTGTGCTGATTAATTAGCTGGATTAAAATTGTCTGCAACAGAAATTAGCAACTATGAATTGTCCTTCAAATCTTTTTTTTTAATTGCAAAATTTTGCCTCTTCTTGATTTTAATGTTACAAAATTAAAGTGATTCTGTCTTACTGTGGTAGTGGTACAGTTGAAGCTTAGCCAAATTATAACACGGTGTTGCTGCTTTATTTTGAGGATTAATTACAAAAAGCCCCTTAATGTTTGGCTAATTACTAAATAACCAAGTGGTTTTTCAAAACTACAAGAAACTCCTTGAGCTTTCTTTCTGTCTTAAATTGGTAACTGAAATATTTTGATAAACGTGAGGGGAGCTTTTGAAATGTTTTTTTTGTAATTTTTGAAAATCTCTGGGGTTTGTAATTAGCCTGAACCTCAGGGGTTATTTTGTAGTTATCCATTATTTTAAAAACTTCCTATGAAACTCCTATATCATTAGATTTTCCATTCATAGATGTGGCATTTTGATGTACTTGCCTATTGATCATTTTTGATGTGGTGCAGTTCTGAATGTGAATAGCAAATATGAATCTGCTACTTCAATGGTGAAGAAAGTTTCTCTACATCCTCCTAGTGCCGTACGCATATCACTTCCGGACGGTAGATACATAGCGTATCACGAGATTGGAGTTTCAGCTGATAAAGCAAGATTCTCTCTAATCGTTCCACACGGTTTCCTCTCTTCTCGTCTCGCGGGTACTTGGCTGCAATAAAATTTGAAAAAAATGAAAAATAAGTTGCAATCCATGTACCGATGTTTTTGCACTAAAACTTTAAATGATCAAATGACAGGTATTATGGGGATCAAAGTGTCGTTGCTGGAAGAATTTGGTGTTCGGCTCATCAGTTATGATCTACCTGGTTTTGGGGAGAGTGATCCTCATCCGAACAGAAATCTTAACTTATCGGCTCTGGATATGTCACACTTGGCTGATTCGGTGGGAGTGAATGGCAAATTCTGGGTTTTGGGATATTCGAGTGGCTCGTTACATGCTTGGGCTGCTCTAAAGTATATTCCAAATAAAGTTGCTGGTAAAACACTATCCTTCCTGTAGAAATTAGAACTTGAATTTAAGATGCATGGTAATTACAAAAAACCCACTGAGATTTGGGCTAATTACAGAAAAGCCCAGAGATTTTCGGAAATTTCAGAAAACCCCATTAGGTTTGATGCGTCTTAGTTTCCCCCCTTCATATGCGAAAAAACATTTCAAAAAACACCCTTACGTTTATCGAAATATTATAATTACCTCCTTAAATTTAAGATACAATCAAACCTTAAGGTTTTTATTTTCGTAATTAGCCCAAACCTTAGGGGGCTTTTTGTAATTCCCTTTAGATGCCATTATTTAATGATTGGTGCTACTCAAAGATTTGTGCATTTGGACCTTTTTTGATGCTTTGAAGATGCTGTTATTTACAGGTGCTGTCATGTTCGCCCCGTTGGTCAATCCGTACGATATGAGCATGACTAAAGAAGAGATGTCTGGAACTTGGGGAAATTGGACCCGGCGGAAAAGATTATTGTTCTTTCTGGCTCGAAGATTTCCGAAATTTCTCACTTATTTTTATCACCGGACTTTTCTATCTGGAAAGCATGGCCATATAGATAAATGGTTGGCTTTATCATTAGGAAAAAAGGTAATAGTTTCCTATCAGTATAGTTACTCATAGTCAGGTTAAGGAATAAGAAAATACCAAGGATGATAAATGAACTCAATGTTTTGAAAATAAGCTTAAGAGCAACTCTGTAGTGACCTGTTTTTGATTGAGTCACTCTATAGTAGATAGTTTTGCACTCCAAAAATTTGTTTGTGATGAACATAAAGTTTATGCAAGAGCCTTTCTGTGTGTCCATCAGTTTCTGGATATCAGATACGAGTTTTACCCTAAACATTACTATTAGGGATAATTACAAAAACTACCCCTGAGGTTTGAGGTAATTCAGAAAAACCCAGAGAAGTTTCAAAATTACAAAAAGCCCCTTGAGGCTTGATTATTCTTAAATGTAAGGGGTAACTATAATATTTTCACAAACGTAAAAGGTGGTGTGTGAAATGTTTTTGCTCATGAAAGGGTAAAGTAAAATATAGAATCAAACCTCAAGGGGATTTTTGTAATTTTCAAAAATCTCTGGGTTTCTTTTTGTTATTAGCTCAAACCTTGGTGGTAAATTTTGTAATTATCCCTTATTATTATTAGGGATAATTACAAAAACACCTCTAAGGTTTGGGCTAATTACAAAAAACCCAGAGTTCTTTAAAAATTACAAAAAAAACCCTTGAGGTTTGATTCCATCTTTACATTTTTCCCGGTGATTTTCAAAAACATTTCAACAAACCCCCTGACATTAACAAAAATATTACAGTTACCCCTTAAATTTAAGACAAAATGAAACATGAAGGTTTTTTTTGTAATTTTGAAACAATGTCTGGGTTTTTTTGTAATTAACCCAAACCTCAGGGGTGATTTTGTAATTATCCCTTATTATTATTTCAAAATTATGTAGTGTTTATACTAAAACTGGAACCAGTCTGCCAGTGTCCATGTAGCTCAATAGCTGCTCTTTGTACATTTCATTACTTACGATATTTTCCGGCTTCTATTTACGCAGGATAGAGATCTTGTCGAAACATCAGCATTTGAAGAAATCTGGCACAGGGACGTTGAAGAGTCCGTTCGTCAGAATAGCCCAAAACCATTTGTGGAGGAAGCTATGCTACAGGTTTCAAATTGGGGTTTCAGCCTCATGGATCTTCAAGTGCAGAGAAAATGTCCCAGAAAAGGCATAATCCCTTGGCTGCAGTTCATGTATGGTCAGCCAGAATGTGAATTGACTGGATATCTCGGCCCGATTCACATATGGCAGGTCTGCATACATTTTCCGTATATCTTAGACACTGCTAATTCCTCTAAAACATGGAAATCTTGCAGCTCTATTAGAGCTCTATTGTGATTACAAAACATAAAGGAATAATTACTAAAAAAAAATAGGGATAATTACATAAAACCCCCTGAGGTTTGGGTTATTACAAAAAAACCCAGTGATTTTTGAAAATTATAAAAAAACCTTACGGTTTGATTCTCGCTTACATCTTCCCCCTCATAAGCAAAAAAAGCATTTCAAAAACTACCCTGGTATTTGTAGAAATATTACAGCTTAACCCCTTAAATTTAAGAGAAAATCAAACCAGATGAGGCTTTTTGTAATTTTGAAACATCTCTCGATTTTTTGTAATTAGCCCAAACCTTGGGGGTGTTTTTGTAATTATCCCAAAAAAATAACCTTGAGGTTCCAGTCTAAATCCTAGCTGTCTTTTAAAATTACAAATACCCACTCGATATTTGTTTCTATATTACAAATTACACCTGGGTATTCGTTAAGTAAATACAAACGTCAATTGGGTATTTGTAATATGTTAAGAGGACATTTGTAAGGGATAATTATAAAACTACCCCTGAGATTTAGGTTATTTACAAAAAACCCACAAATATTTGAAAATTACAAAAAACCTCGAGAGGTTTGATTCTGTATTACACTTTACCCCTTTCATAAGCAAAAACATTTAAACACCCTCCTTACATTTGTAAAATTATTGCAATTACCCCTTACTTTTAACACATAATCAAAACTTAAGGGGCTTTTTGTAAATTTCAAACATATCTGGGTTTTTTTGTAAATAACACAACCTCAGGGGTAGTTTTTGTAATTATCCCTTTTTGTAATATTGAAGGAGATTTTTTTTTTTTTAATTAGGCCGAACTTCAGGGGTAGGTTTTTTAGTTTTTCTAACATAAGAGATCAAATTAGTATTGTTGATCTCCGTAGATGATTCTTTTATTGTTCTTTTGAACAGGGAATGGATGATATGGTGGTTCCCCCATCAATGACCGATTATGTGGCTCGTGTTTTACCCACTGCCATTGTGCATAGACTTCCAGAAGAGGGCCACTTCTCGTATTTCTCCCTCTGCGATGAATGTCACGGGGAAATATTCTCAACCGTTTTTGGAAGCCCGCAAGGTCCACTCAATACTGTAGATAATAATACTCTAACGAAAGACGATGTAGAAGAGGCCTCGGCAGCTCAGGCAAAATCTGCCACTGGTTGAGATGTTTCTTGTTTTTGACATGACAAATGTAGATAGCAGGTGGATATGCTCATGGAAAACCAGAAATCAAATAGTTCCCCGATTTTCGTGTGCTGGGGATAACTTTTACTTCTTACTGCTGACAATAGACCTACGAAATAGAAAACACGGTAACATGAAAAGAAACCTTTGTTGTCTTTAGCAGTGTCGACATCGTCAACTCGATTTCCTGTGAGTACAATGTTGATTTTGGTATTGTTCCTTCATTTTGTGCTTCTTATGAGTAACGCAAAAACTTGTGTGAGACGGTGTCAGACCGTGAGACAGTGATATACTTTTAATGTAAAAAGTTATACTTGTCTAAATACATTTAAATTATTTAGACAATTATTACTTATTACACTAAAAGTATCACCGTCTCACAGGAGTCCTGTTGTATGAGTAATTATGTCTGCTTTACTTGAGCAACATTTGTTTGACAAGAAAGAGTGATATAGGAGGATGAATTGCAGAATTACTTTGTACATTTTACTTAGACAAAGCAATGACTTTTACAATTCTGTTTGTGGTTTTAGTTTCATTTTTTTTTTTTTTCCTTTTTTTGTGTTCAAAGAAGCATATATAGTTTCTGCATATGTCAAAGCTTGTAAGAAAAATCAATGTACTTTCTTTCAAATGCAATTCATTACAAAATTGGCAAACGAAGATGAATATTACTATAAACTTCATAAATCTACAAGATAAGAAAAAAGAAAAAAAAAATGGAATATAGATAGTAAAAAGTCATTTTATCTTGCTGATTATTATTTTATCTAAATCTATTGTTCCTTAGAAATCTTGAGATCCCACAGCAGAACTTTAGAGCAATCTTGAGCTGGAATTCCCTTCAACTTTGTTTCCTCTTCAAGAACCTCTTTTCTCACAAATCTGAGTGAATTCTGCAGTAAAGATGAAAATACACAAGGACATAAGTAATAAAGTTTGCATTTTCTCTAATATATTTTTCACTCAGAGTAGAAATGTACAATTTAAAAGCATATATTATTACTGAAACTCTAAAAGTATGATGACATCTCAAATCATGAGATAAAATATTTATATATTTATATACTACTGGCAAGGATGAATTTGCATATTATGACCAGAACTTATTTGAACTACTGTATTTGGACCAACATACCTATAACTTACAGCAGTATAATTTTTGTAGGGATAATTATATATATATATATATATATATATATATATATATATATATATAAACCTGAGCTTCGGGCTAGTTAAAAAAAAAAAAAACAGAGGTATTTGAAAATTACAAAGAACGCCTTGAGGTTTGATTTTGTCTTAAACTTTAGGGGGTAACCTAATAATCTATACACGTTTGGGGCTTTTTTGGAATGTTTTTGCCTATTAAGAGGGAAAATGTAAGACGGAATAAGTCTCAAGTTTTTTTTTAGTAACTTTAAAAAATCTCTAGGTTTTTTTGTAATTACCTCATTTATTTTTTTGGTAATCTCCTATTACATTTGAAAAGATTACAGTTATCCCCTTATATTTAAGACAGAATCAAACCTTGTGGTTTTGTTTTCTTAGTTTTGAAACTTCTCTGGGTTTTAATGTAATTACCCCAAACCTCAGGGTAGTTTTTGTAATTAATTAATTATCCCTAAAACTTATACCAGCACATTTTTTGTATGAAACTATTTATACCTGTGAGGTGTCTTGAACAGATGGAGTGCGCCCCCATCTCTCAGGATCCCAAAGAATTGAGCTATTGAATGCAAAACTTGAGATATGAAGAAGGGGTGGTGTTGTATCTGTTAAATTGTTCATCCTTTTCAAATGCCACCCCACAACTTCTGAGGAATCACAAACTGGCCCTTCAATTATCACCCTCTTCCTGTTAGCAGAAAGTTTAGCTATCGGCCACGTTCCGAATGCCCTGAAAATTCTCAGCTTTTAAGTAATAATCCCAAAACTCAATCCAAATATAATGATTTTATCTATAATTTAAATGGTGTATAAGCATTTGGAGAGTCTCATATTTCAAGTTAACGGTATACAACTTTCTTGATTAACAGATGAAATAAAATGATTGAAATAATAACTAGGGATAATTACAAAAACACCCCTGAGGTTTGGGCTAATTATAGAAAAACCCAGAGATGCTTCAAAATTACAAAAGAAAACCTCATGTTTAATTCTGCATTAAATTTACAGGGATAATTTGTAATATTTTATAAATATTAGGGGGTTCTTTGAAATATTTTTTGCCAATGAAGGGAAAAATGTAAGACGGAATCAAACTTTCAGGGGTCTTTTGCAATTTTCAAAAACCTTCAGATTTTTTTGTAATTAGCCCAAACCTCAGGGAGGTTTTTGTAATTATCCTTAATAACTATCTTCATGCTCAAGTGATTATGATGTGTATGATTAATGAACTAAAAAGCTAACGTAATTGTTACTAGGGTACTAATCATTGGGGCCTAGATTGATAATTCTGAATTTCTGATGAAGAAACAATGATTTATCTGATACCAAGGAGTCAAACCAAATTCCACCTAACAGATCAAATATATTATATAGGGATAATTACAAAAAACTACCACTAAGGTTTAGCCAAATTACACAAAAGACCAGTTATCTTTCAAAATTACAAAATACACCCTTGATATCTGTTTCTATTTAAAGAGAGGAAGAGGAAACTGAATATATGAATTGTATGTTAATCAAGCTGAAAATGTACATTATATAGGCAATAGATAGCCTAACACCTTTCAGAAATTAAGGAAAAGTAAAAGTACCACTACCTAATTTAGGGCACTATACTTCCACTAATACTTCCACTAAAGCTATAATTTACAATATCTTAACACTCCCCCTCAAGGTGGAGCATATACATCATATGCATCCATCTTGTCACATATATAAGTTATCCGAGGACCTCGTAGAGATTTAGTGAAGATGTCAGCAAGTTGATCTCTAGAGTTGACAAAGGAGGTCCCAATGATTCCAGATAGAATCTTTTCTCTGAGGAAATGACAGTCGACTTCTATATGTTTCGTCCTCTCGTGAAAAACTGGATTGGAAGAGAGGTGTAGAGCTGACTGATTATCACATACGAGCTCCATAGGACCAATGTCACAGAAGTGTAATTCCTGCAGTAAGTGTTTGAGCCACAAGAGTTCACAAGTTGCATGAGCCATAGCTCGATATTCGGCTTCTGTACTTGATCGAGCAACGACAGTCTGTTTCTTGCTCTTCCATGAGATCAGGTTTCCTCCGATGAATATACAGTAACCAGAAGTAGATCTTCGATCATTCTCATCTCCTGCCCAATCAGCATCTGAATACCCAATGATATTTGTGTGGCCTTTATCAGTGAAAACAAGTCCTTTTCCAGGTGACCCTTTAATGTATTTTACAATACGAATAACGGCATTCCAATGACTATCACAAGGAGAATTGAGAAACTGACTTACTATACTTACTGGGAAAGATATGTCAGGTCTGGTCATGGTGAGATAATTCAATTTCCCAACAAGTCTTCGATATCTTCCTGGATCGGGATAAGGCTCGACGATTAGGAAGGAGCTTTACATTAGGATCCATAGAGTAGTAATCGGTTTTACAATCTGTGAAGACCGCTTTCTTCTAAAATATCAAGAGCATATTTTCTTTGAGAGATAGCAACACGACTTTGATTGGGCTACTTCAATCCCAAGAAAGAACGAAGAGGGCCTAAATCTTTAGTTTGAAAATTCGGAAATAGGTGTTGTTTGAAATTCGATACCTTCACAATCGTTGCGATAATTACAATGTCATCAACATAAACTACAAGATAGATATAGGTGTTTGATGAGGAGCATTTAAAGAAAGATGAATGGTCTCCTTCGAGCGGATCATCCTAAACTCGCCAAGAACTTTCTTGAATTGGCCAAACCATGCTCTAAAGCGATTGTTTCGTGCCATACAAAGATTTTTGTAATTTGCATACCAATCCACACTCCCCGAGCAACAAACCGGAGGTTGCTCCATATAAATTTCCTCATCCAGTCACCGGCAAAAAGGCATTTTTGATATCTAATCGAAAGAGGGGCCAACGTCGTATGGCGGCCATGGCTAAGAATAAACGAACCGAGGACATTTTGGCAACGGGCGAAAAAGTATCACCGTAATCGACCATAGACTTGTGTGTATCCTTTGGCCACTAGTCGAGCTTTTAAGCGATCAACTTGTCCATCCAGGACCCGATCTTAACATTAAAAACCCATCGGCAACCAACAAAGATTTTCCGGATGGAAAGAGAAAGCGTCAAGTATGATTGGAATCTAAAGCGGACATTTCATCAAGCATGGCTTTGGACCATCCTGGATGAGATAGTCTTAAACCTGTCTTAGGAATAGAAATGTGAAGACAACGAGAGACAAGAGTACAATAGGTGGGCGATAAACGATGATAAGAAAGAAAATTGTAAATAGGATAAGGGTTACGAGTAGAACGTATACTCTGCGGAGGCGATAGCAAATCGGGTGAAGCGGATGGATGGGAGTAGGGGAAGAGATATCTCGGAACAGAGAGCGAAGACGTGACTCTATCCGCCGTTCATAAGTGATGCCATACCGATTTATGGGCGAAAGAGACGTGGTGGAGAGGATGAAGGAATGGACATATCCGGAAAAGTAGAAGACTCGGGAGTGATGGAAAAATAAGGTATAAGCAATACTTGATCTAAGTCGTAGGAAGGAATAGTCGTTGTGGCAAAGTATGAGATATCCTCAAAGAAGGTAACATCTCGGAGATGTAGAAACGGTTTGTAGGAGGAGAGTAGCAACGATAACCCTTTTGAACACGAGAATAGCAAGGAAAATACACTGATGGATCGAGCGGATAGTTTATCGCGACCTGGAGAAAATTCATGAACAAAACAAGTACAACCAAAAACACGAGGAGAAACATCATATAAGTGGGGCCATAGGATGCAAAATAGAATAGGAGTCCGACCATTCAATACGAAGATGGCATTCGATTTATCAAATAAGTGGCGATTAAGACAAAGATCGCCCAAAACCTTAAAGGTGCATTAGCATATATCAAGAGAGTGCGGCGGTATCAACAATGTGTCTATGTTTTCGTTCAAAGAACACCATTTTGTTGAGGTGTATGAGGCAACTTGATTGATGTATAATGCCTTTAGAACTTATGAAGGAATGAAAACGGTCGTCGAGAAATACTTTTGCATTATCACTTCGTAAAGATACGGATTGTTTTGCCAAACCGAGTCATAATTTCCGAACAAAATTTTTGAAAAATATCGAACAACTCGTAACGATCTTTCATTAAAAATATCCAAGTACATCCGGAGAAATCATCAATAAAAGTGACATAATAACGATAACCCAAGAGAGACGAAACACGACTTGGACCCCAAACATCAGAGTGAACAATATCAAAAAGAGAGACAGCTCTATTATTAATACGATTAGGAAAAGAGACACGAACATGTTTTCCTAATTGACAAGACTCACAATTTAAAGACTCCAGCTGTGAAAGACCGGATACCATGATTTTTAACTGGATAGACTTGGGTGGCCCAGCGGCGATGAAGAAGATCGGGGATGCTGAGCGCACATATAGTAGTAGACATTGGTGATTGAAGGTAGTAGAGACCACGAGATTGAGATCTCGCTCCAATCGTCCCCGCCCGTATTCCGGTCTGTATTAGGAAGGAGTCGAAGTGAAGGTTATGGCACAATTTAAAGAACGAGTTAATTTGCTTATGGAAATTAAGTTAAACGGCAATGGGAACCAATAAAACGTAACTTAAAGATATTGTGGGAGTAAGAGTGAAACTCGTCAACTCGATTTGCTTGGATTTTAGATCCATCCGCAATGATAATAAAATGTGGAAGTGTGGTTTGTGATATATCAGAGAAAATTGAGGAATTACCAGTTACATGATCAGAAGCACCAGAATCCAAAACCCATCCCGTAGGTGTAGAGTGAGAGAGACAAACCGTAGAATTACCAGTGTGAGCAATAGTAGCGGAAGATGTAGCCTGTTGGGCTGCCTTAAACTGTAAGTACTCTTTATAGTCACTAGGAGAAAGAGTAATCTCATAATCGATTGCAATTCAGAATGGGTTGGAGATTGAGCAATATTAGCCGTTTTCGGGGAAACCATGTAAGCTATAACACCGATCCTGAGTGTGGTTATCGCGACCACAGTGAGTACAATAAAGATTTCCTCTACCCCCTCGTCCACGACCTCGACCACGACCACGACCTCGACCTCCACTGCCACGGTTATTCATATGAGAAACAAGAGCCGATGGCTGGATCGTTATTTGTGTGGTATGGGAAAGTTGAGAAAAAACTCGATAAGACGACTAATAAGTTCTTCAACCGTAGTAGGGATAGTAGGATTTGTTAAAGCCTGGTCACGTACAGATCCATACTCTTTCGGAAGACCATGAAGAATAAATACCATGAACATATTGTCGAGTTTTGTCAACATTTGTGGAAGATCCGTACTGACTAACATTAACTTGAGCTCATCAATAGTGGATTGAGCTCGAGTCAAATATTCTGACAAATCGTGGTCGATCATATGAAGAGTGGCAAGATTACGAACATATTCATACAAACGCGAATGTCGTTAGCATAAAGGGTTTTAGCTTTGACCAGGACATCATAGCAAGTCCTATACGGACGAAAATGTGCCATTAACTTTGGCTCAATAGAATTCCACAACAAGGACACAAGTTGGTAATCAGCTTGTTCCCAATTATCTTTCAACTTAGCATCAATGTCTGAAGATTTTTTAGTAAGATGGTCGGAGAGATTCTGACCTAAAAACCATAACTCGACAGAGGAGTGCCAATTTAAGTAGTTCTGACCATTCAATTTTTCAGTTGTAATTGTAGGTGAACCTTGAAAAGCAAAAGAGACTAACCCCTTTTTGTGTGAGGAGATTTCAGTATTGTCAGCCATTTTAACTTCAACCAAACACTTTTTGTTTTTGTTTGTTTTTTTTTTTTTTTATAAATCAAATACCTGGACAACAGAAAATAGTGTGCTGACAGACACAAGAAAAAGAAAAAAAAAAAAAAGGAGGGGCTGAACAGAAGAAAAAAGGACGTAAGACACCCGAATTGGAAGACCCACTAACTGAAAGTGGTACCGATAGAAAGAGGAGAAAAAGGCGCACCGGACGGCCCTGGTGCGACGGCAAACTGACGGCGGAGGCGCGTGGTGGTCACGCGCCGGAGAAGAGGTGGCGCGTGAGAGCGCGTGAAGATGTTTCCGGCGACGGGGTTCGAAGGTCTGGCCGTTTGGAAGCCGGCGAGTCCGATGGTATGGCGCGTGTAGCCGTCAGCGGTTCCGGCAGTGGTGAACTGTTCCGGTCAGTTAAGATGAAGAAAAAAAAAAAAAAAAAAAAAGAGGGTTTTGGCCAAAAAGACAATTTGGGGCTGTGACTGAAAAGCTTGAAAGGAAGATGGCAATATACTTAGTTTCTTACCTGCTCTTTGATACCATAAAGAGAGGAAACTGAATATATGAATTGTATGTTAATCAAGCTGAAAATGTACATTATATAGGCAATAGATAGCCTAACACCTTTCAGAAATTAAGGAAAAGTAAAAGTACCACTACCTAATTTAGGGCACTATACTTCCACTAATACTTCCACTAAAGCTATAATTTACAATATCTTAACACTATTATACATATTACACATCAAGAGGGGGGATGATATTTGTTACGTAAATACAAACCTGAAGGAAATGTTAGTAATTTTGAAAGATAGTTGGAGCTCTTTGTAATTAGGCTAAACCTAAGGGGTAGCTTTTGTAATTAATCCTATTATATAACATCCAATCCATATTTGTTTATTGACTAGCAGATAACCATCACCTATTATGATTTTAATCCCTTCAATTAACTCAACATAAGTAGAAATATTCACCAACCATCTTGCAATGGCTATTCTGTTACTCTATTGCAAAAGAAACCTCTTGTAATGTTGCCTAACTTTTTTACTTCGAATTTCTTTTCAATGAAAAATATTATTTAGGGTCAATTACAAAATGTACCCTTGAGGTTCAACCTAATTATAAAATAACCCAGCCAACTTTCAAAATTACAAAAGATACCCACGAGGTTTTATTTTGTCTAACAGTTACCCCCTTCATAAACAAAAAACATTTCAAATCCTCCTTCATATTTATAAAAATATTACAATTTACTCCTTAATTTTACCACTAAATCAAACCTCAGGGATACTTTTTGTAATTCTTTTTTGTAATTAGGTCAAACCTCAAGGGAACCTTTTTCAATTATCCCTATTATTTATTTCAAATATATATTTCTTGAAAACTCGCGAAAAACCCAAAAATCAGTTCAAAAAATTCATGCTAAAAAAGATTGCCAGATTGAAATTTGAAGTAAAAATACTTACTCAACGGCTCTGATCTCTTCAAAGAAACTGAGATCATAAACATTTGAAAGCCCTGCAAAATGAACTATCCCACTCAGCTTATGTTGCTCAATGTGATTCAGAGCAATATTCCTCTGATAATCCATTTCGGAGCTCACATCAGTAAAATTCTCCTTGAACACAACATGTCTGTACATAATGCCTGTTTTCCTTAGTATCTCCGAAACCTTAGAATCATCATCAGACTTCTGTTCCACAACAATCCACAACAATGGCTGAGCCACCAACTTCAGTGTGTTTGCTAGCCTCCTTAGTAAAACCCCTCGAAGAAGCTTATTTCTCACGCTCGTTGGCGTGACGACGATTACTAGTCGTCTTCGTCTTACATTCGATTCCTCGGTTTCGATTTTCTCGTCTTCGGGGATTATTGTCTCCTTGTTTTTCGATTCTGATTCGTCCGACAAGCTTCTGTTGGTTTTCTCTTGATGAAAAACTTCGACTGGCTGAGGCGAATAGCTTGATGATGTCATCGACATTGTAACACTACTCGAAAATATAGAGGGTTTACTCGTCGGGGCGAAGCCGGTGAAAAACCCCATCACAAAACAAAGCAAGAAATGAACTATGGCTTTCTTCCATATGTGCACTTTCTTTCTTGGTCTCTCTGAAGATCCCATTGTCCGAAAACCGCTAAATTTAAGGATTTTGATAAAAATTTCTGGCAGATGGCTAAAGGGATATGATTTTTGAATGGAAAAAACAAAGAATGTTACCAAGGATATGCAAATATTTAGCAAGTTTCTAAAAAAGGGGGGATTCAACTGACAATTAATAATATTGTGTGTAGGTGAAGTGAACTCAACTATATAGTTTTCTATGATTGGAGCTACCTCATTGGTGAGGCTTTGCTTGATAGAGTCATGCCTTCAAGTATAAGAAATACAGCAAACATAATATTGCTTTCTGCACCAAATAGTTGTTGAGATGTAATTCATCCACCTAAAGTTTTGAAAAGAAAGTACAGCAAATTAAACCAAATGTAATCAGTTGACAAGTATCATTTTTTTGGGATAATTACAAAAACACCCACAAGGTTTAGCCTAATTACAAAAAAATCCGGTTATCTTCCAAAATTACAAATATTATGTTGTAATGAGTTTGTTCCAATTGTGGGATTATAATGGAGTTAGTTCCAGTAAATTTTGTGCACTATGTCATAAAGTAGACTCCAACATCTTACCAACATGTCAAAGTGAGATGACCACATTATCTCTTTGCTTTTGCAATAACTAAGTTCCATAGAATGCATAAAGTTGATCACATAAACTGCCTGTACATAAAAGCCGAAGAAAAATCTGCACAACGTGCAAGTAAGTTCAACTAAGCATATGACCGAAAAACAAAAGCAACAAGAAGTTTGATGATTTTAAGGCAACTTTCTTGTTCAGTTGTTCGACTGGCGTTCACAACCCTCAAAATCTAGTAGCCTGCGATAGCCAACACTTTATAGCGCATCAAAATTCTTATCTTGGAACTTCAATCATTCAAACCAGCGCACAAACGACCATCAGACGTTTCAAAATGTTCGCATGTATTTCCCATCAGTAGTATTTTGGCCATCTTTCATGGGTGGAAGCTTGGACAATGCCCAAACCGGTGACCTGTTTAACCATAATACTTCACCTGTCTCCTTGTGCTTAAAGTCAGGTGCTTTCGGGTTTCGCTTATTCGTTCTGTTGTCCCACCATTTATCAGGATTCTCCACCAAATTCTTCCAAGTTTCATCATTCGTACCGTCCCTTTTGCTTTCACCGGGCACTCTGGGCCCTTCACCTCCTTGTATTTCCCTTGGTTTGATATCCTTAACATATGGTTTAATATCCTTAACATAAGGTTTAACATCCTTGACATCAAACTCCAATTTCGCAAGTCCAGGCAAAACCCAATTCGGCGCACTGTTAACCCAGAGTGATTCTCCAGTCATCTTCTGCTTAAAATCCGGGAATTTTTCTTTAACCAATCCATTAGCCTTGTGATTGCGATAATCCCACCATTGCAGGGGATTCTTCACAAGATCCCTCCACAGATCCAATATTTGATTCCCATCTTTTTTCTTGCTAACACTTTCTCCATTCTTCTCATTAATTCCAAGTTCAAAACTTGCCGCTGGTGGCACTGACTCAGTATCAGCCTTCAACAACAACTTATCATCATTACCCGCCCTTTCAGGCATTTCATCGAACACTTTAGCCGCATGCTTACCAGGCTTATCAATTTCCACCGGCATTTCATCGAACACTTTAGCCGCATGCTTACCAGGCTTATCAATTTCCACCGCAGAAAACGCGACCCCTATCCTCTTATCCACAACATTTCTCTCAAATCCCTCCACAAAGTTAACATTTTCGGCCACCACATGGAACTTCCCAAGACTCTCACTCAACACCAACTTCATAGGATCCACACTCAACTGCCCCGACACGAAAACACAATCATTCTCCTTCACATGACAAGACACAACATGAGCCAAGTCTCCCTCAAAGACAACAGGAATGGTCAAAGAATTTCTCTCACCTCCGTTTCCGAGAGAAATCACAGTGGTGGCAAAGTGTTTCCCGTCAGAATCAGCCTCAAACCGAACCGGAAGCTCAACATAACCAATCAGATTCACAAAATTCGCAACTTTTGCTTGATACGGTATATCTCTTGGCTTAGGCCAGACAGTAGTTAGCGCCTCCGTTTGTTTCTTGATTCTCTGAGAAAAACTCGATGATGACCCAGAAGATTTCTGGGTCTTCGGCTTGGTCAATTGCTGGGTTTTCTGGCTACTGTGAGCTGTTTTGGTGGAATAGAAATCGCATTGTTGAAGAGCAGTAGAGGGGTGAAGGTTAAAAAGGCGTTTTCCTGGTGAAGGGGAAAAGAAAATCAGATGGGATGACATTTTTGCTCTGGCTAATAAATTCATGGCCGGTTTTGAAGCAATGCTTCGAAAAATTTGGGAGAGATTATATATGATTTAGGGTTTGTCGAGGGTTTTGGATATTTGAGTGAGTGGAGAGGAACAGAAACAAAGAACTCGGGAAGATTTCTAACACATGTTCAATTTTAGCCTCACTTATTCAAAAATTTCAAAATTAGCCTTTTTATTTAATAAAACCCCAAAATACCCATTATACAAGGTTAAAGGTAAATTAATGATTTTTAAAAGTTTTAAGGGCCGTAAAAATAGTATCAGAGCCTAGGTTTATTAAGAACTTTTAGTTAAATTTATTATATTTGTGTAATTAACAATTGGTGAGGAGAAATTACTCCGAGATTATGGATCCTGGGGCCGTGTCGAGATTTACCCTTACAGGACATATCGTCAAATATTGACGATGTATGCACAAGAACACCTTGACCAGGTTTCATATTGGGAATACCAACATGAAGAAAAAAATAACGGAGAAAGCGGAGAAACCAAAAGCGCAATGTAAAATGCGAGGAGAATATTATAGCGATTTGGATGCTTAGGACACTTATATATGTTCACTTGATGAACCTTCAAGAAGCGGTTCATAAAAATTCTCATCGAATAATGATTCGATGGAGTACCCGAGTGGAACGAGATCTTCCAGAACAAATCTAAGTTCTAGAAGATCTTAGAAAGTCCAGGAAAGGCAGTGCGAATTATGGCAACCGCGCCATATTCATCTACAAAGACAAGTTCATCGATCAGGAACTGGATGGAGCGATGGTGAAATATCGAAGAAACTCTTGAACTCCTCCATGATATTGAAACGAGTAAGGAACCTGGAGGGACAGGTGAGTTCTTAGAAGGAAAAAACGTATAGATTTCGGGGACAATACACTATTTACACCAAAAAGGAAATCAAATCAAGTCATACGAAAGATGAGATGAGGAGAAGCTCATTGCTCTAATCAAAGGAAAATCCATCAAAAATTAAATATGATGGATATGAAAAAGATGAATCTTAAAGATCTACACGACTGGCGAGAATCATTCGCGGACTAGGTATTGTAGATTTAAAGATGAACGCAGGTGATGGATCGCCTTTGGTTACCTATGACCCCTGGTGTAGACAAATTCCACCACCACCGCCACCGATTAATCCTAATGTCGAAGAAAGTACGTGTTCGAATCATGGAGCTCGGGACGAGAGGATGCCACACACTGGGGATTTCACAACCGGGAGTGATCCACTTTCAGGGACAGGAGGTCGAAACCCTCTTGCAGGAACTCGACTACCTACCGGAAGGCCGAATGTTTATCAGACGCCTTATGGAAGATCGCACCTCGACCCAATACATCCATATGGGTTGATGTTAAATCTGGACATCCCATATTTTAAAAATAGAGAAGTTCTCATTGATGAATGGGCTTCAGCTATGAGAATTTCAGCAGGAACACTCGATCTTACAAAGGATTCATTCATTTCACTCCTTGAAATGAGTCTTGAAGGATCGGTGAAGATTGTCTGGGATATGACCGATGCTAGTACGGAAGGTTCGGTCACATCAGGAGAATCACTTAAAGGAATTGTCGATGGTATGACAAAATTATTCAAAATCCAGTTCATCGGCACAAGTTATTTCGAGGGATTAGAGGATGAAAAAATGAAGAGATATAAACAAGCCCTCTATACGAAGTTATATGATATTTGTCATATTGACGAATATATCAAGTTGTTCATGAATGGGGTGGAAATCAAGATTGAAGAAAAAGAAGGCGCACACAAACTATTCTTTGCAATATTCGAGTCCCCGGAGAGAAATGCTTATCGGGAATATAAGGATGGAGCGGAAGTAGAAAGCGTGGGAGGAAAAATGTCTTTCCTAAAGGCGAGTTATCTCGAATGGTGTTACCAAGCAGCTCTGTACAGAATTACAAGAGATTAAGAGGAATTAACAAAGCGTTCCTCATGTTGCGTGGATAATGACATCCCAACAATTGTGGGAGGTCAACAGGCGCGCAAGAAGAAGAAGGGCGAGAAGTCATCCATACCGAGGAAGAAGCTGAAAAAAGCGGTCTTCATGGAGACTGGAAGGTTTAGTCAAAAACAAAAGCCCGGGTTATAAATCGGGGCAAAGACCGACCAAGCGGGAGTAGAGCCTCATCATCGAGGTTCTAATCAAGCAAGTACCGGTGAAATCCAGGAAGGAGAACTTTCGGCGTGCTCACACCACGAGTTAATGAAAGTTTCAAAGAGCGTAATTCTTGGACATGCGGAGCAAGAGGGCATATCTCAGCGGATTGCCCGGACAATCAAAAACGAGGAGTTAGACAGGTTGAAGCTACCCGAGAAATCGAAGAAGGCTATGTCTATTATCGAGATTTCATACGGTGTATCAATTTGAGGATATTCCCTCGGATGAAAGCATCTATGAAGAAAAGATCTATTACGATGATGGAAGTGAATCCGATTCGAGAATCGAGTGAAGAAGAAATTCTTGAGCAGGCGGTCGGGGAGGATATGTCGGGGATTCCTCTCTCACACTACGGTGTCTCATAAGACTCTTATGAGAATTATGAAGGAAGATCCAAAGCTTCAAATCTATGATGGATTTACAATTGGAGCAATGGAAAAGGCTTTGGATAAGATTGGTTTTCGTAATAGAAAACACCAAATTATCCACAGGGTAACAACTGGAGAATTTGCCATTCCGATGGAGTTTACCGGGAACCTGATCGAGATGCAGTTGGTCCCTATTAGAGAAATCCAGGAGATCAAAAGCAGAGTTAAAAGAAAAGTTGCAAATACACTATCATGGATTCATATCGGAGCCATAAGAGTCATTATTAAAGCAACATTCAAAGAAGGAATAGATTCGCCACTCAATCTGACTATCTTTGATAAGCGAATCTCAAATCTCAAGGATTCATGCCTTGGAGCTTGATTCTGAGGAAATTTGTATCTTTGGGAAATTGGCATTTAATGTCTATTCTAGAATTGCATACAATTTGGGAGATCGAGATTTCAACAGAGTCCTAACCCTTCATCAAGATTTCAAAAGAGTCGAATTGATGAAAGAAGGGAACATACCCTACTCGATCACATACAATATATCCTATGCTCTCTCGAATACACATCAATCATAAATATTCTTGAGAAAGGAATTTATTGAAGTCCCAAGAATCTTCGAGGACTTTGCCAGGGTGGTTCTACCAGAAATTATTGAGTCTCCAACTATCAAGGAGATCGATATGAAAATACAAGATCAACCAGTTTTCAACAAAAGTCGAAGTCTCAGAGTTGAGCCAAGAAGGATGTCTTTCCAACATGATAGAATGACGAGTAGCAGCCATTGGGAAGAAAAGAGACCAAGTACAGTTTAGCGTATCCCAGATGTTTTCAAAACAGCAGGAGAGCTGAAATGTCCAGAAGGTTGGCGAGAAGTTGAAGTAATATTCGACATCACTCAAAAGGATAATATTTTTCCTTGTGATGTTTTATATTATCTCCAACAACCAATAGTTGGAAGGTATCAATGAAGCCTGAAGATAGGTGAAATTGAGCTGACTATCACAGGAGTTGCATGAAAGATCCCAGAACAATTAATACTGGGAATTGAATTTCTCGAGGATCATAAACCCTGGGAAAGATTACAAGATGGGATGGAGTTCACAGTGGCTGACAAAAGATACAGAATCAGATGACCTCTAGTCCATTCTCCATATACATTTCTATTGGAATGTTATATGCTCAATACAAGGCCGAGTATTTCGCCGCCTATATTGATTCAGGTGTCGGAATATGTACTGCAAAGCCGGATGTTTTTCCTAAAGAAATTGGAGAGGATTTACCAGCTATTCGGGGAAGAGATTTCTCTAAAAGGATTCTTATCCTTACAGGGAATTAAACAAGCGAGAAATCATGATCGGAGGCGCGGACGGTACCCATGGTACAAAGTGAAGACGCCACCAATCTATTTCCATGATACAGGTGCAGATGTTTTGCTAGGAAACAATTTCCTACAAACATTCAAGCGATTCACACAGGAAAATGAGACAAGAAGACTTATTTTCACAACATTATGTGACCATAAGATTATTGTCCAAAGACTGCGGGAAGCATTTTACAGAAAAATGTCTATTACTTTTCGCAGCAAGCATGGTGATGAAGCCAAACTTCGCAATCCAAAAATGGCGGATCGAAGGAAATTTGGTGAAGCTTTATTATCCTATAGACAATTTGGTTCCATTCGAAGGATCGGAAGATATGGGATAATAACTTGTATTCATTCATAGTACAATAAGAACGAGTTACTCCGAAGCCATTGCGGAATTATGGATGAGTCTAATGGAGAATCCACGAGTGAGCGTTACCATAGAGGAACAAATATCACTCGGGGGATATCGAGAAGAAGATCCAAATGAATTACAATGAAGATCCTTTGGCTTGGTGGGATAAGAATGAGCTTAAAGCTTCCTTAAAGGTTAAACCTGGAAAGGAGTACGAGTTCGTAAGATTCAAACCAATTCTTATGAACCAGGAGGATCGTGAGGATACGCGAAGATACTTAAGGAACATCTTGACCTTAAGTTAATTTCACCAGGAGTTTTTCCATACAGCAGTCCAGGATTCTTAGTTAGAAACCATGGAGAAATCAAAAGAGGAAAGCCAAAACTTGTTATTAATTACAAGGGGATTAATAACATTTTGGAATTCGACGGATACTATATCCCAAGCAGAGAACATCTGGTTAACTGCATCAAAGGTGCCAAGATTTTCTCAAAGTTCGATTGCAAATCTGGATTTTACCATATTAAGATGGATGAAGAAAGCGAAGTTCACAGAACTTTCTCCACACCACAAGGTCATTATATTTGGAGCGTGATGCCTATGGGATTGGCTAACGCACTTTAGGATATATCAAAGGAAGATGGATAATCTCTTCAAATATTATTTTAGTTTCATGTTCGTGTATATCGATGACATTCTGATCGCATCAAAGAACATGAAGGAGCATCTCAAACATTTGGAAATATTTTCAGATGTTTGTCACAAGGAAGGATTAGTGCTTTTGGAGAAGAAGACATTAATTGCAACAAGACAGATTAAATTCCTCGGAATTGAGATCGATGAATCACGGAATCATCCCGAGAATCATATTGTAGAGAAAATACAGGATTTCGGATACACTTTGAAAGGCAAGCGACTTCAAAGTTTTCTTGGAGTTGTCAATTTTTTGGAATGTTCATAAATAATCTAGCACATTACAAGAAGGTGTTTAGCCCATTGCTTAAAAAAATGCAGTATTCAAATGGGAGAATGAACATAAAGAAGGAATCAAGCAACTTAAAGAAGTTTGCAAAAAGCTTCCGAAACTTGCAATTCCACAGGATGAAGATGAACTGGTTCTCTATACAGATGCCAGTGATTATTGGTGGGCAACGATTCTTACAAAAGCCACACCAAACGGAGAAGTGCCATGCGGATATTGCGGTCTATTTACGGTGAAGCAACTTCGGTGGCATATCAACGAAAAAATTCTTTAATCGAGAAAAGCTTTCAAAAAATGGCCTTTATTTCGATGGCTAAAAAGTTTATCTTAAAAATTGATAATTCAAGTGTCAAAGCTTTTCTGAAAAACAAAATTGAATCAAAACCAGAAAAAGCTAGGATACTTATATGACAAGTTGAATGTCAATATTATGATTATGATATTGTCATTATAAAATCTCATAAAAATGTTCTTGCAGATTTTCTAACAAGAGATGGAGGGAATTGAAGTTGATTCCATCCTCACTGCCTCAAGACATCTTGGAGACCAGCTAGAAATGCTACTCCGAGAATTTGATACCCTGGTCATCAATCGATTTGGTAGGGAAACTACAAAGGAATGATCGGGACAAAGTAACCGATCGTATACGAGCATGTGTCCGGTCTCACTTTCATTTGAGCAGCGTTTCAAGGGCCACTCCTCCGGCCGCTAATAAGCAAACGGAGCGTTTAGAGCGCAGGCTCCCCAACCTGTATAGAGGATTCCAGATTCAAAGACAAGTCCTAAGTGGCGAAATGTTGGCCCAAGGAAAAGCGATACTCCTGAGTCAAATCCCGAGTTATCACATCAACCAAAGACGTCGGGGTAAGGGACGAAGAGATCAATCTTGGTCATGATGGGCACTTCTAAGGTTGATATTAACGAGATTAAAGTTTTTTCTTCTTGGCAGGAATATCAGGCAAATTGGGAGAAACTGATTACTAGGCAAGGGATATCTCCAGACAAATAAAGATCGATATTTCGAAAATATCCAAGGGTTTGGATGTTACCAAATTCGATACTGAAGAAGTGAAGAGGTGGTACGAGTTTCGGGCTTTGGCCTCGATCTATACTACTTTACCGGCCTTCCGGAGATCACAAGATTGCCAAAATGGATCCAGGAAGCGGTTCGAGTCTTTGGTCCAACAATGAACCTAAAACGAGGGGATACATTGGAGTGTATTTCATAAGTGCAAAGAACAGAGCCGTCGGAAAAAGGTGGACATGAAGCCTTCCATTACATTAAAGCCGACGACCCGGATGAAAGAGCCTTCAAAAATATCAAGGAGACTAGTTCGGAAGAAGTACAATTGGCCATGACCTTCACCGAAGATCGATTACTACAAGAAGGGCATGGGGATTGTGGGTGTCTCTTGAGATGGACAAAGTCAAGTTTTCGTTCAAGTTTTATCAAAATTGGTGAACGGATCATTTCGTTGAATACTATGGGAAAAACTACAAGATTCGCAGAAGACCTATTCGAAAAGAAAAGAAATCTTACGTCGGAAAACAAGTCAGCCGGGGAGTAAAGAAACTCACGGAAATATTACAATATGGCTCACATAGGCCATTGGGAACTTCGGTCTGTCCCGAATGTCAAAACCAGAAGGAACGAGAATTTGGCAAAGGATTCGGCCAAAAGTCGATCGAGAGAAGACGTGACGGAGAAAAAAAAGTCACGTAAGTATCAAAGTTTGGGGACCACCAAAAAAGTAGATTCCCCAACAAAGTCGGTGGAGACATGTGACTCCAGACAGTAACAACCGGGAAAAAAAAAAGACGAAAAGTGGGTCCATGAAAGATGTCGTCCAAGTTACTAAAAGACGAAGGGCGAGTAGCATGATTTGGAAGTTTTCATAAAAACCGGATACAGTGACAAGAGGGCCCAACCCATGTGAAGATGAGTTGGATGCCAACTAATTGCTGCAAGTGTAGCAATAATTCAAGGATGAAAGAGACCTCCACTTAGGGGCAATAATACAAAACATAGAGGTCTTCTACCTTTATAAATGTAAAGATCTGCAGAAGGCTAGAGACATCGAACATTTCCCTTAGTCTTCTATCAATAAATTTCCTTTATAAAATTTGTGGAGTGCTTAGAATTTCGAGAGTGTTTTCCAGTTTTAGTTTTCAGTTTTTAATTTTATGTACAAGAGTGTGATAGCCTTTACGAGAGGAAACATGTTTTCTCCTTCCAAAAGGAGATTACTGATGTAATAAAGTTTTCTTTAAGTTCTTAATAAAATAAAGGTTGTTTGTTCAACATGTGTTCATAATGTACTATTGATTCATCCCTTTGAAGAATTACTTTTACACCTTGGAGTAGGAAACGAACCAAGGATGTGCTGAGCAGTTTCTGAAGGAGTCGGATAACTTGCAGATCATCTTCCCGAGGTGAGATTGAACAAGTGAGGAGTGTTGATCAAACGATCCGGGGCAATAATTTTCCGATTTGGTGGCGTTGCGAACCACTTAACCGGTCTTTGTTTTGGCCAAAAGAGGTATGAATTTTAAGGGATTTATTAATTTTACGGAAGTATGTTGGGCCTGATATGGTCATAATGGACTATTTTCATTTTCACCTGTAAACCTGAGTTTGGAACTGATAACAAAAAATCGAATATCTTTTAATTCTATAACCTGTTAAGTTTATCGGTTGGAAACCTGACATGATCTTTTTAAAACCTCCGAATGGAGACTGGATCTAAGTAGGTGTAACAATGCCACGAATGAAACAGTGTGGCGAAAGTGTTCATATTCTGTGATATCTGGAACGAATTTAATTATGTTTCCTTATTTGTTATAAATGGTATAATGGGAACTTCAGTGAATATTTGAACTCTTTTAATATGAAAGGCTATAGTTGTAACTGAAACATCAAAAGAGGTCATTCTTGAACTTACCCCAAAGAACTCGGATAGGCCGAATGCCGATAGTCGGTTTGGGAGATACTCGGTCCAGTTTGTTTTCTCCATAAAGCTAAAGTCGTCTTTCGGAGAAAACATCAGTCACTCTGTTAGCAACTACATAATCTGGTTTGGTATAATGTATGTGTTCACTTCTCATTTCTCAATTATATCTCATTTTCTCAATTATGCCCATATAGGACTGTAAACGAATAGAACTTTCGACAAATAGCTCGTGAACGAGCTCGGTTATCGTTCGTTTATGTTCGTTTACTGAACATAAACGAACAAGAAAATTTGTTCGTTTATGTTCATGAACTGTTCACGAACATATTCATTTAGTGTTCGTTTTTTTTATCAAAATAACACCCCGGGGGGTGGGGGATTGAGGCATGATCCCCTACCTGTATATCAAATAATCAAAATGTCATACAATGTCATGCCCGTCAAGGCGGGAGAAAATCAAAGAACAAATAACCTATCACTACGATATCTAGAAAGACTATCATAGAGAGAAATCTAAAGAATAAAAGGAGAACCAATGATCTATGAAAATCAAGCTCGGATATCCCAACCGGTCCATCCGAATGAGCGCGAAAGGTGGTGAAGTCGTGCCCTCATCAACAATGTGACTTCGAAGGGCAGCAGCTCCCAACTCTGCTAGGTGATCTGCTGGTTCATGAACTGTTCACGAACATATTCATTTAGTGTTCGTTTATTATTCATTTTTTAATTATTAATTATACATTTACTTCTTAATATTCATTACTTTATTATGAAAAATAAGCTTGATTTAGTTTAATATTACAAGCTATTTACATTTGCAATTATTATAATGTTCATTACTTTGAGTTGAATGTTCATGAACAAGATGTATTTAATTTTTTTATACACATGTTCATATAGTTGTTCATGAACAATTAATGAGCATGTTCGTGAATCGTTCGTGAACGTTAAAACAAACGAACACAAATAACCTTTTAAAATAAACGAACGAACACGAACAATCCTCGTTCGTTCGGGCTCGGTTCGTTTACAGCCATATACCCATGGCTTCATATTCATTCACGATTAATTATTTTTTTCATATATAATCTTAAAAGGTAAAAATAATCAAAACAAACTATTTGCACAATTTTTTTTAGCCTCACATAGATAAAAATTATTGAATTCCAAAAATCTATGATTCATAATAGAGATGTTACTAACTCGTAGAAATGTCAAATATAGTTATATCTCACTGATATTATGGATGCAAAATTTTCTTTGATAAGAACGGTACACTTGAAAATAGAACAAATAATGTAATTTAAAAATAAAAACAAAAATTGAAGTGAAATTTTGTAGCTCTTATAAATTTTTGAATTTTCTTAGTATTTCTAGTTAATATTTTGGATCTCCTATAACTATCACAAACAAATTTGCGACAACGAAATTTTGTCTTTTTTTTTTTTTTTTTTTTTTTTTTTGTTGAACACCATCAATTACCTAACAGGAAATTTGAATCACAGATATAAGTCCTCTGTAACCAGACTGTCACATAGTGTTAATCAAACCCAATTGCATGGATTGATGCATTTGCAGTATAACCGAGTTTCGTCCCAAACCAGGTAGAAATCAAAGATACAAAAACGATACACAAGAAACATTTCCAACATAGTAGCTTCCATAATTCCATAATGCCAAGTATCCACTATTACAAGTTTCAGCCAACTTAAATGATGCCTTCGAATGCTCGGTAATGTCAGTGCTGACGGCTTCAGAGTTGGCCCTTAGAGATATTCAATCTCATTCAAAATTTAGCCCAAATGCTTGAGATTAAGACAACTTCAAAAGGCCTATCGCCTCCTCATTCCACGCCCACGACCCCGACCTCTACCACCCATTGCACTTGCAGCAGCTTCGCCTTGTGCACTCTCAGACTTGGGGTTTTTCACAGTTTCATCAACACTCAAAACAAGGCAAGCTGCTTCTGTAGCTGCATTTATGGCATTAATCTCATGTAACACACTGAGTGTTGTCCTAGTTAAGAATTAAGAATAATTAAGTTACTGAACATGGATCAACTTGTGCTCAAGTGGTAAAGTCTTGTGCTGTAAGAACAATTGACTCGGGTTGAGTGATTGTGTCTCCTCCCATACTATCACCCATTAAACTAAAAGAAAAGTTAGTGAATATATATTTCAAGATGTTATACACATCAAATTGAGCATTTGTAACCTAATTGATTGTCTGAGATCAAATTCCACTTGTCCCATCCTTTTTCGGAATCTTGTACTGAAAAATAATATTAACAAAGTTGCATTAAAAAATGATTAACAAATTGTTTGTAAAATTATTTGTATCCCCCGGGCCTATCAGTTTAGTCAAATGTTGTCGGGATTACGATTGTTGCAAAAGCTCCTAACGAACCCGAAATATGGTTCCAAAACAACCCAAATTCGGATATTTATAGGGGTGTCAATTTGAGTCAATGACTCAGTTTCATGTTTGCTTTCGAGTTATACTCAAAATACATCAAAATGAAGTAAAAAAACAAAACAATTACTTTTTAGACAAATTGGTAACTTCATGTCATGTTCATGTTAGTCGGGGTTCGGGTCGGGTTTATATTTTCTCGGTAAATTCAGATCAAGTTCGTGTAGGATTTTCGTGTCGGGACATGGACTCCCCTAGATTTTTCTCATGCCATATAATCTTGTGCATTATGTGTATTCGCTTGATAAGTGTAACAAGCAAAGACCACCAATCATCATATAATAATGGATATTGGATAGTTCGGGAACAGGGAATTTGACCTCTCTCTCAGTGACTACACAAAGTGAGTTATAATAACTCTCAACACACGCAATCACATTCATCTTCCCTGCATTCATCGTAGTATTATCCAATTTCCAATCCTTCCCATGGCGAACCAAAATCCGCCTCCGCCCCTGAAAGCCGTAACCCTAACCCACGTCCGATACCAAAAGGGAGATAAAATTGGCCATCTATTGGCATGGATTTCTCTAATTCCAGTCTTCATCAGCCTCGGCGGCTTCGTTTCGCACTTCATCTTTCGCCGCGAGCTTCAAGGCATGTTCTTCGCCATCGGCCTATTGATCTCGCAATTCATAAACGAGATCATCAAGAAATCGGTTCAGCAAGCCCGGCCCGAGACGTGCGCACTCCTCGAAATGTGCGATTCGCACGGCTGGCCCTCCAGCCATTCCCAGTACATGTTCTTTTTCGCGGTTTATTTCACGCTCATGACTAATTATCGAATCGGGAATTTGTTCCGGAAGCAAATGTGGATTGTGGGGCTTGTGGTGTGGCCTTTGGCGGTTTTGACTATGTATTCTAGGGTTTATTTGGGGTACCATACTGTGGCGCAGGTGTTTGCTGGGGCGGCGCTGGGGGCGGTGCTGGGTGGAGGGTGGTTCTGGATAGTTAATAATTTGTTGAGGTGTCGTTTTCCGGCGATTGAGGAGAGTGCCTTTGGCAGGATGTTTTATGTGAAGGACACTTCACATATTCCGAATGTGTTGAAGTTTGAGTATGAAAATGCAAGGGGTGCAAGGAAACACGTCTCCTACAAGCGGTCGGATTAACGGACTGGCAATGGGACTTTCTCTTAATTTGCAGGTTTGGATTCAACTGATTTTTGTTAGGAAGGGATGATTCTATGTTTCTCTTGGTTTTATGCATTTAGATAAATGATTACTAAGTGGAATAGTTAAATTTCTTGAGTTGTTTTTCATCAAATTGTCTGATTTTGTATGATTCTTTGTATACTCAGTATATGATTGCTATTGCAATAGATGGTTACAAGCTTATTTGCATTTATGAAGTTATAATGATAATAATTGACAAATTAGTTTAAAAAAATTCACTTGTGATCCCTATTCCCTGTGATTTGATTGATAGTTTGTAGCTACAATCACACGAAAATTGGAAAAGAAGAACTCACCGTAGTTAGAATCTGCTATTGAGCAGTCCCGTGTTGAAGAAAATGAAGCTCAAACATAGTGCGTGCTTAGCGTGTTTTCTGACTGCAAAATATTGGAAGTTGAGCATAAGTTGACTGCTGAAAGTAGCCAAGTTTGTTTAGCATCTTAGTGGATTACTTTGATGTGGTTTATATAGGACCATTGGTTGGAATTTGGAAATGAGAAGTAATAAGTGTATACACACGGGTAAATAAGTAAATAACTCATAATGGCCCTGCTTTGGTCGTGGTCCCTGTGGTATTACATTGTTGCTGTTTGTGAGCCTTTCGATTAAGTTTATGTTCTGTTTGCATGTGAATTGGGAGGGATAGTAAGTAATGAAGTTTTGTATCCATTTTTCCTGATGTGATTCAAAATAAACAGGAATTTATCCTGGAAATCTATTGAGCATTGTTTTGCTGATTAGGGGTGTTCATTTTCCGAATCAATTCGAGATTCGACTCGACTCTAATTTGAATCTCAATTTTGAATTAGGATTTTTGAATTTCGAATCGAATTTTGAATATGAATATTTGAATCAAATAACGAATTGGGGATTTTTTTTTTCGAATTCTATTCGAAAATTCTAATTTAAGGTGAAATTCGAGTAAATCCGATTCGAATATCGATTCGTATTTGTATTTTAATTCGGATTCGTGTTCGAACTCAATTATAATCCAAATTTAATTTTATATATTATATATTTTAAACATTATACATATATAAATTACATGTGTAAATAGAAATAACATAATTAGCTGATGTATAAACAATATTTAATTTCACATGGCTATTATAATAAAATTATTGTAGTATAATTATAAAGTTGGTCATAGCTAATTTCAGTGTTTCACAATTCAATTTCATTTCAAAGTCTCAGTACATTTTTGTGTAGTTTTTGAATTGTCTAATGTTGTGTTTAAACTTAAATGAACAATGTGATTTTGTTTTTAATAGATTTCAACCTCAAAAGTATTTTGTCTTTAGTTTTTATAATATCTTTATGGTAAAAATATAGTTTTGATAATTTATATGATTCGCTTATATTATTGTTTCATTATAGAACTCTTTTGTTAAAAAAGTTAAAGTTTTGCTTGAAAAATATGGGTTTTGGATATGAAAAATATGGGTCTAAAATACAACCGTGCCCGTTTTATTGCAAAATTTGGATTTTTGGATTGACCCGAATTCGATTCGAAAATCGACAAATCCAATTCGGTTAAATTCGATTCGAAATTAATCGAATTAGGTTCGAATTTCGAATTGAGGTTTTAAAATTTTCATTCGATTAATTCGATTCGAGGAAATCGAAGAATTCGGAATTCGATTCGATGAACACCCCTATTGCTGATAGTGTCCTGCTTCTATATTTTCACCAAGGCAGCACATATTAGGATTACAACTATGGTATTATTAAGTGAAAATTAACTTCAGTTGAAAAAATTTGTGTTGCTTTATTTGGGTACGTCTTTGGCAAAAACTTGTATAAGACGGTCTCATGAGCATTTTTCATGAGACAGATCCTACATGTAACTTGAATTCCAACTCAAACCCAAATCCATAAAAAAGACCCATGTATTTTATGCTTTGTAGGATCCGTCTCATGAATTTAAGTCCATGAGACCGTCTCATATAAGACCACCTCTAGGTCTTTTTGCCCTGGAGTAATTGACATTGTTTATGTTCTGGAATAGTTTCTGTATGTGCCAAAATTTGGTTTGTTGTCTCTCTGAAATCCGTGGTCTTCAAAATACTTCTAACTTGGATGGATTTCAAAACGACTTAATTTGTGCATATTTGGATTATATTTTTTCCTTTGTTATGTTTCATTTTTTTTTACAATTTTGAGGCAGGTTATATCGGTGCCAGTCAGGATTCAATAGGACAAGAAGTGGGCCATTTTTTCAGAAATTGGATTGCTGAAAGGAAGCTAAATCTCAGCAAGGATGTTAGCAACTTTATTATCAGATTGATATATGCTCTGCTTTGGAGCGTAAACTTTGATGCCCAGTTTTAAAGTCTTATTAACATTTTACACACACATATCATGTCAACAGACAACAATATATAGGATAACTGTAGATGCTCATGTTATATTACTGCATAGTTATGAAAAATGTTTCTAACAAAAATGTTCTATTGTGTTTGTATTTGAAGAATTCTTATATTGGTGACTTGCAAGTATTGTGGAATTATGCTTTCTTTGTTCTAATAATGATCAAAGCCAGACATTACAATGTAAATGTGAGAGCCCAGGTTGTAACTATAAAAGTCGCCAAATAAGGAGTAACGCTTTCGGATAACTGAAATATGGAAGTATACTTATTGGCGTCTTACAAATTTTAAATATATTTGGAGAAATAATAGGAAAAATGTGAACATAGGAGATACTCAGTTCAATTTCTGCCTTTTTTTTTTTTTTTTTTTTTTTTTACTTGCCTCATTCAGTAAGAACCCTCATGAATACGACAGTATACAGCAATCATGATATACATGAATAAAATTTGGGAAATGACAAAGTAAAATACAAATGCACTAGCGCTCTATAGGGGACCAATTTAAGATGATAAGTAGTGGTTCAAAATGTGCCTGTTTTTTTCAGTAATGATGTTCAATCAACTAACTGGCTGCTCGTTCCAACCTACAAATAAACAATCCAGATTTTGATCCTCTACAACATTTTTAAGCCTTAACTCGACTAAACTCAAACCAAATCTCATAATGGTTGAAGAGCAAACTATCATGGGTGTGCTTCCCACGATACTCGAGCCCTAAATTATTCAGCCTCTTTGTGCATTCATCACCTCCCAAACGAGAACAGAACTTGATATTATGCGAGACAAAAATTCGACCTTCAAATGGTTTTAGTCTACCGGCTAACCGCTCCAAACCAATCCAAACAAGTTTGTCAGGCATATGAAGAAAAACAGCACTGGCATATATCAAATTGTACATGGTGACAGATCCAAACTTACTGAAATCCATATCTTCGCCTCTTACAATCAGAGGACGCTTAAACAACAAACCTTGCGATGGAAGTTCGTAGCGAATTGCAGCCATTAGAGAAAGTTCATCTCTCCAGGCAATGGTAATGCCCTGGATCTAAGTACCGGATGAAATGCAGGCCAACACGAAGTGTGCCACATCCAATTTCAAGAACTTTCGAATCTGGTGTTAGGTAGGCCCACTCGGCGAGAAATTCAAATACATCTCGTCCTCCTGCCCAGGGCTCCCCGTAGTTGCTGTGGTGTTCTTCTACAAGTAGTTCACCCGGGCAAGGAAGAGCGGTGTGGTTATTTGCTTCTTCTCCTTCATAGTGCGATATGCCTTTGAACTGAAGGAGATCCTGGAGCTGCTGCTGACGTGTGCGGGGGTTTATGCCTTTACGTAGAACGTTCTGCTGCATATGCAATCCATTGGCTTCAATCTGACTCTTCACCCATTCTATGTCCTCGTCTGAAGTCGAGATACGCTCTCTGCTTCTTATGCTGCTGTTGACCTTAGCTGGAATGGGGCAAGTGCAAGGAGGCGAGGATGACAGAGTGGACATTAAGACTAATAGGAGGATTGCAGCAGCTGTGATAGAGAGAACGAGAGCTGGAACTGAAATCACTACTCCCTTTGATGGAAGCAGTGCCATTCGGCAGCTTAGCAGATCTCAAAGTTCCTTGATGCTCTTGCCTCAGACTGGAAGTTTAGTTTAATTTCATCAATTGATCGTCGATAACTGCAATGCGGCGAAGCACAAGTGAGAACTCCCAATTGCAACGAGAAGTTCTGATAATGGAACTCCTGATTCCATTTCAGCAATTGATAACTGCTAGAATCACATCAGACGATGTCATATTGCTGAAGCCACAAACGTTTAGACGGTGAAAAAGAGCAACATCAAGCGCTGAAACTTTTTCGAGATATTCTTCAATTTCTGCCTTTACATTTCTTATGCACATGAATATACAGTAGCATCAAAAAATAACAGAATAAGTAGTAGAAACAGAACAAAACTGGAATATTTTACTAGTCATGGCAATCGCCAATCGGATCAGAGTTATATTTGGACAGAAAAGAAAACCATGAGAAAAAGGAAATTTAAAATTTGATGGGAAAATAAAGAAATTTAATAGGTCAAGAAATGCAAAAGAAAAATCTCCCTCCAATTGGAAAAATGTTCAAAGCGGGAAGCACGTGACTTTACTCATACATACTATTTACAAACGACTAGTGTAGTGTTTTACAACAACTGTCTCTGTGTCTCACTCTCAGAATCCCACATGCCTCCACCGAACAATGCAGCCTTTTCAAAGTGAGTTAAATGTTAAATGTCTCTCTCTCTCTTAGAAATCAAACTTTTTTTTTGAAGGCGAAATCAGATTTTGAGACATCTCTGCTTCAATTTTCTCTATTTCAAAGCCCAGTAATTTAAGCTTTCAAAAAAAACCAGAATGTGGCAAGTCCTACTAGCTGCGGCAGCAGCAGCAGGATCTGGGATTTTAGCCAAGAAACTAATAAATCCCACTGACACTGAAAAACCCATTTCCGATTCCAATCAAAATAACCTAGACTCTTCTCAAAATAACAAAGGTTCAATCTTTAACTCGGATGATCAAGAAAAGAGGGAACCGGTGAGCAATGATGGCAAAATATTTAGGTTTTCAAGTCCAGACTCAGGGTCTAAGGAATTTAAGAAGAATATTCGAAATGGGTTTAAAGGGCTCAAGAAAAATGATGGTTTTAAGAAGGGAAATAAAAAATGGGGTGATGGGAAAGAGATGGTGGTGGATCAGAGAGGTAATGTGAGTGGAAAAAGAATATCTGTTTGCTTGAAGAAGAGGAGAACTGGCAAGCATGTTGCTGGAAAATGTGAATCTTGTGCTTCAAAAGGTTAGATATTTCTTTAATTACATATAATTGTACTTTTATTTTGTTCAATTTTTTGATGATGATTAGAAATGTTATGTTCATCGACACAAATCAAAAGAGGCAGAGGAAGATCTAAAAAGATTTGGAAAGAAACTATTAAACAAGACATGTTATATCTAGAAATAAATGAAAATATGGCTTATGACCGTAAACGATGGCGCGATATGATCCGTATAGCCGACCCGACGTAGTGGGATTCAGGCTTAGTTTGTTGTTGTTGTTATTATTAGAAATGTTCATGTGTGGTTAGGCATTGTGTTATTGATTGAAGTTATTTCTAATATTTTTGGGTTAATTAATAATCTGAATAAGCTAATATTTTCATAAAGCTTGATTCTTGAATGTTCTAATGTGGTCTATGGTATTCTTCTTTTGCAATAATGAGACCAAGCTATTCCTAACAATAAAAGAGGTAGGAAAAGCAAAAGGAGAGCAATTTTTTCTTTTTGTTGCGACATCATCATCAACTGCACCTTATCCTACTGTGTGGAATCGGTGACGTGAAATTTGTAGTATCAATTAATTGTCTAAAATTAGTTAACACTATAAATTCATGCAAAAAACAAAGTGGCAATGTTTAACGCCGGATACCCTTCCTGTCGCGACCTTCATACGAAAGAGAAATGAGACGAAATTCCAAAACCATCATCATCAAAAGTTTTTCCACTTGCATGGAAAATATCATGAGACGACGATGAGCTGGTCATGTCCCATTACAGGCTGGTGGCGCGAAATTTACAGTGTCAATTTTTTTCTTGTTTCTGCGAACGTCACTAAATTCTCGTGCTTTACTTGGCCAATCGCAGTTAAGGTTCATTTCTTGAAAATCTTTGGGTGGAAACCTCCTTTGAGATCTTACAATGTTTATATATGGTTTAATGAATCCACCTTAGTTACCCATTACATGAGGTGAAATCATAACCTTTGTGTTTATGCTTATTAAAGACAATGTTGAAGGTTGGCCAATTGTCTCTGTTGTGTTAAGGTTTGGGATTTTTTGTACAAGAGATATCTTACTCGTACTTGTTAAATCCCGAGCTACACTTTATTCTCCACGGACAAAAAGTGGCCAATTTTTTTGTATCAGTCTCCGACTTGCTATATGTTGTCGAGAGAATCTAACATCAGTAAGTTGTATTTTAGTTAAAATAAAAAGCTCGTGAGTTTCATGAACACTTTTGGTTGAATTCGAACTTGGCTCGTAAAGAAGTCCAAGCTCGAGAGGCTTGATTTGAGCTTGAAATAGCTCGAACTTCAGTCAAGCACGAAACAAACTGTCACTAGGCGCGTTAACCTGTTCGACTCCTTTTACAACCCCCTAATCTCAAATAAGTGGAAAAGCCGAAATCAGTAGGCTAAACTGCGCAATGGATGAGACTGTAAAAACCGTCCAAGAACTAAAAGCTGAGATCTCGAGAAGGAGAATCTCGCGTAATAATGTCCATGTCTCAGTTGCTGAAAATGAATCTGAAACAAATAATAAGTTTCATGAAAGAAATCATAATGGCCCATTATTCACTACGCTCGATGCCAGGAGCAAAGGTAATATAAAAACGTTTGGTCCTTCGATTGAGGACGGTGAATGTTCCAGTATTCTTACAGAAGACCAGCAGCCTGAGGTGATGGAAATGGACAAGTTAGAAGCAGAGTTCGAGTCTGAACTACAAAAACTTCACTGGTGTGCAACGGAAGGTTCTGCTTCTGAAGGAAGAACGGATTTCATTGAGGTCAGTTTGTTTTTCTCTTCAGCCATCGTTCGAAATCTGGATTTAAGTATTGTATTCGTTTTTCATATATACTTGTCCATCGGTTCAATTATTCCTTTAGTCCCTACTTTTGTTTTTTCAAAGATAGATAATTGAAGAGAGTGTTTGCAAAAACTTATGCTTTTCAAAAGAAGTGATTTTTTGTAGTTGAAGTGAAAAGTGGTTGAGAATTAGAAATTTGAAGTGTTTGCGAATAGAAACTGAAATTATTTTTGAGTTAATAGGGGAGTTTGGTGGATAAGTTGTAAAGCACTTTTACATATTTCAAAATGAAACCATAATCAGAATCAGAAATCTAAAGCACCCTTCCCGGCCTACCCTTCTTTAGATTATAATTAAATAATATATAATTAGAAGTAAAAGTTGACAATTGAAAACACTAAAAACTTGCTGACAATCACTTTTTTTTAAGTCAAACACTCCCGAAGCAGTAAACACTTTTGATTCCCTACTATATGTCTAAATAATACATGCCATTTGGAGGAGTCAATGTATCAAAATGAATATTAAAGTTCATATCTCATTATTTTTGCAATTAACTAACAAATACAACAAGCTTTATAATGGTTTAGGTTGGTAGGTTTGGCTTTCATGACAGTAATAATAGCTCCAACCTAGAATGAGTTGTGATGCTTTAAATGGCAATAAACCTTCCATCTATCTTGGCTCAGATAATTGAATGACGGATAAACTTCATCATCACTTTCGTTAACCTGCTTGTAGCAACGTGGGGAAACTTTGATCAACTAACGAACGGATATATGTTAGTACTACTCACTTTACTACTTGATATTTAACACGAAAAAACATGGAATGCAGCTAAGTTTATCTTCTGCTCTATTTTATATATTAAGTTTTACGAAATGTATGAAGACTCCTCTCTGTCTTGCTTCCTTTTTTTTTTATTTATTTGTGTTGATTTTTAGGCATCTGAGATAGGAGAACGGAAATTATCGCTCACCTCCAAACGTAACAATTACCATAAAATAGCGGTTCAGCATCATTTTCATTTCATATGAATTTTTCTCCGCTAACAAGATTATTTAATTTGGAGAAAAAACATGTGATGAGATATTATATATGATCATACAGACTGAAGGTTTGGCGAAAGAGCGCGATTCAGAAGATTTCAAAAATTAAAACTCGTACCAATACAATGGAGTATTGCCAGCTGAACTGGACGGAAAATTGTGTCATTTGCTGATCGGGCAACAGGAAAGCCAAATAGTGGAGTTAGAGTCCGAGTTGCATCAAGCACATTCCAAACTCCATGAGAAAGAAGCTGAGCTTCAAGCACTCAAAGATTGTGTCAAACGTCTCACCGAATTTTCGCTTGCAAATGCTTCAGGTATGACAACTTTCCTTGATATAATATTTCCCTCCAGTTCAGTTTTAGTCTCAACATTAACAGGAATCTGTATTAAGTAAAGCTTCCTTGGTGAAAACAAGGGATAATTACAAAAACTACCCCGAGGTTTAGCCTGATTACAAAAAGAACTCTAGTTATCTTTCAAAATTACAAATACCCAATTAACGTGTTACAAACACCCCTTGTGGTTTGAATTTTTACCTAACAAATATTCCCTCATGAGTAAAGCTAACAAATTGGACCGGCCCGGTCCAACTGGCCCACATATAGGGTTAGGTTGGGTCACAAGAAATGCGACTTGATGGAATTTTGGACCGGCCTGACCAAGCCTGGTTTTATGATTTGGCCCGTTGGGCTTGGGATGGCCCGACCAACCCATTGTCAACTCTACTCCTGAGGGTGTAATTTGTAAAATAGAAACAAATGTTAAGGGCATATTTGCAATTAATTTTGAAAGATTACTGAGTTTTTTGTAATTAGCTAAGCCTCAGGGGAGTTTTTGTAATTATCCCGAGAAATTATATATTTTTCAAGTTACCATTTAGATGATTTCCCATTTTGACCCCTGATTTTGTTTTTCAGATGAAGAAACTGAGGTCCATGAGGATGTGAAAGCAAGAAAAGATGAAACTGAAGAGAAGGTGGAACTTGAATCAACTGAATCAACGGTTGGGATGAAACGATCTCTGGGCTATGATTCATACATTTGTACCAAAAATTGACACTGTTTTATCCACAAGCAAGTGGTAAAACAATCATAGGATGCCTTAATGCCAATAAATATTTTGTAGGGGTCCTTATGATAATATTAATATCTCTTGATACCCTTTTGCCTTTCTCTATGGAATGGTCCCCCAAACAAAAAAATCAAAAAAATAATATTAATTGTCCATGTGGGTGTACTTTCTGTAATTTTATAATCACCCTTTAAAATAATTTTGTTTTCCTAGTTTCCAGAGCCTTTTTTATCTCATATGAATGGTTTCTGATTGACTTTGGCTTTTCCCATTGTCTTGTCAATTTTTTTTTTTATTTTTTTAGTGTTACTCTGATAACTAAGTTGACTTTTTGTATCTCATTGTTGGTGGGGGCTTGACACTAATAAGTCATAGTGGAAATTGAAAAAATTATTGATTTTATTGAAAGTGGCCTACCAAATTATTTGCACAAAATATGATGCCAAGAGGTAATTTGAGAAAGCGGTTGTTTGCATGTCAAATCTTTGCTTATGGGGGTTGCTTGTGCAGAGTTTCAGACAAAGGAAATGTGTGGAGCCATTGCAAAGCTTTGCCTTTTTTCACATCCCATGAAAGAAATCAAGAGGTCCACTGTCCACAGTCTATGGTTCTCTCTAAAATCATTTCTTGTGATTTCTCATTTTCTTGTAGGCCCTCTCAAAACCAATCTCCAATTTATGACTCACGTGAAAATCGACATAAAGTTATTGAAAGAAATACGAAATTGACTCGACATGAATCTGGCTAACCTAAATGCAATATGATTTTATCAATTTGTCTTAAAATGTAGACATGTTATTGTTTACGTAACATTTGGTGCATTTTGAGCACAATCAGAAATCTACCCGAAACCAAATACGAAACCAAATAACTCCCAATGGCAATATTTTCTACTAGGCACAAAGTGCTTTTTATTGTATGTTCTGCTTTTTTGGGATTTAACCTTTTTTTAGTCTACTAAGTATTAATTATCTAATAATATGATAAACTACTGCTCTAATCTTGTGTTATTTATGACTAGATAATTTAAGATTCTCCTCCTATATTTCCCTTATGTTTTACCTAAAAGACATAGCATCATTAATAATTTACTCAAAAGCAAAGTGTTTTTTTTTAAATCTACTATCCCTCTCTCTCTCTCAAAGCAAAAAGGAGGTCTGTTTTGTTTGTCTTTTTCTCTTGTTTTTTCTTCAATTTTGCAAATTTGCAGTAAACTCTACAGTCTACATCGGATGGGATCTTCTATTCTAAAACCGTGTTTCATCTCCTATTCCAACCGTGTGGATGATTGCCACGTGTATTACACTTACCATGTTAATTTTCAAGAATAAATCAAGCAGAAATTGTAGGGTTCTAAAATGGTAAGTATACACGTGTCAATCTTCCATACGGTTGGAATAGGAGATGAAACACGGTTTTGGAGTAGAAGATCCCAATGGAGTCTACATACTTACACTTTTTTTTTTGAGAAGATCTACATACTTACACAATAAAAAGAAAAAGAAAAAAAATGTGGAATGCATAAAGTGGGGTTATTACCCAGATATTTCATTTTGCCCCTAGAACTTTGAATTCCCCACCATATGCTTCAGTTTCTATTCAGTTTCTACTTTCTAGTCAACGTGTCCTTAAATTGGCCACTATTTTAATATAGTTTGAGGCTAGATCAGACATTAGAACAATTTATAAAAAGGTAATATTCAAGAAATATGAGGGTTAAAAAAATCATTGCCCTGATATCCTCTGCACAATGAATAAATAAATAAATTAATAGATCAAATATCAAATATAATCTCATTAATTATTTTTATTAATGTCCCTAAATAAGTTTCAAGTAACGGTGGATCTCTGCTCATTTTCAACAGCTTTCTTGGAAAGAATAGGTTGATACTTCAATTATATTTTTCTTAGATAATGGGCTAACGTGTCTTTGACAAAATAATCTCCATTTTATTAGCATGAATCCCCCAAAAAAAAAAAGGTTGTGGTACAAAAAATACTCTATTTAGAATCTGATGTTGATGGTAGTAGAATTAAATATTAATGCCATATGCATCCCAAATCTCTTTGTTTTGACTTGCAACTATAAAATCAACTGCTTTGACTTTTGAAATTAATTAAGCACTAATTTAGTAATTTTTCTTTTCAAGGAATCTTTTAAATAAGAAAAAACAAAAGTTTGTGTTTTTAATAGTTTTCCAACCCTGACACGGAGTGTTAGGTTAAAATCTTATTGCCATTTATTGCCAATGCGCACAAATCTTTATTTTATTTCATAATACTTTATACTTTATTTTATTAAATAAATATATATAGTTAATTGTTTGTTAGATCTTAAACTTCCTCTTGTGCAATTTTTCTAGTGATTAATATTTTTATAAGTTTTAAATTATTTTAACAGTAGTAAATCTACCGCAGGTGGCCAAAGTTGTAGTAAACTTGAGATTCACTTTAATCCAACGGTAATCACTGCTACACATTTACTGCACCTCTTTATTTTACTGTGTGCGCATACATATAGATAAAAATCAGTCCAAAGCAACTAGTTGGCTTAGCTCACCTGGCCACTACAAGCAATTGTGGGTTGGAGGTCAGAGGTTCAAATTTCTCCTCCATTAAATTGCGCCCCGGGGTATATGCAAGATGGTGAAGATTTGGTGGGAACTCGATTCGGGCAAAGATCGTTATTAGTAGATTGGGGGTTTGGTCAATGCGTGCACACCCCCCGGTTTACCTTGGCGACAACAATGAGAGAGGAAAGAATCGCTTCACGCATGCCGTGCCGTAGTTCGCGAAAGGTTCGAGCTTATAAAAAAGATAAAAAAATCAGTCCAGCAAATATATAAAACTATAAAAGTGCATCGGCAAGAGCAAAAAGACTAAAAGATTCACTTTAAATAATGAAACGAAACGAGTAAAGACAAGTAAAACCTTGATGTTGAAGTAGCCTCTCATTCCACCCATCCATCCGTGCAATAATATAAAAATTACCCTAGACACAAACACTCTTGTGTACACTCAAAATTGCAAAAATAATCATTAAATCACATGGAATTTTATTGGGAAGGCATTCTAATTTGGTTAACTATTTGTCATGTAATAGGTATTATAGTACTTTATGTGATTAATTGAGTCAAAAAATTATAAGAATAACAAACTGAATAAAATTGGTGTGAACATGACATAAGAAAAAGCCTGGTCCGGATTATTTTCATTCCAAATATTATTAATATACGACCAAATGTTCTTGATATATGACAATAAAAAAACAAGGAGAACTATGGTGAGAAAGCCTTAGTTTATTTCTATTTCATATGATTAGAGCTATGATGGGTTAGGTCGGGCCTAGTCCAATGGCATAAGTGGAAAAATCGGGTTGGGTGAGCCGAGATTTCATCGTGGTACATTTTTTGTAGCCCACCCTAGTCCATCAAGTGTATTTTTATTGGACCATTTGGGCTTGCCACAACTTCATGTTGTTTGGTCGAGACAAACCGACAAAGTGGATCGGTCCTTTTCGAGCCATGGCTAGAAATGAAATATAGCTTTATATGCGGGTTGAGTTGACCAGCCCATCGGGAGGGGCCAATTTTTAATGGCTTGTATATTATTGTGTTTTATTATTTTAATGATATGTGCATTAATTGTTCAAAAAAAAATCTATGCATTAATAATATTATTTTAGAATTTAAATGATGCTATTCAAAATAAAATATGGAATTATCACTTATAAGTGTCAATGCCCTTCCCACACTCAAAAATCCTCTCCAACACAAAACCTACAAGAAACCATCCCCAACACCAACCACACACGCATAACATAAACAAGATATATACACATACATATGCATTTATATATATATATATATATATATATATATATGTGTGTATATATGTGTGTGTGGACAAAGAAACAGAAGAAAACACACACAGTAAAAGTGTAGTGCGCAAAAAACCAAGAACTTGTATTGCATATTAGCATTGTGCAGAGCACATACATTGACAGAGCATTTCAGATGAAAGGTTTATCAAAGCCATTATCCAGTCCAAACAGGGCAGATAAGTTTCCTCCGCCATTAATGAGGTTCTTGAGAACTAATGTGGGGAGCCGAAGCAGAGGAAGATCACGCTCAAGCCCAATGTTTTACCTCCGCAGTAAAAAACGCCCACCTATCGAAACCACTCAAGAACCATCTTCTCCGAAAGTCACCTGCATCGGCCAAGTCAGAGTCCGCCGCCGCTCCGCCAATAAAAACGCCGGCGCCGCCGTGAATCGCCGCCGCCGCCGATGCCGCTGGTGGTGGCTCAAGAGAACCCTGCACAAAATTTCCTCGGGCCAGAAAAAGCCCTTTTTCAGAAGGGTGTTTTGCAAGTGGGGTTTGTTTTTTAGGTCTCCTTGTTGTAAGGACAAGGAGGTCGACTCATTTAGAGAATATTCTTATTCGAATAATAATGAAAATATTGTTGCTGCTGCTACGGAGAACGACGATTCATTTAGAGAATATTCTTATTCGAATTCGAAAAATAAGAATGATGAAGAAAATTTTAAATTTGGAGATGGATCTGAAGAAAATAAAAGGGATTTTCTTCTAGAAGCTTCTTCTTCTTCTTGTTCGCCACCAAAAAATGCTTTGCTATTGACAAGGTGTAGATCTGCTCCTTACAGATCTTCTTCACTGGGAGGTAGATTTTGGGGTTCTCCATTAGCTGAAAATGAAAATGAGGAAAAAAAATTAGAAAAGCCCATATGTGAAAATGAGGAGCAAGAAAATAATAGCAAGGAAATGGAGAAATCAGTGGAAAATGTTGAAGATTTGAAGGGAATTATCACAGGAGGTGGTGGTGCAGTGCACCCATTGGTACTCACAAGATGTAAATCAGAGCCTGCAAGAAAAGGAGAAAGGCTTATGCAAAGAAGGTTAGATATTGTTATCAATCCTTGTTCACAAAGTAATAATAATTCATAGTAGTTTTGTTGATTTATGAGTACACGTAATTTTTTTTTTCTTTTCTTGTGATTTTTTGTTTGTTGCTACTTGTTAAAGGAAACCATATAAATCAAATGTTTTTAATGTATGTCATGATTAATTTTTCTCATTCTTTTTCTTGGGGTTTGATTACTTGATCATGAAAAAGATGCTCCTTTTTTAGGGTTTGATTTTTTTTTAATTTTTAATTTTATTTTATGGGGTTTGGGAGAGAGAATCTTGATCAAAAATGGTGATATTGTTTATTTTATTTTATTGTGTAGATGGATGATGTTAATAAATAAGGTTGTCTGAATGCTACACTGAAAAATGTAGTAGTAGGTCAGTGAAATTGCTTCGTGTACTCTGCCACTCCTCATGGGCAGTATTGTATTTATTGCTCATAGTATTAAATTACTTGGTGCTTGGATTTGTCTACAATATGTCCACATATTCTTCTTGGCTTTGTTTCTGAATTTAAGTGGAAAAATGTATTTTGGGATATTTGTGGTAAATGTAAAAAAATATTTAGTTTTGTTTTGAAAAGGGTAGGTATGATTAGAGCCCGGGCCGAGCTGGGCCGGGTAGATTTTGCTCGGGCAGTGAAAATGTTTGGCTCAACCCAGGTCGTGTGTGTATTTTATTCACAAAAATTGTCCGGTCAGGCTAAAAGTTGGGGCCGGAAAAAAAAAGGCTGAAAGTTGGGGCCAATCCCGACCCATGAGCCAATCTAGCCGAGTCAAATATAGAATGCCCAGGCCAGCCCAAACTCGGGCCGGTCGATTTAGCCAACGAACCAGGCTGCATTTTGCCAATGCTAGATATGATGTACTTTTAAAGAAAATTGTGCATTTTTAGGAGATAATTTTTGTTATTAAATTTGTTTCTATATTTTTATGGGACATTTTTCGTTAGTTGTCACATAAATTTTTATGTTATTAAGGAAAGAGATGGTCTTACATGAGACCGTCTTGTGGACTTGAGTTCATGAGATAGATCTTATATCCAGAGACGGATCCAGAATTTTTTTATATTGGGGGCACAAAATCAATACATTTATAAACTACATCAAAAATAAAATATGTACAATTATAACTACATCAAAAAAAGTTAATGGGGGCACATTTTTTCTTTTTAACCTAATAATAGCTTTTAAAAGTAAAAAAATCAAATTAAAATTTAAAAAACACAAGAAAAAGAAAAAATGACACGGGGCGCGTGCCCCCACAATGGGGGATGTGCCTCCGTCACTGCTTACATCATATAAAAAATATGGGTTATTTTTATGGGTTTGAGTTTGGATTTGGATTGGAATTTCAATAATTCATTGATTATCTCAATGAGACCCGTTTCCTACAAATTTTTTCCATTAGGAAATATAGTAATATTGGAATCTCAATCTTACCAATTATACTTTGGGAATTTCATTCGCTATTTATTTACAACTTCAAAAACGATTTTCAGCCACTTAGAAATCTTGTTTGGATTGAGAGACATTCTGTCCAAGATATGTCACTATCGAACTATAAAGGATGAGAGGGATTTGTATTGTCTTGTTTGGCTTTGTGTATCATGGTTAAGGACTAGGGAATATCTTGATTTTGAGCCTTTCGAATGTCATTATACTAAGATAAGACACAACGAAATTGAATAGTTTTTTAGTTTGAATAAACCCATTATATTTGGATAAAATACTATTTTATAATAGTAGATGATTTGGACTGGTGTTTTGAAGGAAGAAAATATAAGGCTTAATTGCAATTTTAATCCTTTAACTTTAAAATGTTGATAATTTTAGTTATGTAAGTTCTTGATGTAATTCTTAGGTAAAGTTCCTACCACTACTTCTAGGAGATATTATATTTTGGCTTATTTGCAAAATTAGTTCTGTAATTATAGGAGGCTAGCAACTTTGGTCTTGTAAATAGTTAAGTTAGTAATTTTGATCGATTTTGATTCTGTACATTTTGATCGCATTCGTTCTAATTTGTTCAATTTTTGTTATAATAGGGCGTTTCAATATTTCATTTATTCCCTCAGACTGCTGTTTTTTAGCCAAAAATTACCCAAAATACACGTGACTTTTAAAAGTTACTGGCGTGAATTTGTTTTTTTTTTTTAATAAACACATCAAAGTTTGCCAATATCACATGTTATGCCCAATTAAGGATATAAATTAAAAAATGTAAATCTTGCTTATTACACTTTCCTTAATAGTTGGCAAGACAAATTATGATTTTTTTTTTTGAAAGGAAGACAAATTATGATTAGTTAGCAGATCTTTACTGAGTATGATATTGGGTTTAAATTCCAATAATGCAAAGCTCAATTTTGTATTCAGATTTATAAATTCAATAAAGATTTGCTTAAATATTTGTGAAATATATCATAGATGCCCAAAGTATTTATTGACTACGTAGATACAAAAAATAACTTAAATATTTATTTTTTAACAACTTCTTAGGCTCAACTGAACAAAGTTGGATCAAGATTTTTGCAATTATATATTTATATAGAACTACTAACACTCCAATATTTGAACAAAACTATTGATAGTTTCCATATACAACTTTTTAAAAACTCCATATCAACTGAAAAAGCAAAGAATAAAAGTTTATGAGAAACTGACATAAAAATATAAATCCAAAGGACTACTTGTTAAGTTAGGAGGAAGGTCCAATTCAGACAATATTTGGACACAACCAGCAAAGAGATAATTACTGATGCCTAACCCAATTCAGTCCCAATGGGCCAGGCCAATGGAACATTTGGACTTAATTCTCTATATTGCACAAGGACAACTGCAACCTGAAAATTTTGTTAGAGCTCCCAATTTCTAATTTCAGTAATATTTATTTTATTTTGAATGTAGAATACAACCTGAAAATATTTTTTCTGATGCACTAAATGCATGCATTGATTAGCGGTTTTGTGGTTGTGATTGTACCTCAAGGTCATGAGTTCAAACATTGACTAACGAGTAGTGAGGGGTTGAAATTTGTCCCTCCTCCCTCATAGATTAGGATCATTCCTGGGAAGGACATATATCTCATTGTCCGAAGAAAGTGTAAAGTTTATACCTTACTGGTGTGAGATAATCTGAATCGACAAAAATAAAATAAAACCAATGCATTTAGTCATTTACAATTTGGGGCCCATAATATTGTGGATGAAAGTGACTTTATTTTCATGTGACCACTTATTCTTAATTCTCTGTCGGGAAATATTTGAAATTGGATCATGCACCATTCTCTATAAATGTTGTAACGTGCGCCATCGGTCATCTTTTGATGCCCAAAAATCATTTTATTCCCATTAAACTCTATATTTTAAGTAATAAATTATTCCTATATCAATGGAGATCGTAATACTAATTGTATATTTTATGCATTTTTCTGTTACATTTTTTTTTGGTGTACTTTATTTGAATTCATGGACAAAAGGGTAGTATTTTTGTGTGCTTAATGGGATGTCCCTCTTAAAAGTTAAAACTCACATACATGGGACTGTCCTCACTCCTCATCTTCTACACCAACCTATTTCTCTATATATGTTTTAATTAATTACAAAATATATGTGCATTCAAGAAAAATTATAACATAACCACCAACTTTGCCGTCTATTCCTTTATAGGGTGTTAACCAGAATTCGAATCTTATATCTTTCAATTTCTTTGAAATTTATCCATTCCCCTTCAACCACTACTTCCAACTTATTAAAAAAAGAAAACTTTTAACATATATGTACATATAAGATAAAAAATCATATTAAAATAGAAGATTGTTATGATCTATCATTAGATATATAAAACAAAAAAACAAAATAAAGTAACAAACAATCACTCAAAATTATTTTGTTTTAGTTTGATATTTCATCTCGTATTACCCGTAACAAATGAATATCACGTGTTTGAATTTTTTTTGAAATATATACATTTGTGGATATTAGATTAAATATCATATTAAAATAAAAAATAATGTGTCTATTTGTGACAATTATAGAACAAACAAAGAAATAATTAAATCTAACAAACAATTTTGAGAAGACTTTAATCTAGAGATGAAACAAAATTATGGGTAATGGACAATAAAAACTACGGCTGAAAAACAAATCAAATTACACGATACACGATTTGAAATCGATCATTAAAAACTCGTTTGAGCTTGGTTCGTTAACATATTGAACCAAACTTAAACATATGTTTCCGTTCGATAAAATGTAAAGCTCGCCTCGATTAATAAAAAAAGAATAAAATATGTGTAAAAATGCCAAACTACTCGAGCTCGATTTTTATTTAACTCGATTAAAGCTCGGTCCAATTCAATTCAATTAATAATCAAATCAAGCCCAAACACAATTTTTTAAATTTGACTAAAATTCAAAAAAAATTAAACAATACTATATTTCGCTCGACTCGACCTATTTGGACCGTAACAAAACTTCACCATCTTAAAGGATAGGTAACATTCAACTAATCATACCCTTTGCATCTACGTCATCCACGCGGCTTTGCTCAACGCAAATAAACAAGTTCTTATTAAATAAATAAAACAAATAAATAAATAAATGCAAACAGCTGGGAAGCTGAGAGGACAGTCAATCTTAACTCTTACCTATCAAGAAACCATTTCTTGATATATATCCTCTCTAATTCAACTACAAACAGATATAAGAGTTTCTAATTTTAGTGTAATATTTCCATACGCAAATGGCAAATTCTGAGGAATCAAACCCTCTTTTACCGAACCAAGAACAAGAAGCAGCAGTGACGAAAACTGAAACGAAAACCTCCGCCATCCCCGCCGCCAAGAATGGTGGAGCTCCGCCTCATGCGGCGGTTCCGATAGGATGGACAGCTGATGGGCTGCCCGTGGGTGAGCCCATGACTGAGAGGTCCCAATGGGATTCCAGTATCTTCTCTTGTCTTGGAAGGAATGATGAGTTCTGCAGCAGTGATCTTGAAGTTTGTGAGTTTTTCCTTTTTATTTTTATCTCTTTTTGGGCTATTTTTGGTTTTTTGAGATCAAGATTTGATTTTTATGTATTTGGTTTAATGGGAAGTTTTTGTGGGTTGGGGTTTTGTTGGATTAGGGTTATGGGCTTTGGTGTAGGTTTCTGATTCTTGATCTGTACTATTTTTGGAAATACTTCAAGGGAGTGTTTCCAAAAACTTCTACTTTTAGAAGAAAGTGATCAGAATTAAAAGTGGTTGAGAATCAGAATTCGGTAGTGTTTGCAAATATAATCTGAATTTATGTGTATTTGTCTATTTGATGAAAAAGTTGTAAAAGTGCTTGTTTGTTTGTAAAAGTCTAACCAAGAAGCTTAATAAAAAATCTAAAGCACCCATCTCCTTGCTTTTAGATTCTAATTAAATGAAAGCAGAATCAGAAGTATAAGTTGACATTTGCAAACACTAAAAAGTGATTTCTTTTAGCTAAAAACTGAGAAGCACTTTTTGTTAGTCATTGCAAACACTCCCTAAATAATAGGATAACTTGAAGTTTATCTTTAGTGTTTTAATATGAAGTTATCATACCTGGACTTGATAATGAAGAAAGAATGCATAAAATTATGTTGTGGGATCAATTGATTTCATTTTAACAAGCTAATTGACCATACCTTTTCATAGATTAGATGAAGTTTTTTGGTTTTATAGTTGTTTGAGAGTTGTAATAGTATATTTTTCACTCTTATTTGGTTTTCAAGCTGTTTTTGAGACTTATGATATTGGGCAGGTTTGCTTGGTAGTGTGGCCCCTTGTGTGCTCTATGGAACTAATGTTGAGAGACTTGGATCTAATCCCGGTACTTTCGCTAATCACTGCTTGCCTTACACTGGTTTTTACTTAATCGGGAATACCTTTTTCGGCTGGAACTGCCTCGCGCCCTGGTTCTCTTATCCTGTCCGTACAGCCATTCGTCGGAAGTTTAATCTAGAGGTTAGTTTCTTTTTATTTGTTAAATTTTCACCTTGTGCAAGTACTAATGTCTTGATAGTATTACAAGGCAACCAATTGGTATTAGTTTTTCACAATAGAGCAAAATGTAACATGTCAAATGTGTTTTGCTATGGACATTGGACGATATTATCTGGTTTTTGAAATCTATGTTATTGCACTATGCAATCTGTTGAACAGTTGAAGGACCAGTAGGCAGATTTGATTAACCATATATCGTTTCTTGGATAATTGGCCTTTTTGTATCTGATCAATTTGGTTTCCTTGTTCGAGGTAAAAAGTAAGAAAAAAATCCACTCTGTAGTCGAGAGAGGAAAGGAGATTATATGAACTGATGGCTGTTTGCTACATTAGTTCGATTTTTTCTTTTGATTTATTTACACTAATTAAAGGTTTTGAGATTCATCCATCTCCATTTGCCTTGATGAACCAACGTCTTACCTAGGTATCACTTAGGCTGTGATTGTGAGCAGGCCCGTACTTGATGGTAGGCACAGTAGGCCATTGCCTAGGGCCCCAAATTTTTAGGGGCCCAATTTTTTTTTTTTTATATTCCTAATGAAAAATAATTTTGGGCCCAATTTTTTTTCATTCTCAGACCAAAACACCCAAGAAAAGACTTTCAACTTCAACGACAACACCCAAATTTCAAAAAAGGCCCAAACTCTTCCAAACTTTTATGCAATTCACGTTAATATTCAATTGTCTCTACCATTCTTATCTCAAAAAAAAAAAAAAAAATTGTCTCTACCATTCCTTGGTCAAAGACTCAAATATTCTAATATTTTATTTGAAGACCAAAATACCAATATTCCTTTGGAGGAATGCATTCCTTTTTGAGCACTATAAGTTTTTTCCGAAAAATATAATGCCAGATATGTATCAAATTTTATTGTTGAAGTTCTTTTCAATTGTATATAGAATAAAGATTAATTTTAACATAAAATATGTACATATTTTTTATAAAGTAAGTGGTTCACGACTATTCAAATGCACAATTCTCAATATGAAACGAGGGACTTAAATTTAATTACAACTTTTAAGAACGAAACCCTCTTCTCTTCTCCATTGTGAGTCGTCACTTTCATCTTCCTCACTTGGTCACTCCTCAGCGGTAGCTAGCAGTCAAAGGCGACGGAGGTGGTCAAGGGGCCCATTTTCAAAATCGCGCCTAGAGCCCTGTGAAGCACAGGTCCGGCCCTGATTGTGAGCACTACTCTAAGGGCCCTTTTTTTGGCGGGGGCAAGATTTAGAAGGATAGAGTAGATATCATTTTTTGGGGATAATTATAAAAACTACTCATGAGGTTTAGCCTAATTAATAAAAAAAATCAAGTTCTTTCAAAATACGGATACCCCCTTAAGGTATTCCGAACGCCCCCTTAGTAGTGTATTTGCTTAACAAATACCCCTACCCCCTTGAGGATGCAATTTGTTAAATATAAACAAATACTAAGTAGTAGTTGTAATTTTGAAAGATAGAGTTTTTTTTTGTAATTAGACTGAACCTTTAAGAGTATTTTTTTGTAATTAGTCATTTTTTATATCAATAGCTGAATAGACCTCACCATAGATGAAGTTTGAAAATTTTGCAGAATCGGCATCCTTGTGAAATGAATACCATTTTTCGACCAAGAATGCATTCTCGAAACTCCAAAATCACTTAGTTTTTTCAAAACCTGTGCATTTGCTACAAGACATAAACAACAACAATAACAACAACAAACTAAGCCTTAATCCCACTACGTGGGGTCGGCTATACGGATCATATCGCGCCATCGCTTACGGTCATAAGCCATATTTTCGTTTATTTCTAGGTATAACATGTCATGTTTAATAGCTTCTTTCCAAGTCTTTTTAGGCCTACCTCTTCCTCTTTTGATTTGTGTGAGTGATTCTCTACCTTCTAAATGTCGCACAGGTGCATCCAGTGGCGGATCTAGGAATCGATAATGGGGTGGGCTAGAAAATAAGGAAATTTCAGTACAATAAAATTTACTTAATAAATGTTTTCAGTGTTTATTGAAGTGGTGCTCGAGAGACTTCAAAACTTAAAATTCATTAATAATTAAATCTAATCTATACTAATAACAAAATTTCATTCATTGTAGGGGATCAATCATTCCGCAATCTAAATCAATTTTCTAGTACTTTATTCATAACATTAAACTAAATCAAATTTCTTGTAATTTTTAGCAAATTTCTAGTAATTTATTCATGCCAACGGTAGAGTAATACAATAAAAGCTAAAAGAGTATATTCTGTACATGCCACAAAATGACTTTAAATGAACAACAAATGAATCTGCTTGTTCTTTCTTTCTTTCTTTTTTATTAAGATAAATGAACTTTGTTAATATATCATTAATTAAATTAAAAAGGGATGGTGTAAAATTATGGGATGGGCTAATGATAACAAAACCAATAAGATAAGCATAGAGTAAGTAAAAACTGATGGGCTTCCACAATTTTAGACTGGGCTCCAGCCCAGTGTAACCATTGCGTAGATCCGCCTCTGGGTGCATCTAAAGGTATCCTATAAACATGTCCAAACCATCTTAATCGTGTTTCTCTAATTTTCTCGTCTATTGGTGCTACTCCCACTTTGTTTCTAATGTGTTCATTTCTTATTCTATCTAATCTAGTGTGTCCGCACATCCATCTTAGCATTCTCATCTCTGCTACCCTCATTTTTTGTTCGTGTTCATATTTAGTCGCCCAACATTCTGCTCCATAAAGTATTGCGGGCCTTATGGCCGTTTTATAAAATTTTCCTTTCAATTTTAATGGTATTTTACGGTCACAAAGGATAGAAGATGCACTCCTCCATTTATTCCAACCCGCCTGTATCCTATGTGTGACATCTTTATTGATTTCTCCGTTCTCTTCAATTATAGATCCTAAGTATTTAAAACTCTTTGTTATACTCACTTCATGTCCATCAATTTTGACCTTCGTCTCATTGTTCATGTTGTTTTTACTAAAGTGGCATTCCATGTATTCTGTTTTAGCCCTACTTATAGTAAAACCTTTTGATTCTAGTGCTTCTCTCCAAACTTCCAATTTTGCATTTACTCCTTCCATTGTTTCATCAATTAAAACTATATCGTCCGCAAATAACATGCATTTGCTACAAGACATCCATGTAAAAAAAAACATTAAATTTCTGTGATTTTCATTTTCATGACAGGGAAGCTGTGAGGCTCTTACTAGATCCTGTCCATGCATGGGAAGCTTTGTGGAGGACGAGGTTCAACGTGAGCAATGTGAAACGGCCTGCGATTTTGGTACCCATGTTTTCTGTCATGCATGTGCCCTTTGTCAGGAAGGTCGTGAAGTTCGTCGTAGGCTTCCTCATCCGGGGTTCAATGCCCAACCGGTCTTGGTCATGATTCCCCCTGGTGGACAGAGTATGGGACGTTGAGCGTAATCGCTATTTTGTGTTGGTTTATACAAACTTTTGTACTTATAATTGTGTTGCTGAGAACTTCTGTTAGACTGCATTGTGCGATATGTGTTTTAAGTCACTTGGGTGTTTGTTTATACGTTGTTTATCAGCAGGACCTGCGGCTTGAAAACATACGTAGAAGCACTTTTTACTCGGATGGGATCTTCTATTCCTTAAGGGTGTTTCATCTCCTATTCCGAGACTTACTTTCTTGTGTGTGTGTGTGTGTGTGTGTGAATAAGTCGAGAATTGTTCATTTTAAATTTCGATTTGTCCATGGAAATCAATAATTTTCAATGTCATATGAACTTATATTAGCAGGCTAGAAGCCACAGCAAATTGGTTTACCATTTTGTAGCGCTTCACCTTGTAGGCGTAGTTGTTTCCAACATTTATCCCTACTTCGTATTACTTATTTGAGACATCAAATTGAGCTATTTGAAACTGAATTTTTGACTTGTAATCTTTTGTCCTGACACCACGATAAGACCGCACAAACCCGATCCAAAGTTATTTAGATGAAACACGAATACAAGTAACACAAATATGACACGATGCTACAAGTTTGTCTTAAAACATAGTTAACTTAGTTAATTTTTTTATGTATGTATTGTGAGGCTAATTAGAGTCTTAATTTGCTAGGAACTTGCTGGTTTCCACTCAGCAGAGGCCAGGAACAGGATTGTCCTATGTCAAATAGCATTAACCTATAATCTAAACAAAAATTATAAAAGAAAATAAACTGCGTCTTTCTTCTCACCTTGCAAAAACATGGTAGGTTCTAAAAACAAACTCGAAGTTCCATCTGACACGCTGCAATATTTTCTAAGACAAAAACGTTCCGACGAAACACAGCAGCTCAAACCATACTAAATCTATTCTCCCGGTGCAGACACGCCTTGCTTCAGTCTTTCCCTCTTCATCTTCTTCTTTGAGATTGGCTTCTTTTTCTTCGGAGGAAGGGTTTTTTGGGCATACATGTACAGAACATAATTTCCTACAAGGAATACCAAGAGCAGCCCACCGATAACAAGTAACACAATCAATCCTGGGTTGAATCCCTTTGCTTCAACATCCCGCGCTACATTTTTCTGTCGATCCAGTAGAAAGAATGATGATTGAATGCAATAAGCAATCATGAAATCACTTTATTTCAAATTAAACTACAGCATGAAAATTCATATTATAGCTTATAGTATGTGCATCATTCGAGCAAAAAAACTTGTCTACTTGATTCCTGGCAAAGAATATCACATATTTCATGGAAGAGTAATATGGAGTAAACGAAATGATAAATGATATTGTATGCTGATAAATTTCGAAGCAACGACAATTAGCATATATGCAGGCATCAACTACAGTAAACTCTTAAGAATAGATTCAAACACACAATCTTTGAATAAGAATATCAATTTCCAGTTTGTGTTTGAACAGTCAGTCATTCACTCCCTTGATAACAACCGAACAAAAGTCTAAATATCATCCCATGATCATCTGAAACATATGTATACATGAGTTTGTCAGCTAAGATGTAACGAGCGGGGGCTATTCCTTGGGCTTTCCATTCGCATCGCACTCATGGACTTCCCACCCCTAGAAGTGGGTTTCATGCCTTCCCCCACACTTGAACCTAGGACCTCCAGCCTAAATCCTAAGATCCAAATTCAAGAAAAAAAAAAAGGAAAAAGAAGGCCCTTCATTGTGCACTTATCCTATCATCCAAAATGGCATATCAATCAATTGAAGAGGCAATATCACTCAGCCAGTGCAAGTCCAAAAGTGTCCCAGCCTAAAAGTTCCCGAGCCTCAAAATAAATATGCATAAAGTTTCTGAATGTATCGCTTTATTTATACTACACTATACTGACAATTTACTTTTAAAGGCTGATTTTGAAATTCTATTTAAGATAAAAACACTAACACATTGGAGGCATAGCATCTGCATATTAAAACTCTATAGGAATCCATGGCATCAGGCTTTCTAGAATTGGAATTCCAACACTTTCCCTTGAAAAACATGTAGAATATTTCATATTACCAATTCAATGGTATCATATCCATGCAGCTAACACAACATTGATTTTGTTCATCCTAATTGGTGAGATGATCGCCAGTCTTCAACAAGTTTACAGCACGACGAGATTATAGACTGATATTTTGATTAATGAGTTTAATCTCTTCATATACAAAATAATATGTGCATACACATGAAAAACAGAGTTTTCTTACTTTTTTGGAAATACAATATTAACAGAGTGATAAAGTCTGGTATCTAACATTAACTTTCCACAAAATTACATGAAATGAAAAGACTAATTAAAATGTAAATTTTTTTATTTGTCATGCCTCAGCATCTCCATAATTACAAATTTAAGACAGTACTTAATTGTCCTTTTCCTTAAGTAAGATAATGTGAACTATCCCCTCTAAATTTCACAGAATCAACCCCCAGTTCCCAACAATGAACTCCCACCAAATTTCCCATGAAAATATTTATTTTCCTGAAAATCAAATGCATGCAGTTTTATTTTAAGAAGCTAATACATTACACTGCGAACATTTTATAAACCCCGAAAAACTCAAAAAATTAAATCAGCATATAATTCACATACCCCTGTGTTGAGCAAAAAAATATCCACAGATCACAGATCGAATCGCCAAATAAACTCGAAACAAAGCAGATCTAGCAAAATCATGCTAAAATTGAACTGAGATCTAAGAGAAAGAGAATGTACCATTCGGTCAAACGACGGAGGCACTTGATCGTCGAAATCTCCTTCGAAATCCATCGTTTTTTTTCTTCTTTTTCGGGTAAAAATCTAAACGAACAAAAGAGAAACAGAAAAAGAAACAAGATCGAAAATGAAGAGATTGAGTAATAGCTAGTGCGAGTGGGCCTGACCTCGTGAGATAAGGGTCTTTAAACTGAGAGTGTTTGTTATAGCTCTGCCACAGACGATGAGGAATTTATATATTTGGTCCTTCAATATTTCATTTTTACGAAATAACCTCAAGGATTTGGTTATCCAAAGTCCAAACAATCCTGTAAACGTAAACTCTTTTGGGCTCGAAAAAGCCCAATATCATTTCTTACGGCAATATTTTATCCTTGGGAATAGTCTAGCACAATCTTCAGAATTAACCCAAATATCTGAAAGCCCAATTGACAGGGAAGCCTACAGTCCTATAGTCCAACTGCCTTCTTCTTATTTTTCATTCTTCATTTAATATTTCATTTTTTTTAAAATTATAGGTTGGTTGATGCTAATTTAAAAATATTAATTAACTATAAATAATTAATAAGTTGGTTTTGTTATGTTTCTTTTATATAAGGTATTGCTTAAATTTAAATGCTTTTGGAATGGCGGAAGAGATAATACAACATATTACTTTTCTGTTTGTTAAAATACTATACATAATCGAATATATACTTTTATTACTAGTGATACGTATTTTGTCAAAACTCAATAATTTATAATCGATTTTTACCAATTATTCTTATTTTAATTATTTTGCATAATTCCAAAATTACTTAATTATCCAATATTGTTAATTATTATTGGATCGCAAACATAATTATTCGGTCCACACGTCCATTTTATTCTATGAGCCACATTTGGACCATTAACCCATGTATAAAAAAGTTCTTATTCATTATTAGTAATTATTACGGATTAATATTCTCTGTTATTGCTCTCGATTGTTGTTTTTTCCTTTGCTCTGAATTTTCTCTTATAAGGACTACCATATCCAAGAAGACGTTGAACTTTTTATCAGAAACCTTGACTACGAGTGATATATTGATTCAAGTAGCATCAAACACCTTTCAATATATATCATGTGCGTACGTCGATTCAATATTCGATCAAACGCATATAAATATATATAATTTTTTGTATGTAATAATTGTAAGGTTGATGGTGAACCAATTATACAATATCCTTAATAGATGTGACTTGCTCACTAATTGTACTATATGTAAATTGAACAAGTCCATATCATAGTACAAATCATTTTCAACCCATAATATAATCAAAGAGAAAAATCATTATCAAGTGGTTTGACTTATGAGTAAAAGCCAATGACCCTGCCCATAACGATTGAAATCAAACAATTTGCATGTGAAGATATGGGGATTCCATCTCCATGCGTACTCATAATCATTTCCTCATTTTTGGCTGTTTATATCTACCGACATGATTCTTGTTTGAACTTGTGTACATGTGCTGTATCCTGTATTTTCTGGTAATGTTTTATTTTCTTTGGTACGCATAAACAAGTACAGCCATGGCCCATTGGGAATAATATCTTGTTAATTGGCTTAAGATAAGATTATAATATACTAATTAATAGGTACAAATATATGCTAATTCTTATCTAAATCATATTCTTATTGACACAAGCACAATAAAATACTGATCGTGCAGTTCACTCCAAGTCAATGTACTCCGAGTAAATATATTTGCCCTCGGTCTAATGTTCCACGTATTGAGAACTAGCATGCAACATGCAAACAGAGTTAGAAGGACCACAGGGTCGTCCCGGGGAAGCTCTTCCAATGCTTAAGTCAGTACAGTGTAGGAGAACAATACAGGGCGTTTAGGAAATTCAGCAATTAAAATGTGTCTCCCAAATAATAATTAGGGGAAAACTATTGATACTTGGGAGTGTGGGTCGTATGAGCCTGGTGTAATGAGTTGGGTTTTCAAGGGCCTAATATAATGAATTGGGCCTCTAGGAGACTAGGACTGTAAGTCCAAGCGGCTACGATAATCTAGAGGGGGTGAATAGATTATCTTCATTTTTTTGATTTCGCCCTCTTTTTCGAACCAAATGCTCAAACACAATAATAAAGGTGCGGAATGTAAACAACACACGTCGATTTATAGAGGTTCAACCCACCTGGGCCTAATCCTCTACCACCCCAAAGATATCAGGGATGGATTTCAAAAAAGAAAAAGAATTTTATTAATTACCAAAATTAATACAAACTCAACTTACAACACCTTGAAGAGCACCACACTCTTCTTCAACAACACCTTTGAAGATTACCACAATCTCCTTTGAAGATCACCACAATCTTCCTTCAATCCACACTTGTGAAGATTACCACAATCTTCAACCTTGAAGAATACCAAATTCTTCAACACCTCATAAGAAGATCACCACAATCTTCTTGCACCTATCACCTAGATCATCCAAGTGTGTTCTTACCACAAGAACACTCACAAGGATATCTTGTGTTTGAATGATAACCAAAAATCAAGATTACAACTCAATAATGAATATTACAATTTGAGTGCAAAGTGTAATCAAGAATAGCCTTTAGCCTCGAGGATGTGAAAGTGATAAGCTAGGCAAAATTTACAACAAGAATAATAACAATGAAGAACAAATGTTTTGAAGTGTATCTTGTTGTGTTGTATCTCAATTGTTGTATTGGTTGCTCCAAAACTTCCTCTATTTATAGGAGATGATTGATCAAACATAGCTCTCTTGGGGATTGAAAATCTACAGAAAAATACAATTAAAATCAAGAATATAGTGTTAGAAATCAATCCCACATTTTAAGGAAATATGTCTCATTGTCAAACGGTCATATTTTTTTTTCAAGCCAACAGCTGTTAGGCGGCCGCACGCACATTTAAATAGAAGTTGAAATGAACATATCACAAATTAACACGGGCGGCGACGGCCGTCGAGGGTCCGACCGGTCGTCCCCCATCTCAACCGGTCCCCCTCAATGGTTTGAGTGAAAGAATCGCTCGCATTTCAACACAAACTTGCAGTGTACCGTCGACCGACGGCGCACGGCCGACCGACCCCGATTTTCTTCCGTCTCATTTTTGTTTTGTAAATCTTCTTTAGGTACGGGTTGCCTATAGGGAACGGCCTGGTCGACCACGAGACATAAATGTTGTCCAATTTTTGTCGAAAATAAAACTCAAGAAATACTCCGAAAATTTAGTAAAAACATTTTAAACCAATCGGAAGTATTTAGACAACATTTAGGAACCTTGTTTAGAAGTGAAAACCCATTGACATAAAATCAATAAAAGTGTTGTCCAACCGATCAAAAAAAATAAAAAAGTGTTGTCCAATATTATCGAAATAAACTTGAGGAAATACTCCGGAAAATATTTAAAACCATTTTAAATCATTTAGGAGTATTTGGACAACCTTTAAAAACATTGTTTTGGTGACAAAATAAAATCATCAAAATTAAGATAAAAACATGAATCAAAGAAGGACACGATGTTATGAATTGAGCCTCATGGGTCTTTTATATTAACTTGGCCAATTGACAATTTTTACAGGCTAAAAATTAATCAAAATGAATTAAATAGATAATTAAATATTTTAAAAGGAAAAATACGATTTTACCCTCATTTTCCTGATATAATTGAATCGAGAATTAGACTGTATGGATGTCAATTTGTTTTTCATCATCATTATCCGCATCAATTGTGCCTAAACAATAAGGTCATTCGAATTATCCATATCATATCATATTTTAATAAAATCAATATACGCTACATGTGTATACACTAACCATTAATGAAATATGTGACAAAATAGCATTTGAAATAAATTTTAGTTTGTTATTGAGGTGGTGATGTGTTGGGACTGGATATGAAATGGTTGGACATAATTCTGCAAGTAGGAAAAAAGCCTAAGGTTAAAGAGCAAGTCTCTTGTGAGACGGTCTCACGGATCTAAATCCGTGAGACGGACCTCCTAAGGGCTCCGTTTTGAAAACATGAACCATGAAAATAAATTTAAAAATAATAATGAATCATGAAAAAACAAAAATAAACCCTAAAAACATGAACCATGAAGAATAAACCCGAAAAACAAAAATAAACCCAAAAAATAAAAAATAAACCGTAAAAAAAGTAAAAATCCTAAAAACCCAAATCAATTAAAAATAAACCCAAGAAACAAAATAAACCCTAAAAAAATAAATATAAACCCTAAGAAAAATAAAATTTGAAAAAAAAATCTTTAAAACTTTGTGTAAAGGGCTCCGTCTCACGGATTTAGATCCGTGAGACCGTCTCACGTAAGTTTTTGCCAAGGTTAAAAAGGCTGAGGCTTGGTCCATGTTTGGACATTTAATTCAAAACAAGACTTTAATTCATTTAAGAAGCAAGTGGCCTTGTTTGGCCGTTAGTCGCCTTCTATCTCATAGACTTATACAGTCTATTAAATTTGAGACAGTGTGTGCTCCACACTTGAGATGGTTCTGCTATGAAAATAATAATCCTTATACTGTTATACATGTATGTATCAGTTGGAAAGAATAATTTGAGGCAAACAAGAATTATGAAATTACTTGAAAGTTTTTTTTTCCAAACAATACGGTTTTGTCGTTGCTGATACTCGAACCCAGGTCTCGCGTTGTGGGTATACTCATGGTGCTCTGACCAAATTATCTCCGGTTCTCTCTCCGACCGAACTCCGCCGAACTACCTGCAAAAGGGGGACCGAAAGGTTCCTCCGACGTACCCTCTCCGACGATCAAATCAGAAGATATTGAGAGGAAAAGAGTAAGAGAAAGCATATATCAATAAGAGCATGTACGTAAAGTGTGTAATGTAATCCATATGTGATAAAAGAGTACTTATAAGATAATTAGCTAGGGTTACCAAGAATCACAGAAATAATTTACGGGAATCTGAGGCCCGTTATGTGAGTGTGTGTCGAAATTTGTTATCAAATACTATTTTATTAAAATATATGATCCTGAGTTAATGACCGAACCGATCTCTCACCTTCGATGGTCAAGCGTAATCAAAGAGCTTTATACCAACGAACCTTTGCAAGGGCTAAGCTATAGATACCTCATACCGAGCTCATAAACTCGAGAATTTCCATCAGAGACAAGTTCGGTTTATTTTATGCCGAATCACATGGCCAATAGGCAAACCCCTTTGATTAATTATGAAATTATTTGAAGCTCTAGATGTGATTTTGTAATGTAATGGTTGGTTAGGGATTCATGAAGAGAGGAAAAAGTCATTATCCCACCTTTTCACAACGTTTGCGTTTTCTAATAAGGGCCCATGTGATAGGATTTGACCCGCTAAATAATCAGCAAAATTGGTGAAACTGGATCACAGGGCCGAGGTGTTATTATATACTACCAACCAATCACACGCACTAAAATTACAAAACTACCCTTCCTAAAGGACTTATTCTCCCTGTTTTCAGTTAGCAATTGTTAAAGACGACCATCTTCAGTATACTTGAATTAAAATTAGGCAGCCAATTGAAAGACAGGGGTATGGAAATAGTAATCGAAATAGAAGAGAAATGAATACAATAAGTTGAGAGAGTGTAGAGAGAGAGATGAGATACATGGGAGCTCAAGAAACGGAGGTGCCGGAAGTTGGGGCAAGAAGAGGCGATGGTAAGTAGGAGAGGATCTTCGCCGCCACCGCCTGCGGCGGAGATGAAAAGAGAAGAGAGAAAATGAGTGATGTGTAAGTAAGGCGGAGAAAGAAGTGATGGCGGTGCGGATGTAAGGAGGAGCAGAGGAGGCGGCGCCACCGCTTGGAGACGAGGGTTACATCGGCTAAGGACGGTGGCAGGACGCGGTGGAAGATTTCTTGGAGAAGCTCATCGCAGAGAAGTGTGTCCATTGGGAAGAGTCTTTTCTCATCTTTTCTTTTCTTCTCTTCAATTTTAGTCCTCTTTTTATGTATTATTATTTTGTTTAGTTGGTGATGGTGACTCCAATTTGTCTAGGGTTGTGGATGTGTGGAAGAAGACAAAAGGAATGGACAACAAGACCAGGTGAGACTTGAAGTTAGGGCATTTTTGTCATTTCCATGTTAATCGCTTCTAATCATACTTCCCAAACACAATATAAGCACTCTTTCGATGATAAGAAAAATAATACATAATCCCCAACAAAAGTTTGCAACCTACAAGTGTGATAAATATAATTCTATCACATGCAATCCCAAAAACTTATCTTATCCCATCAAAGTTTCCAAACGAGCCGTAATGGTCTTAAATATTATCCTGATATTTGGAAAATCAGTGATTTGATTTTTAATTTATTTTTATTTTTGGAATTTTCATGATGTCTACCAATACATATATGCCTTTCTTCTTGCAATATATCAATTGCACACTTTACCAAACCTCTACTCAAACTCCTGTGCTTGCTTTTGAATCATAGGGTACTTGGAAAAGCAACCACCCACCTTTTTCTCACACAAATATCTATCCAACTGAACGCAGAAAGTGACTACACCATTTCTATTTGTCCCCCTTTCTAGAATAGTATTTAAGATGGGAAAGGTTTATACTCTTTTACAAGGATCTTGAAGGCGAAACCCCATCTATACCAGAAGTCCCTTAGATATGTAAATCGAGGATTATATGCACAAGTGTAAGCCCATCTATACCAGAAGTCCCTTAGACATGTAAATCAAGGATTATATGCACAAGTGTAAGCCCTATAAGAGGACCAACGGGACACGAACTAAACAACTAGAATTATTTGTGCCCATGAAAAAAGAAACATAAAAAAATTATGAATATTTTGTAAAATCTAAAATATTTTCAAATTTATACATTGGTTTCTCATCAATTAACATGTTAAAAATTCATTTGATTACTTTCACATGTATTGAAGTTTTTTGATAGAGATGAGTTACCAAAACCATCAAAACAGTTTACTCCAATCTTGGTGCACAATGCATAACTAGTCTCTAAGCTACCATGTTACATACAATACAATCAAATAAATCAATGAATCAATAGAACTTAATCAAACAAACATGCAATACCAAATCACTTCTCATACCAAATCCAGACCACCACCACCACCACCGTGGCCACCACCTCCGCCGCCGCCGGTAAAATCATTTTCCGACGACGAAGTCGATAACGACACCATCCCATTCAAATCCGAAACACTATCTTGCAACGTCAACAAAAGATCCGACGTACTAAAACTCAAAGTCGGCCTAGTCCTCGGGACAACGAACCTCAGCCTCCCCACCAAAGATCTCGAACCACCCCCTCATAGTCGGCCTAGCCATCGGGTCGGGTGCGAACATGCCCGATCAACATCACCCGCCTCACATCCGCCTCATCAAACTCACCCCCGAGCCTCGGATCAACGGCCACCATCAATCGCCCATCCCTATGCAAACCCCACACCCACTCTACCAAATTACTACTACTCCCCCCGACTTTCCCCACCCCTATAACCTCCTTCTCGATCGGCCTACGCCCGCTCGCCACCTCCAACACCACCGCGCCATAGCTAAAAACGTCGGTCTTATCCGTTGCACGCCCGGTTAACAAATACTCGGGCGCTAAATACCCCATTGTCCCCGCGGCCACAGTTGGATCAGGCGATTTATCGTGCGCGATTTGCCTAGCTAATCCGAAATCGCCTAATCTAGCATTAAACCCTTCATCCAACATAATGTTGCTAGTTTTTATATCCCTATGGATCACTTGATTCTCGCATTCTTGATGCAAATACGCTAAGGCCGACGCCACACCGAGCAAAATTTTACGCCTATAAAGCCACGGTAACACCATCCTCGACTCGAACAATGCCTTATCTAAACTCCCATTAGACATCAAGTCATAAACCAATAAACTCTCCCCTTTCTCGTGACACCAGCCTTGTAACCTAACAAGATTTCTATGCCTTAACGTTCCGATTATCGATAACTCGGACAAAAACTCTGTTTTCCCCTGTCCGTTGTGTGTGCATCTCTTAACGGCCACAACGTCCCCCGTGGTGGGCAATACGCCCTTATACACCGTCCCGAACGCCCCGTGCCCGATTATCCGATTCGAATCGAATCCTTTCGTGGCGACGTTGAGCTCCTTGTAGCCGAATTCTTTCGGCGTTTTGATCACGTCGGAAGCAAACAACGTGTCGGGATTTTTGTCACGCTTGAATTTCTTGTTGTAAGCCCATATTAGTGCGAGCGCGCAAAATGCGAATAAAAATGCGCCGGCGGTTACGACTCCGACGATTGCGCCGGGACCGTTTTTGCAGAGCTGGTTGTGACATTTCCCATTGTGTTGTTTCTCGTTAAACGACGTCGTATTGGTGTTGTCGGCCGCCACGGGCGGGATAGAAGGCGGCGGGGGGTTCACTGTCTCCGCCGTGGGGTTCATTAAATTAGCCGTTGGCGGCGGCGGAGGCCCCGCCGGATAATTTTCGTCGAAAGATGAACTGAAACTCCACCACTCTATGCTGTGAATTTCGGTGCTCCCCTGAGTTGACCCGGTGAACCCAACAAACATGAAATCGTTGACTATATAATCGCTAAGATCGAAAGTAGCGACTATAACGGGCTCCTTCGGTTTCAGATTTGAGTACGACACGTAGACTTTAATGACCCGGGTCGACCCGGAATAATCGACCCAGGAATTAACCAGATCACCGCTTTTCAAATCGACGCCTATGGTGTCCAGATCACGGACCCGGGTCGAGACCATGGAGTTCAGATCCAAGCCCACGTGGTTCCCGTTAATGTCCTTAAACTCGACGTCCATGAGCGTGTCGAATTCCACCGCGACGACGCCGTTTTGGGCGGCGCCGTTCGAGTCCATGATTCCCAGAAACCCGCCGGCGTCGCCGACGTACTCGTCGTCCGGCGAGATGACGAAGGCTAACCCGCCGCCGATGGAGGAGGGGTTCAGGTTCGTGACGGAGAACGAGAAGAACGTGCTGAAGCTCGCCAGGGATTGGGTCCCGGGTCGCCGGAAATTGACGGGTTTTGAGTATAGGACTTTTCCGGCGCCGGAGTACGGGACGCCGAGGTCGCGCGTGAGCGTGACGCTCCCGTTGCTCAAGTGGGCGTCGCCGAGGAGCTTCATGCTGGAGAGAGTCAGCGTTCCGAAGTCAAATTCAGTCGCCGCCGTTAGTACATTGCCGGAGAAAAGGCCAAGTAAAACGAAACCCGCTATGATAATGAAACGAAAATCAAAATAAAAACCGCCGGAAAGTGACGTCATTGTCTGGATTTCAGAGGAATTAACCCATCAGAGAATATTATAAAGGAGGGTATGTTTGTTTATTTTTTTTTCTTACAGAAATCAGAGACAAGAGAAAAAAGGGGAGAGAAATCAGGAAAGATAATTTTAGAGTAAAGAAGAGAAGAAAAATAAGGAAAGAAACAAAGTGAAAGTTACAGTGTGAAACGGAGGTGATGAGAGAGAAGAGAATCCAAAGAGGGATAGAAGAAGACAGGTGGACGCCACGTGTTGATTCTAACGGTAATTTTTTTTGTGGGTCGGTTGTCATAAAAAAAGAAAAGGAAATTGATTTTCGGACAGGTATATGATGTGGTCTTGTAGTTCCAACGTTTTCACCACTATTTGATATTTTATAAGGTATATTGCTTATATATATATATATATTATCTGATTTATTATTAAAAATACGGTATTAATCTAATGTATCAAAACACCAAATAAATGAATATGAGATCCCGAACTAAGAGTGTTGACGTGTGATTGTTTTTGAATTTTGTTTTTTCTTTTTTTGGGGGAGTACGCAGCAGTATTTTTTATATACCTTTTTTGGTTTTTTTTCCCCTCAAATTGTATGATATTATATATTTGAATATTCAGATATACAATACAAGTCCCATTTAATTTAATATAATTCTTTTTTGAAATAATAACAATCTATATATTTTTAATTAAAACTTAGTGATTTTTCAAAATTGTAGTCTTTAAACCGGTTTTGTTATTGACCTAGATGCTATGAATCTTTTTATAGTTTATCTTTTATGGTTTTTAACATATTTGTTTCTGTATTCTATCGATGTATTGCTAGTTTGAATATATTAATAAAATTATTTCTCTTATAAAAAAAATTAAATTAAAACTTAGTGATATATCTTGTTATTATTTAAAAAGAGAATGAGATATAAAATAGACAAAAACTTATATGAGACGGTCTTATGGACATTATTATTATCCTTTAGATGAATTTTGTATGTGTATAGAATTTCAACTCAAACCTAAATTCATAAAAAAAATCCATGTAATTTGTAGGATACGTCTCATGAATTTAACAATATGAGACTATTTTGTATAAGACCAACTCTATGAAATATTAATCCATGGATTACCAAATAATTCCTTATTTACTATATATATCGTCAAATGTCACATTGTCGTGGTTATTATTTTCATTTTGATGAGATTTAGCTGACCGATGTAAATTGGGGGTAATTTAACAAAATCTCATTTGGAAAACTCATCAATTTCGGGATATGGGAATTAGGAAAAGGGCTACTTTTGTGTGAATTAAAGGCCACGACTATTAGCCCGCCTCGCCATTAGTCGCGGATGAGATCTTATTAAAAAATCGTGTTTCATTTTTATTTCAATAGTGTGGATGATTGACACGTGTATTACACTTACCATGTTAGAACCCTACAATTTATGTTTGATTTATGCTTGAAAATTAACATGGTAAGTGTAATACACGTGTCAATCATCCACACGGTTAGAATATGAAATGAAACACGATTTTGGAATAGAAGATCCCATCCGCATTAGCCGACATCATTTTTCTCTAATTTATTTAGGTTCCATGAAAAGTCTTCTCTTGTTGGTTTCATTACCTAAATAATACTCTAGTCATCCCAAATATACAATCTACTTTTTTTGGGAATGTTCCAAATATATAGTCTATTTTCTATATTTAATAATATTATTTTCATTCTTTTATTATTATAATTTTATTTAATATGTATTTATAATTTACACTATTTATTCAATAAGCATAAATCAAGTAAATATTTAATCTATTTGTAGTTTCCAGTACTTTTCTTAATCTGTATAAAAATCAAACTGGACTATATATTTGGGATGGATGGAGTAAGATAATTTGGTCATTGATCACAAAAATGACATTTAAAATACAACAAGTCTCTTGTGAGATGGTGTGAGACCGTGAGACGGTGATACTTTTAATGTAATAGGTGATTCTTTTAGTGTAAAAAATGATAATTGTTTAAATACACTTAAATTAGTGTATATATATTTTGTCAAAAAAATAGTGTATATTTAGATAGGTATCATTTTTTACACTAAAGGAATAACATGTTACACTAAACGTATCACCGTCTCATGGACTTACACCGTTTCACACAAGTTTTTGCATTTAAAATATACTTCCTCCTCCAACTGAGTATATCTTTTTTTATTTATTTTTGTGTTAGTATTAAATTTTTATGCGTAAATATATCTAAAAATAAATAAACAAGCAAGTTGTAGTTGTACTCTATTGTCTGAATATCCAAAATTTCAGTTGTTGTCAATCAATTTGATAATAAATAAATCATTATAACTTTAATGATGTTATATACATATATCTCAAAAATCAATAAACAAGCAATTTGTACTCAATGAAGCCTGAATATCCAAAATTTCAGTTATTGTCAGTCAATTCCATAATAAATTAATATAAGGGGAAATTTCAGAATTAGTACCCTAACTTTACCTACTTTTTGCTTTTAGTACCTCATGTTCCAAATCATCAAATATAGTACCCAACATTACAATATTTAATCAGTATTACTACATGCCGTTAGTTGACCGTATATGACTAACAGATTGAACTGATATTCTAGGTTTGTAGGTGAGCACCCTAATCAGCCGGTTACAATATCAATTTCAGTCCAAAAAGTCGAAATGCTCAAGTTTCTTCTCCCAAATCGATCCCAAACCCTAATTCCTTAATTCAATTTTACCCGCAAAATGGCCAAAATCTTTACTCCCAAATTGGTTTCTAACTTATTCGAAACCCCCAAAATAAATTGCAGACACAAATATTTTTTCTTTGAAGGTTCAAGAAATTAGAAGATCAAGAGAAAGAGAAGCACGCGCGGCTTTGAAGAGAAGGTTCATTTATCATTTAATTGTCTGATCGGTTGGGGTGCCCTGATTTTCTCTTGTTTGTTTTTTAAGCATGATTGGGGTGCTGATTTTTTTTTTTTTTTTTTTAGGATTGGGGTGTTGATTTACAGATTTAGCATTGTGGTGTACTATAAATCTTTTCAATGTAAGCATTTGTTTATAACTTTCACAGATGGTGTAGTGTAAGTCTTTTAAAAGGATTAAGGTGCTTCTGTTTTTCTTTCTTTTTTCTTTTATTTTTCTTGGGCATTAGATGGTTCGTGAATTACAATTAATTTTTGAGATAATTATTTTGTAGTTTGCTCCTTAATTGATTATTTTGTAAGATAATCAATGGTAAATAAAATTTAACTTTTCCTTGAAATATATTAATTAAAAATATTTTTTAAGGGAGTTTAATAATTTAATCACAAATTTAAAATATAATTAATATTATTCTTGTAAGTTTATTGAAGACTTCACTTCAGTAAATAATTATTTTGTAAAAAATAATGGATGTAAAAAAAATTTAGCGGTTCTAATTTTAAAATTAGTTAGGGCCACTAGTTTTGATTTTAATATTTTGATTACTATAAATAAGTAAAAAAAAAGTTTAGTGGTTCTAATTCGATTGTGTTATTTAGTTAATTAAAAATTAAAAATCTAATATGCAAATTAAAAATATAACTTATTTTTTTCTTAATAATTCACAAGATAATTAAAGTTGAATTTTCATTTCAATTGAAGATTAATTATATTGTTACAAATAATGGATGTAAAAGAAAGTCTTTACTGACTTTAAAATTATTTAGGTGGTTATGCTCTTAATATTGATTACAATTACAATATAAATATATCCCATCTAATAATAAAATTAATATTTTCATTTTTTTTTCAATAGTTAATTGAGGATTTGAGGGTTTAGATATGATGACACGAGTGAAATGAGAAAAAAAAATGTATTTACCAGTTTTAACTCACACTTACCTACAGTAGCAGGTTAGTCGGTCATAATTGACAGTCAACTAACGGCATGTAGTAATACTGATTAAATATTGTAACGTCGGGTACCATATTTGATGATTTGGAACATGAGGTACTAAAAGCAAAAAATAGGTAAAGTTAAGGTACTAATTCTGAAATTATCCCTTAATATAACTTTAATAATGTTAAATAAATATATCTCAAATTAAAAGCCAATAAACAAGCAAGTTGCACTCCATTGTCTGAAAATCCAAAATTTCAGTTGTTGTCAGTCAATTTGATAACAAACACATTAGTATAACTTTGATAATGTTAAAAATGTTATATGCTCTATTATAATAATATAGATAACAAATTTAATAACTCCAATATATATTTATGTTTCAAATAAACCAATAATATTTGATGCGAAAATCTATCCCGACAAACCTTCTTGAAAATGAAAAGATGCGTGCAGTAAGACATTTGAAACAAAAGGGAGTGGATGAAACCTTTTTTTTTATCATCCTTTTCTCGGTAAAACCAATGAAGACAAAGTTCATAATAATTAAGACTGAAAATCCTACAGAAAGTCATGTAATTTTTTTTTTTTTTTTGATAATTCGAACTGCGAACGCCCGACTACTTTAAGGACAACAACTCCGGCTCCTCATTTGCCGCCAAGGTAAACGCGGATGTGCACGCATCGGCCGAGTGTTCGACGACCCGGGCGCGACGTACAACAGATCCTCCAGGTAAAGAGAACAATTATATTCGACCCCCAATCTACTAATAACGATCTCTCCCGAATCGAACTCACACGGATGCTATTCGGATGAGTTCCCACCGGGAGCAATTTGATGGAGCGAGGATATGAACCCTCGACCTCCACCCCACAAACAATTTGATGGAGCAGGATTTGAACCCTCGACCTCCATCCCACAATCTTTGTGGTGGCAGGATAAATGCTAAGCCCACCGGTTAGAAAGTCATGTTAATTCAGTATATGATGCCTAGATAATATAATTTTCTTTTCTTATTTTTTTATTTCGTTTCCTTTTAAAAATAAAATAATCTGCCTTGATATATATCATGTTCTCATAATATTATCTCACTCAACCAAAATTAAATTTATTCTAATAAAGCTTTGGTGCTTTTATTTTATTTTAATTTGCTATTTAATTTCCCCATTACCCATTGAAATCTCTAACATCATAACAAGTTTGGGTCAAATAAATAATAAATGCAATAGTACAATTTTTTTTTATCAAATAAGAATAAGAAGCGACAGATAACTAAGTCGCAATAAGTTTAATTTAATATTCAGTAACCAATTTATCTAAAAAAAATCTATATGTAAGTATTAAGATAATTGTACAGTGTCGGTAAATTATTATAGGCAAAATATTTACATATAAAATTTAAAAATATTGTTAAATATTTACAGACAAAAATTGTCGGTGATCGGTCGGTAATTTGTCGGCATAATTTGAGAAAAATAATATTTTTTCTCGTAGATATTCCAGAGAATCGTAAAATTTAGAGACAAAATCATTTCTATGGTTAAATTTTGTCAGTAAACTTAAATTTTTTTGTGGTGTGAATTTACTCCAATAAAGCTTTGGGGCGTTTATTTTATTTTTCTATTCTTAAAAAAAGAAAAATAGCCCAATTTTTTTTTATTTCATTTGATTCAATTATAACGTAGCACTGGAAAATCAGTAACAGAAAACAACCCAAGGAGAGAATGGACAACTATAATTGTTGTACAGTTTTATAGCCCAACCCTTAAACGACATTTCATTGGAACTGGGCCCAATACATAAAGGCCCATGAGCCGGCCCAGTTTTAGTAACTTGCAAACATAAACAGAAAAAAAAGGCCTTTTTTTTGTTACACCTAAATCAATTTTTGTTTATAAATCGACAATCCTTTCTGATCTCTCCTTGTTCCCCAGTGAGTGGATTATTTTCGGATAAAATCACAACAGCCCTTGAGAATTGGTCATGAAAATACCCATTATCAGCAGCCATCTTCACCACAAATGGATATGTACTTGGATCAGAAACCAATTGTTGATCCACTAGCAAAAGTCCCTTGTGGCCCAATATGTTCTTGTAGTACATGTTATCTAGCACCATCGGCGTTTCGCGGTCGTTCCTCGCGTATTCCACCGCGTTCGGGTCGGGATACGGTGACGGGCACCGGCCCTTGAGGTACTCGGCGTAATTAGGGTCCAGAGATGGATCGACCGTCGGATAGAGTCTCTGCACGATGTTCGTGCAATGAACTCGTCCGACTGAGTGCGCACCTAGTTATAAGTTGACATTTCAATCATACGTCAATTCCATATAATGTGATAGATGATGCAATAATATTTTGAGATAATTACAAAAATACCCCCGAGGTTTGGCCTAATTACAAAAAATCCAGAGATATGTCAAAATTACAAAAAAAAAAAAACCTTGTGTTTGATTTTGTCTTAAGTTTAAGGGGTTAATTGTAATATTTCTACAAATATCAAAGTGATTTTTGAAATATTTTTTGCTTATGAAGAGGGAAGATCTAAGTGTAATCAAACCGTAAGGACTTTTTTTTGTATTTTTTCAAAAATTTCTTGGATTTTTTTTTTTTGTAATTAGCCCAAACCTCTGGGTTTTTATTTAATTATCCCTAAGATTTAAAAACAAAACTGTTTTTCATTGGATATTTTATCTGATACTTCGTTTCATCATGTGAATGTCGCCATATGTATAAGATAGGGTCATTATTGTATATGTGATCAGCGGCGGACAAAGGGGGCAAGGGGGCCGGGTCGTTGCCCCAAAAAATTCTATCTTTTTTTAAAAGTAATTTTTCTTTTCCTAGATAACCTTTAAACTTTAAAATTATTTACAACGACCATATAGTATTCAACCCCCTTCCCCCAAAAAAATTGTTAATAAATGTGTTTTATATAAATTAGTGAGTGCCAACATTAACAAAATAATTTTTCCCTCAAGTTAGTTCGTCCCCAACTGTAAAATCCTGCGTCAGCTACTGTAAATGAAACACTGTAAGAAATAAGATATATGTATCATACAATAATGAAGAGAAATATATATACCTAATAGAGCAACTGTTCCTTCAGTATCAATACCAATGGATTGGAATGTTGAAAGTACTAATGACATTGAGTCATTGTGATTAGGGATTGAGTTTTCAACTTCTGCTACATAGCTTTCCTTGCTGTCTCTCCTACCTGTCTTCAATTCTATATGTGGACCTCCCAACTGTAAAACCAACATATAAAATATAAGTGAGACATTATTCTATGAAATGAAATTGAAAGAAACAATATTAAAAAATTTCTTTTAAAAAAGTTAGTAGTTTAAAGAGGTATTTTTATTTTTTTAAGGGAGAAATTTTAAAATTGAATAATCATATACAAATTAAATTAAGGGATAATTACAAAAACACCCCCAAGATTTGGGCTAATTACAAAAAAATCCAAAGATGTTTCAAAATTACAAAAAAGCTGATTTTATCTTAAATTTAAGGGGTTAACTGTAATTTTTCTACGAATATCAGGATGATTTTTTGAAATATTTTTTTGCTTATAAAGGAGGAAGATGTTAACAAAATCAAACCTAAGGGTTTTTTTTTGTAATTCTCAACAATTTCTGGTTTTTTTTTGCAATTAGCCCAAACTCCGGGGTTCAAAAATCCCTTGGTTCTATATAGAGCTGTGAAACGGGCGGGACCGATCCATCGGACCATAAGGAAAAATGGGCCAAGACGGTCAAATGGACCCACCCATGAAAATCGGATAGACCAATAGGCCCGGTTCATTTCGACTTTATGACGCCGAGTCCAACCTTGGTACTCGGCCGATCAGGCCAATCTACTAGGTCGGACTCATTTTGACAGCTCTAATTCTATATATCCATGATTGTAGGATAAAATTTTGAAAGAATTTTCAATGACAAATTAAAAGATGAAAAAAGAAAATTAACATTACCATAACTGCCCCTTCTCTTGCTGAAAGAGCAACAATATCAGCACAAGAAACGGTCATGGGACATTCTCTCTCAAGGGCATCTTTTATTGTGTTTACGTACTTAAAATTTCTCATCCCAAAACTCCTAGACGACGTTTGCTCCGATTTTATGCCATTTGTAGTTTCCAGCAAAAGTGATGCATCACATGACTACATTTATTTGACCAAAAATTAAGAAGAAAAATAAATTCATTGAAAAATGAGGTTGAAATATTAATTTATAATTAATATGATTGGATATCACCTTAACAATGCAGTCATGAAATAGATTTCTGATCCATGAAACAGCGGTATTTCCATGCTTGTGATATAATTTAATGACTTGTTCCTTTATTATTTCCTCTGCTCTGGGGCAACTCTTTGAGTAGTAATTTAACTGCAGATCACTTTTGCCTTAATTCAACAAAAGTGAAAACAATATCAAATTTCGTCAAACTAATTAAATTTTGGGATAATTACAAAAAACACCCCTGAGGTTTGGGGTAATTACAAAAAAAAACACAGAGATGTTTCAAAATTACAAAAAGCCCCATCAGATTTCATTTTGTCTTAAATTTAAGGGGGTAATTGTGATATTTTTATAAATGTCAGGGGGGTTTTTTGAAATATTTTTTGCTTATGAATGGAAAAATGTAAGACGGAATCAAACCTCAAGGGTTTTTTTGTAATTAGCCCAAACCTCAGGGGGATTTTTGTAATTATCCCTTAAATTTAATTGATGTACTTATAATTCGATTTGATCTTGTAGATGCTACTCCTGGAGGAATACACTATGTGTAGTATTTACGGTAATACAATACATATCAGGTTGTGTGTTTGTTTGTGAATTTTTACAAATTCATAATAAATCTCGACTATTATTCAAGATGCGCCTGAAAGATCTTTCTCCACGTGTAGCATGGAATAAATATTTTTTGTGTTTGACAATTGTGTTATGACACATATATGCTTTTTACACTATGTGAAATTTGAAAAATACACCAAAACTGTAGTCACAATATACTTGATGCAAGCAAATATATTGTCATTTGCCCCATATCATTCACCAACAAAAACAAAAACAAAAAAAAAAAAAACGAGATCTAACATAAAATAAATAACTTACAAATAAAATAAAATACCAAATGAGTTAGAATGTTGATAACAACAACATGTGAAGATTGTAAAAGCAATAAGTTGTCATTATTCAAAATAAGAAGGGAAAAAAGAAAAAAAAAATGAATATTGCTTTACCAGAAGGAAATTGCAAGAGCAACGGTAATAACAGAAAGATGAAAGTTGAGCCAAAAGTAAGGTTGAAATTGGCCATCTTTATTGTCTGTTTTTCTTGTGCCCCTAATTGAACTGATATGTATAATTGGGTAGAATCAAGAATGAAGTGATTGATTTATCTTGTTTATATGTATCTGTATTTATAGGAGTAGGCTACTATAGGGTGTGGTGGGCGCATGATGGAAATTTAATTAGAGGCTTTTCCACTTGGCCACAAATTTCCCACCTTTCGGCTATTTTCACACCACGCTTGGAATTGGTTGGCACTGCCCCACCAATTTAACCCCACTACAATTCTTTGAATTTTGTTAAATAATAATTAATAATAATTACTATTCTATTTATTGGCAAAATTTGAGTAAAACAGTACTCTTGTAGCATATGGCCAATTTGAAGTAATGCCATTTTTTCCTTTTTCTCTTTTTGGAGTCGTGTGTTATTTCAGTGAAAGGCATGGAAAGAGTATTTACTAGTTTTAGCCATTTAGCCTTTAGGTGCATTTGCATGCTAATAGTCAATGTAGAGGAGTTGGGGAAGACGCACCCTCAAATTTCTTGAGGTGTTTTTTGGGGTTCGAAATTGGATTTAGTTTAATATTCTGTTTACATATATAATGCCTCTCACGGTCAGTGTGGCGGACGCGAGAATTTTGGACTTTTGGGGGAATCTATTTTGAAGACCTATAAAATGAATTTTTCTTCAAATTTTTTTTTTTTGGGGGGGGGAGGGGAAGGGGGCGCAAATATAATTTTTCATTAGTATAGATATAATTTTAAAAATACATAACAAGTAGAAAAAATAATTTTTAAAAAATTTTGGGGGACAATGGCCCCCACTTGTCCCCTCTTAGTTCCGCCACTACTCACAGTCTACGAGGGTATTTGCAAACACTTCTGCTTTTAGAAGAAGTGCTTTATTGTAGCAGGAGTAAAAATACTTGAGAATCAGAAGTTAGTAATGTTTGCAAACAGAATCTGAAGTTGAGAATGAGAAGTTGAGAGTGTTTGGTGAAAAATTGTAAAAATAATTATTTATTTGTAAAAATCAATCCAGAAGCAGAATAAAAAATCTAAAGCAACTAATTCTCAATGCTGACTAAATAAAGCATAATCGGAAGTAGAAGTTGATATTTACAAACACTTAAAAACACTTTTTTAGTCAAAAGTTGAGAAACACTTTTTTAAGTGATGACAAACACTTTCTATGTCCATGAGACCGTCTCATAAATTTTTTTTTGTCAATTTATATAAACATATATATAATATACAAATTTCTGATAATTCAAACTTTGCATCTTACAAATTTAAATTTGTCCTATGAATAGCCTAGTTTATTTTTCGAATTCAGAATACTAAAAATATATAAGTTGATAATAAATTAACTACTCGGTATACATTTTCCTATTAAGGAAAACGGTGGGAATTTATAACCTCAATTATCATTTAACTATAAAATAATTCTCGAGTGCAAAGATAGATGAAGACATCTACTTGTTATGTTTTTTTGTTTGATCATGTTGTTTTTACAATTCAAGACCATTCTAGATTAGCTTCTTGTAATAGACTAGCTCGTATGGCCTTAAATTGTGATGTTGATTCGAATTGGGTTGATCAATTAAGGTTGACTTTGATTTAATTAATTTGGTCTTACCAATGGGTTAGGCTACGTTGTATTTCCGTGTTTGTTTGAGTTGCAATAAAATTTCTATCGTTCAAAAAAAAAAAAAAAAATTCTCGAGTAGCATTATATGTGAGATATACGGATATAGCAGCCTCAAGCCGCCCACCATGACTGCCGCCAAAATAGGCACTATATATGATGGCAACTTACCATTTTGTACCCACTACAATTATTTTTTTCTTCTAGCAAAAGAAATATTATGAAGAAAAAGGGATATATAATTAAGTAGGATTGAAATAATGTGCCAATTTATTGAATTAAATGTTTTGTTTTAGAGGGTGTTGATCATGGAATAAGAATGCTAAATAGCACAATACGAATTGATAATATCAGAATTATCATTAATGAGATAAATTAATTTGACAATAACTATTATTTACCATGCATAATGATGGATATCACAAGTTTAATATATAAATTAATGCGGAAATTATTATTTGAATTGTGATCAGTTGTCACTATCAACATTATTGATATATAAAAATTTTAATAGTTGTCAACAATTATTGATATATAAAAAATCTAAGTTGTTATTAAATAATAATTAACAACAATATATTGTTTCCATCAAATATTAAAAAAGATTATCATTATGTTTTGTAAGATTTTTTCTTATCCCCACAATTATACATGTCTCATTGATTACTAATTGTGACAACTTAATCTATTTATAATAATTGTCCTTCTCTTCTCCAATAATTGTTACTCAATTAAGAAGTTAGAAGATTATTTAGAGAAGTAATATCAAATAGCTTAGTTAAGAGACCCTACCTTTAACTTTTATGAATTTGCAAACTTCTTTATGCTTACTATATGTAGTAACAAGTCTATATTTACCAACTAATTAAAAAACATTCTATAAGCTTTAAAGGCTTATTTGTCAGGGAAAAAAATGAAATCTGATCAATGTTAATAGCCCAGAAAAAATAATTACTCCGTCCTGTTCAAAATAAATGACTTTCTAGGGAAAAAAAAAACAAAGTATGTATTAAGGAATGTATTAAAATACCCAATATGTCCTTAATTAATCATAAATATTATTTTGAAAGAAAACACAAATTTAGGCATTATTGTTAATAAGTATAAGGGTAATTTGGCAAAAATATTTTATCATTAGTCTTGAATAGATCAAAAGTCATTCTTTTTTAGTAATTTTTTATGTGTCAAAAAGACACTTATTTTTAATGAACCCCATACATAAGAGTCCACTGTCCCGCTCCTAGAGCTTCGTGGAGGAGATTAATCGCGGGATATGTCTTAACGAGTCAGGAGTTGAGCTGCTTTAGCCTGAGTCAACACACAAGAAACACTCTTCCAACTTGTTACAAGACGGATTCGAATATCCATATTGCGGGTGCCAGCGAAGCTGACATCACATCACCTAAGTCTTTTTGCGCTAGTTGGGCTATGTCGCATGAGGCAGAAAAAGACATTTATTGTGAATAAGAGGGAGTATATTTTATGGGTGTGCACTTACATTTGAATGAAATAAATGTTGACCTTGATTATTAAAAATAAAAAGTCACTCTCGTTTATCGATTATTGTTTTATTAAAATGAACAGAAAAATGTACACCACAAAAACACAAAAGAAAAGATAAATTAATGGTAAGAGGAATATTTTCATGTGGAGTGGAGTTCTAATGGAAACAAATACATCGTGCGGCAAAGACTTTGAAGTAAAGCTTAAGTTATTTTTGTATCCTACGATCCTTTGCAATTATTTCAGCTTTTTATTAAGGGATAATTATAGAATACCCCTTGAGGTTCGGACTAATAACAAAAAAACCCAGAGGTTTTTAAAAATTGTAAAACACTACTTGTAGTTTGATTCCGCGTTACATTTCCTTCTTCATAAGGAGAAAATATTTCTAAGGCTTTATGATATTATTAAAACTATTACAATTACCCTCTTAAATTTAAGACAGAATCAAACCTAAGATTTTATTTATATAATTTCGAAATATCTCTAGATTTTTCTGTAATTAGCCCAAAGATTATGGGTCTTTTGTAATGATCCCTTTTGTTAATGGAATAGTATTATCAACTTCTAATCCCGGATAAGATTGCTACACCTCACTTGAAATTAATTACAGTTGGTGTTATAAGCTGTTGTGACAATAGTAATTAATGTCATGAGCCACTAAAAAATAAAGGTTACTGCCACTCATTCTATTAGTGATCTCAAATCATAAGGTATATGGACTTTTTTTAAATATAGAACAATTTGGTTGAGCTTATTTATAAGATTTTATAAGCCAATATGTTTATTTTAAAATAAGTTGTTAAATTATTTGGATAAGATAAAATGATAAAGCTTATAAGATATTACTAATGACATTTGGTAATTAACAACGTTAATATTAAGGAGGTTATTATCGAAATGAAATTTTATTTTGAGAACTTATAATATATTTAAATAAATTAAAAAATACCAACAATTTTAAAGAATTTATAAGCTCTCCAAAATATGTTATAAGATGTTTGATCGTTTATAAGCTCAGCCAAATACCGTGTTAATGACATGATTTGGGGGTGTTGCACACAATATGTAAAAGAATTTAATTTACCTCTAAATATATGCCTTATCTCTGGCATGATGATGCTATTTTAGAATTACATTTCAGGCATATAATTATTGGTTTAATCAAACTAAGTGGAAGTAAAATATTTTGTTTAATAAATGCATATGCATCTTAATCATTGATCAATGGAAATTATTAGCTAATTTGTAATGTTTTTTTTATGCCTCAGAGTCAACAATACATAGTCATTCATGTGCTTGAAATTCGCGTCAATACGTGATAAAAAATGGAAAAGATTAAGCTAATTCAATTGCTGAGTAATATAGCACAAAAAGACCATAGAAAAATGTTTGGACCGACATAAATCATCATTATCATTTGATACTAGGGTTGTAAAAGAATCGAATCGAATCAAATATTCACAGTATTTAATTCGAATTCGACTATTCATTTATTATTCATAAAAAATAAATTCGTATTTAATTCGACCAATGTATTCGAATATATTTGATTCGGTTCGAATATTCGTATTCGATTTTTTTTAATTGTTTTATATAGTTTTCTCTTCAAATTGTGATTAATTTACAATATAAATTAAAATATAAACAATAAAAAATTTATCAAATAAGGATGGTAATATAATTAACATAGGAATTATAAAATATATATACATATATATAATATCATTTACCAAATATATATCTGTGTGTATTTATTAGTAATTTATAATATAAATATATATTATTCGAATCGAATATTGTGTCATTCAAATTCGAATTCGAATAGAATACGAATGAAAAAATGTATTCTTATTCGAATTTGTCGAATTCGAATTTTCATATTTGAATTCGAATCGCGAATCGAATAAAGAATATTTGATTCATTTACATCCCTGATACCAAGTTTTTTTTAAAAAAAAAAACTAAAAGTTAACTTTTCTTTTTGTTTATATATGTATATATTTATTTGGTGGGGTGCGGTGGGTCATTGTGACAATTGGGTTGGGCTGGCAATCTGGGGCTGTTGAGAAATGAAACATATTCAACCCATTATACTTTCCACAATGAGTCTTCGATATCATGTTATTTATGGGTAAAGCTCCAGTCCAAGCCCACTTATATTATTTACAGCACTTAGAACATGTATTGACTTGTTAAGAAGAAAAATTGAGAAATTCGTTTTGGTTCCTTAGGTATTGGACCTTTTACTTCGGGGCCCTGGGCCCGTAAATGTTGGGTTATATAAACCATTAGGATTTAGGTGTACATGGTATATTGGAATGAAATTGCATCACTAAATCATGAAGAGAAATGAGACTTTTTTTATCCTACTAATTTTTGTTTTTTCTATAGAAAAATAAAAAGAGTCTCAATTATTGTTCTAAAAATCCTGCTTAGCCCCGATTATTTTCTGCTTAGGCGCTAAGCCTCCTTATCTATGTCCCGCCCAAGTTCGCCTAACCTCGCTCAGACTTCTCCTAGGTGTTAGACCACAATGTGCCATCCGACTAGCGTCTAACGCTATTTAGAACACTGGTCTTATTAACGTCAATCATCACATGATGTGGCTCAATGTGACTCTAATACTCTATGTAATAATGTAATATGATCATCATTATTTAGAATTCATGTTTTTTTAGTACAAATTCTTTGAGGGGAAGGAGGTTATAATTCAACCCGTACACGTGTCTGAATTTTACAAACACCTTACTTGGGCTACCAATGGATTTCCAGAATTTATTATTTTGAGATCACACAAATGGAATATTTTTTTTGAATATACACATGTATTATTAATATTTTTTTATTTAGTTGTTAATATTTATCATTCCACTGAATTTTTGTTTTCTACTTAATTAGAAACACGTTCTAGTTTTATTTCAGTTCCAAGTTCCGTGGAAAAAGACATCAACAAAAATTAACTCTGTTTCAAAAACTGTAAATAACGAACTTGATTGTCTTTTTTACATTCTCAAGTTGTCGGTGTAATTTAGGTAATATCAAAAAAAGGGATAATTACAAAAACACTCCTGAGGTTTAGCTTAATTACAAAAAAACTCAGAGATTTTTGAAATTTACAAAAAAACCTTTGAGGTTTGTTTCTGTCTTACATTTTTCTCCCTTCATAAACAAAAAAACATATCAAAAACCCCATGATATTTATAAAATACTACAGTTACCCCCTTAAATTTAACACGTAAACATACCTGATAGGGTTATTTGCAATTTTGAAATATCTCTGGTTTTCTTTTTTTTTTGTAATTAAGCCAAACCTCAGGGGTATTTTTGTAATTATCCAAAAAAAGGATGAACTCCTAAGAAACCCCACTATCCCTAGAGTTTCGTGGAGGAGGATGTGAATCGCGGGATATGCCTCAACGAGTCAGGGTCTTGAGTTCTTTGATGAATCACACACAAGAAATCCTCTTTCACCCATTCATTAGGGGATTCGAACCTCCACGCTATTCACAATTCTTGCTGAATGGCTGATGCAACTGTTCGAGCCCAATACTTCAAATGTTTCTTCATATCCACATTAGTAGAATTTGTAACTTGTAAAACCCATGCCTCTGACAAATATGGCCTCATTATCCCTTTTTCCTCTTCAAAATCATCATTTTCTTGATTTTTATATGCATCAATCCTCTGTAGGCCTGGAATTAAATTCACCATTCGTTTGCTCAGATTTTCTTTCCTAAAAATGAATCCCAAATCCATGAACCCTTTTACTTCTTCAAGTTCAAGCTCCACTAAGCTCTTGCAGCTCATGCTTTTCTGCAATTTTTTCTTGAATAATTTGAGTATCTGAAATTTCTTGGTTGTTTTTTAGCTGAAATTGGTGAAGATGATTGAGACCTAGTTTTGGTGGTAATAACATCACTTTCTTGGCTGCTTGTCTCATCCTTTTTAAATATGAACAAAAAAATATAATTCAATAGGAAAGAAAAAGCAAATAGTTTTTTTCCGGATAATTACTAAAAAACCTTAAGGTTTGGGCTAACTACAAAAAAAAAAAAGAAGAGGTTTTTGAAAATTACAAAAAAAACCCTTTTAGTTTGATTCCGTCTTAGAGTTTTTTCCTTCATAAGCAAAAACATTTCAAAAACCTCCCTGAATTTCATAAAAATATTACAATTAACCCCTTAAACTTAAGGCAAAATCAATCCTCAAGGGGCTTTTTGTAATTTTCAAAAACCTTAGGGTTTTTTTTGTAATTAGCCCAAACCTCAAGGGTGTTTTTGTAATTATCCCTTTTTTTTGTGTGTGTGTGTTGATCAGTTACATACAAAACTTACCTGTGAACCATTGATTACAGAAGGTGAAGTTTCTTGCTCTGAGATTACTGACACTTGTGAGGTGTTTTTTGATGAATAGTCTGGTTGGGGCAGGGTTATTTTTGTAATTTCAGGTAGGTGGAGTGAAGAGGGTTCTGAAAATAGAATAATTTGGTGAAACCAGAGGCGATCCATGGCCCCTATCAGACATATCACACAGTTCTCTGCTGCCATGAACTGAATTTTTCTTTTTCTTTTTATGTTTTTGTTAGTTGGTTTCTGTTTGTAGGGTGTAGTTGTGGTTGCTTATGGAATAGTTATGATGATGGGTTTTGTGGTAGTAGTGAAAGAGGAATCAAATAAGTGAGATGAAAATAAATGTTGGGGGTCCTAGAAAATGGCATGTGTGGTCATGAGTTATGGAACCTTACACGTGATATAAACGTCTAATTACCAAATTGTCCCTATACCCCTTTTTGGAAATCTTATTAAGACAAAATTCATTAGCTACCACACTATACAGGGTTTCTTTAGCCCTTTCATTCAGTCTTGAATTTGATAACTTGCAAATGCAATTGAAGGACACAATGCAAATGTTCACGTTTATGTGACAGTTCAGCCAAGAAAACAACGTTTTCTTGTTTTTATCATAACATTTGAAACCTTAATTTCCTACACGTTTTGGCACTTAAAAGAATGAGATAATTACAAAAAAAACTCAGATGCAAAAATATTACAATTAACCCCTCTTAAATTTAAGACAAAACGAAACCTGAAAGATTTTTTTGTAATTAACCCAAAACTCAGGGGTGTTTTTGTAATTATCCCGAGAATTTATAACAAAATGGACATATAAGTTGAAAGTGAAAATCTCAAAAAAGCAAAGTTTCGCTGGTGTTAAACAATATCTCCATTTCTCCAATATTGCTGGATAAAAACATGCCAAGTTACATCTAAACAGGCCCAACATTCTCCACAATAATGCATATTAACAATTTAAGTTCCCTGTTGAATTTACATATTTTCTTGAAATGTCAAATCTTCTGAGCAGCTCACAATATGCAAAGAGAACTTGTGCCATTTGTTCCTCGAGTGTTTCACCAAAACAAGCCTTAATTTCTTGCTCAAGAAGTATGGCATGCACCAAGAAGAAAAAGACTTGAGTTTTAAGCATTCAACATTGGAATTGGCCATGATTCTGGACAAAGAAAAATGGAAATTAGGCACCACCCTCCTGCTATATAAAGATGGACATGTTCAAGATCTCAGAAAAACTGAAATTAGCAGGGTTACACAACACCAGTAATCAATAATAATGATGATTTACAGCAAACAACAATGCATCAATAGAAAACATATTAAGCGGGGGAGTTATGTTTTCACTTGAATCTATATCAACACCTACAGAAGATTCCATTTTTGCAGTTGATCAAACTTTTGGTATAGACTAAATCAGGGCCATGCAATTCCACAAATGGTTTAACAGAGAAAAGAAGTGACATAATGATTTCTGTAGCCATTACTTATTCAAAATTGCAATTCATTTACTTGAGGAGGTAAAATATAACGAGTTAATGTAAATGGACACATTACCAACATTATTCTCCAAAAACCAAAGTTAAATCAAGCAATAGACTTGATGCACATACACAATTGAAATTAGTCATGACTCATGAATCATGCCCCCTCCGAATATAACCAATCTTTTTCATGTTCCTCATCCAATGTGAAAGCACTCATAGAACAATATCAAAATATATAATCAATTATGTCTTGATGTATTCCAGAAACCTGCTTAGCAACACAGTGTGATATTCTCTTCCATAACTTCATGTCATTCCAATTTCATCAACAAAATCTCACAAAAGACAACAAAGCAAAAAAAAAAAAATCGTGGTTCATCAAAGTGCAACAGAATCGCTCTGTCTAACCCTAATCATCAAAAACTTGGAGCAAACAACAAACAGGAAAGAACAAACACAAGGAAACAACAGAATATGAAGTCTGATCAAAATCCACGATATCATAGTATCAACTCCATTCACGAGAATAAACAGAATTCCATATCACTCCAGATAACAATACTAAATTACTTTACTACGGGTAAGTAAAAGTCCCAAGCTCAATCAGCTCTTTACTAATAGCCAAATATATTACCATTTTACCATGTACAATTGAAATATCGCGAAAGAGTAGAACATGATAGTCAACTCATACCCATTATCACAATGCGCTCCAATTTATAAACATTATCATCAGAGATTTCACGAAAACTAGACATTAGTTCATATTCACACAATTATATAAATTAGGAGTACTATATAGAATACCTTAGTACCAAATAATCGCCGAATATGTCCAAATGTCACCCACGTGCCTTGAGCTCTGCAAGGCGCCTGGTGAGATCGTCCTCGTCTACCTTCTCAGTGTTCTTCACGGACACCGCATGCGCCGCAGGCTGGGGTAGGCCAACAGAGACCTCGAGCCCATAATCATCAGCCACCTGCTGCATAAGGCTGTTCACATCGCCTTCGGGAGTGGAAAGAGAGGTGCTACCCGCCATAGAACTCTCCATAAACTCAGCCTGCACTTCCATGTTCACGAACTGCCTCTCAAACTGGTCCATGGTCTCCGACATCTTCTGCAAGTTTCCGGTAGCGAGAGTCGATTCCAGAGATTTGACGATGTTTCCCATGGACTTGCTGATCGAGGTCATCTTCGCCTGCGTGTCGAGGCGCGCGACGACGGCGTCGAGCCGCGAAGAGAGGCGGAGGTAGTTCATCTGCTCGTTGCGCTTGCGGATGGAGTTCTCGGCGTAGATCCGCGCGCCGTCCATGTTACCTTTCTCGATCGCTTTCTTCACCTTCAATTTCTCGGCCTTCTCCTCCTTCTCGCACTTCCGCGCCTGCCGCTGGAGGCTTTTTGAGGTGAATTTCAGATCCATTATTTGCTGCATTAGCTTCTCGGTGTTTCCCATGGCGAATTCTGAGAAAGAATTTGAATTTTCGATCAATTTGGTGAAGATGAACTTTTATTTTGGGGAAGTAGGGTTCGTTACCTTGAAATTGCTTTCGCTTTTCGAGTTGGTTTCTACTGCGTCAAATGTAGAGGGAGTGTGGGGCTGAAAAAACTAAACAAACTCCAAATCGACCGTTAAATTACTGTTCCCGATAATTTGTTCTACTCAAAATATGAATAATAAAAAAATTCAGAAACCATTCATTTTTACTCAATTTTTTCATAAATTTAAATATTTATACACTCATATATTTTCAACCATCAATCATATCTAAATTATTATTTCACTATTCTCATATCAAATCAACTTACATCAATACATTTTCATCTTATATTCAATTATACTATCAGAATTAATTCTTTTTCTTTAAAAAAAAAATCATCATTATACTCTAGTAGAGTGAAAATTCCCAAATTGAAAACATATGCAATCGCGCTTGGCCCCATTGTCTACGAAAATCTCATATTTTTATTTTGTTAGATAAAAAATTTTCAACTCAAAATGTGATTGTCTACCAATTTTTTTAAACAATACATTCCACTAGAACGAGATCTTCTATTCCGCTTTCTTTATTTCACTCTTTATTCAATATATTGGATGAATGACACATATAGAACTATGACATCATCATGTACACATGTCATTCATCCAATATATGTAATAGAAAAAGTGGAATAAGATATCTCAATCCATTTCCACTCGATTTCATTGTTTTTTACTCCAATCACATCTAACCATTCTCCACTTTTCTCTGTTTCCTGTCCTTTTAATATATAAAGTAAGAATGTTTACGAAAGGGCATTTGGTCTAGTGGTATGATTCTCGCTTAGGGTGCGAGAGGTCCCGAGTTCAATTCTTGGAATGCCCCATTATCGTTTTTATTCATTGTTTCGACCTTCAAATAATCCAATTTGGGCTGTACGCTGAGAATGGTGTATTGGTTTTTTAACGAACGTAATTTGGGCTTTACCAATATGGGCTCTCAAAGTCCACGAAGATGGAAATGTTTTTTATGTGGCCTCTCTCATGTCTCATTTTTTTGTTTTCTTTTACTAAATAGATTTATAAATAAATTAAAAAGTCATTTACCAATTACCCTCTAAGAGAAAAATACTTTCCTTTTGGGTGAGGATGTATTCGAACAGAAAATACCATTAAGAATTAGTCATCCACTTGTGCAACTCGAAGTCTAAGGCTGAATATTGTTAGGTTTGCAAAATGGACTTTGCTTCTTTTTTTTTCCGTAACACAAGTTTCTAGCTAGTACAATTTATAGAGTATATAGACTATAGATCGTTGTTATAAGTTATTTATATACTATAGTAATAATGAAGACTAAATGCGAGATTATATATACTTTTATGGATATTTTTTCTTCTTATACTGATGTTCCACGTTCCCACATGAATCACATGACTAGTCCCCATAATTACAAAAACTACATTTGGTTTGGGTTGATTAAAAAAAAAACAAGGATGTTTGAAAATTATTTTTTTTAAAAAAAGTTTTGATCAGGTTTGATTTTGTGTTAAATAAAAGTAATTGCAATGTTTTTACAATTAAGGGAGGTGTTTGGAATGGTTTACTTATGAAGGGAGTAAAATGTAATACGTAATCAAACTTCATGGGATTTTTTGTGTAATTTTCCAAAACCTATTGTTTTTCTTTTTGTAATTAACCAAAATCTCAGGGTAGTTTTGTAATTGTCCATGCTTTTTATGTAGTCAACTTGCAGATGCCAAACTCTATTTGGTTCTAAAGACATGTATATCATCTTTATCTGTACATTCCTAATAAAATCTCATTTGATGGTTCAACATAATTTGGTAGAGTAGCCATAGCTTATTCCCTCGAATGACTTCTTTTTTTTTTTTTTCAAAAAAAGAAAAATTATGTAATAAATGCTTCTTTGAACATTTTCAATTATCCAAAATTCAAATATGAAATTAAGACATTCTTTTTTTTTCGAACGATAGTATTTTATAATAAGAACTCAAAAACTAATTTACAACTACAAACATAGCCAACGGGCTAAGAGCCGACAAGACTAACTAAGAGCCAAGCAGGGAATTGGTAAGACCAATTCAGATTCACAACATGGACTAAAAAACTACCCACCCCAAACCAAACCACTCCACGCCGGGAGACTTCAACACTCCTTAAAGGAGACTGTAACACACCAAAAAACCTGAAATCGGGCACGAGCAACCACTACATACTACAAAACAGATAAAACTGATCCGCCTACGAGTTTCGCAAATCAACCGGAAAAAACAAAAAATACACAGACAAAATAAGAAAAATACAATCTAGCAACAAAACTAAAAAAACAAAAAACTAAACAACCACCTAACAATCAAAGAAATAAATGGTCTCTCCCTCCCCCAAATCCACAGCCACATCCCGACACCACCGCTCCCGCAACCGCCACCATCATCCGGTTGGTCCGCCACCACGAAGAAACTTCCAAATACCGGATCTTAAAACAAAGAAGAAAAATATAATACGGGTAATTTTGGCCGGCGAACCGAAATTTCCGGCCATCTCCGGCGTGCATCAGCCTGAACTGGCAATATGGTCACCCTCCTGTTTTCCATTCTGGAGATTGGAGAAGAAACCAAAACAAGAGGAAGAGGGGGAGGGGGAGGGGGAAGGGTGGGCGGTGTTAGAGTAATTTAGTGTTATGTTATTATTGTTATTTGTTTGTATTGTTAAGGGTAGTTTAGTCTTTTAGCAACTTGTAACCTAGCACTATTTAGAGGAGCCTTCATCCTCATTTGTTTAGTAGTCTTTTCTTCTCTTCAATTGTAAGAACCATATTTTCTCTCTCAATTACAATGAATGCATCAATTATTCTATCATCATCATTGCATCAATTTTTTTTCCCACTTCGTAGTTTCAGTAGATCGGAGCAGATCAGAGTAGATCAGAGTAGTTGTCGGAGCAGATCGGAGCATTTCGTTCAATATATCGGAATAGATCGAAGCAGATCGGAGCAGTTGCCATATTCATTGTTTTGATGTTTGGGTAATCTTCCTTACTACTATTTTCTGTCGAATATTTCAAGTTCGAATCTGTTTTGTTTGTTTGGGTTTGGCCTCTTTTGTTGGTTATTTGGTTGAGCTTATTTGTTGGTTGTGTAATATGGCTTCCGAAAAGGATGATTCGTTGCAATCTATTGGTGTTCGATTGGATGGGAAAAATTATACATATTGGAGTTATGTGATAAAAAATTTTTGAGGGGAAAACGGATGTGGAGTATTGTAAATGGGACTCAATCTAAACCTAAGAGTGAGAATAATGACAAGTATACTGAACAACTGGAGGCTTGGGAGGTTAATAATTCTAAGATTATTACATGGATTAATAATTCTGTTGAGAGTTCGATTGATATGCAATTGGCAAAATATGACACGGCAAGAGAAGTTTGGGAGCACTTAGAACGATTGTACACACAATCAAATTTTGCTAAACAATATCAGTTAGAAATGGATATTCGAACTCTTCAACAAAAAGACATGACTATCCAGGAATTTTATTCGGCAATGACTAATCTTTGGGACCAATTAGCTTTGACAGAATCAGCAGAGCTTAGTGCATTTGCTCCTTATATTGCCCGACGTAATGAACAACGGTTGGTTCGGTTCTTATGGCTTTTCGTGATGATTTTGAGTCATTGCGTGGAAATATTTTGCATCGTAGTCCTCTTCCAACTGTTGATTCTGTGGTCAATGAATTAATTGCTGATGAAACACGTCACAAGTCTGCGTCGATAAAGGGGATCCTTCCTGTTTGATACATGTTTTTATCTTAATTTTGATGATTTTATTTTATCACCAAAACAATGTTTTTAAAGGTTGTCCAAATACTCCTAAATGATTTAAAATGGTTTTAATATTTTCCGGAGTGTTTTCCTCAAGTTTATTTTTGATAATAATGGACAACACTTTTAATGATTTTATGTCAATGGGTTTTTACTCCTAAAACAGATTTCTAAATGTTGTCTAAATACTCTCGATCGGTTTAAAATGTTTTTACTATATTTTCGGAGTATTTCTTGGGTTTTATTTTCGACAAAAATTGGACAACATTTGTCTCGTAATTCGGCCATTATATCTATAAGGCAACCCGTGCACTGAAGATGTTTTTAGAAACAGAAAATGAGACGGAAGGAAAAACAAGCAGTCGCCGGCCATGCTGGGCGTCGCCGGTCCGGTCGGCCGTAGTCAATGGGTCGGCCGGTACTGCAAGTTTCATTGTTGAAACAGACTTAACCCCTTCGTATTTTTGGTTAGGGAGACCGGTTGAGACAGGGGTCGACCGGTCGAAGCCTACGTCGACCGGTCGCCCTGTTGTAATTTTCAAAGTGTTCTTATTTTCTCTTATTTCGTGCGATCGGTCGCCTGCGTGTGTATGACAAAGCAAAAATATGACCGTTTGGCCAATGAGACACATTTCCTTAAATTGTGGGATTGATTTCTTGACTATATTCTTGATTTTAATTGTATTTTTTCAGATTTTCAATCCCCAAGAGAGCCTATGCTTGATCAATCATCTCCTATAAATAGAGGAAGTTTTGGAGCAACCAATACAACAATTGAGATACAACACAACAAGATACACTTCAAGCAAACACTTGGTCTTTCATTGTTTTTATTCTTGTTGTAAAATTGCCTAGCTTATCACTTTCACATCTTTGAGGTCTAGGCTATTCTTGATTACACCTTGCACTCAAATTGTATTATTCATTATTAAGTTGTAATCTTGATTTTTGGTTATCATTCAAACACAAGATATCCTTGTGAGTGTTCTCGTGGTAAGAACACACTTGGATGATCTAGGTGATAGGTGAAGAAGATTGTGGTGATCTTCTTATTGAGGTGTTGAAGAATTTGGTATTCTTCAAGGTTGAAGATTGTGGTAATCTTCACAAGGTGCCGTTGAAGGAAGATTGTGGTAATCTTCAAAGGAGATTGTGGTAATCTCCAAGGTGGTGTTGAAGAAGAGTGTGGTGCTCTTCAAGGTGTTGTAAGTTGAATTTGTATTAATTTTGGTAATTAATAAAATTCTTTTTCTTTCGAAATCCATCCCAGGATATCTTTGGGGTGGTAGAGGATTAGGCCCTAGGTGGGTTGAACCTCTTTAAATCGGCGTGTGTTGTTTACATTCCGCACCTTTATTATTTTGTTTGAGCATTCGATTGTAAAAAGAGGGCGAAATCGAAAAGATGGAGATAATCTATTCACCCTCTAGATTATCGTAGCGCTTGGACTTACACTTCCAACTGGCCCATCTGTCTTAGCTGCATTTCCAAATCGCCCATTCGTAAGTATTCGAATAAGCCAAATCCTAAGGTTGTTGCTCCAGGATTAATGTAGCTTTTGTAGAACTCAGGGACATTGGAAGGCTCAATGCCCGAAGTTGATGGGTCGGTCGGCCCCGCGTGCTCCTCTCAGTATCCTCGATCTTCTCAACGTGGTCTAGAGCCACCCCACCGCATATCTCGCATTGTACCACCATCCGACACTTTCAAATGAGGTTGTTTCACCGTCTACTACTCTCTGCAGATTCTCTCTACGAGATTCAGAAATTTCTTAGCCTTCAACCACATGCTATGTCCGCCGCAGGTTAAGTCGGCTCCAAGCTCTCGGGTATATCTTCATCTATTTGGTTATTAGACTCTGGGAGCTTCTCATCATATGTCCCCTAATGCGAGAATCATTTATTTCTATTTCTCCTTCAAACTCCACGTCTGTTATGATGGCGATGGCACACCTATGCCCTTAGCAGGTGTTGGTTCATTGACTCTACGCATGTGTCTCTACCTAGTGTTTATCATATTCCCACTTACTTTAAGTCTTGTTTGAGGTTGGTCAACTATGTGATTCTCGGTTATTCTACGTGACTTTCTCTTATGATTCTTGTCATGTGCGGGATCCTCACTCCCCAGGTGATTGGGACAGCCGTAGGAGTGGAGGGTTGTATGTTCGGATGAACCGTGTACCGGATGTCGCACCTCTACTATTGATTTGTCTTCTTTTCGTTTGGGTCCATCTTCGTCTAATTTTTATTTATGGCATTCTCGTTTGGGTCATGTATCTTTTTCTCGTTTAAAGTACTTAGCATCCATTTGGATTGTTAGGAAATTTGAAAATTCACGATATTTCGGTTGTAGTGGTTGTAAACTTGCTAAGTTCTCTGCATTGCCATTTAGTAAAAGCTTCTCCATTTGAGTTGCACCATTCGATTTGATACATTCGATGTTTGGGGACCTTCTCCAATTGCCCACAAAATGAGGGTCCCGATCTATGTTTCTTTCATTGATGATCATACACGCTATTGTTGGGTTTATATGATGAAACGTCGTTCGATTTCTTGGGAATTTATACCTCTTTTCGAACTCTTGTCAAAACGCAAAGATTCTCGGTTATAAAGTGTTTGAGGTGTGATTTGGGTGGGGAATATACATCTAATAATTTTCGTGAATTGCTTGCTTTAGATGGAACTATATATCAAACTTCTTGTACTGATACGCCTGAACAAAATGGTGTTGCTGAAAGAAAACATAGACATATCATTGAAAGCGCCGTTCTCTTTTATTATCGCTTAGTCCCTAGTGAATTTTGGGGGAAAGGCATTTCTGCTGTGATTTATTCAATCAACAGGATCCCAACCGCTCATAACTCGGGTGTGTCACCATTTGAGAAATTATTTGGTTATGCTCCGATTACTCTTTCTTACGAGTATTTGGTTCTACATGTTTTGTTCTTCGTCCTCACGTTGAACGTAGTAAATTGTCTTCTCGTTCTGCTATGTGTGTTTTCTTAGGCTATGGGGATGGTCAAAAGGGGTATCGTTGTTATGATCTGTTGCACAAAAATTATATGTGTCACGTCATGTTTTCTTTCTTGAGCATATTCCTCTTTTCACCATTCCATCTAGCTCTCACAATGTGTCTAAATCGATCTTATCCATATTGATCCATTTTTGGTGATATTGATGATTTTTATGCGGAGATCTCGGTACCGATGATTCAAGCGATACTCTTGCTCCCTCTCCTCCTATGACTACCTCTCCGTCTCCGAGATTGTGGATCCTACTCCCGTTATCCTTCACGAGTTCGTAAGTCTACTCAATTACCGATTTTGTGTATTCTTCTTATCACCATCTTTTACATCATTTTTATCATCTATTCACAATCTTTCCGAGCCAACTTCTTACAAAGGCGACTCTTGATCCTCTTTGGCAACAAGCTATGTCGAAGAATTATCGCTTTGTCAAAAACAAACTTGGGATTTGGTACCTCTACCACATGGTAAAAATGCAATTGGTTCTCGTTGGGTATTTAAAATTAAAACAAAGTCTGATGGTTCTATTGAGCGGTATAAGGCACGATTGGTTGCTAAAGGATTCTCTCAACAATATGGTTTGGATTATGAGGAAACTTTCGCTCCTATTGCAAAGATGACTACAATTCGTACACTTATTGCCGTTGCATCTTCTCGAAAATGGCATATATCCCAGATGGATGTTAGAAATGCCTTCTTGAATGGAATTCTTCAAGAAGAGGTTTATATGGTTCCACCTCCTGGTGTGGCCCATAATCCAGGAGAGGTTTGTAAACTTAAGAAAGCTTTGTATGGTCTCAAACAGGCACCTCGTGCTTGGTTTGAGAAGTTCTCAGTTGCCCTTATTTCTCTTGGATTTCATCGGAGTGATCACGATTCTGCTCTCTTTGTCAAGAACTCTTTGGCCGGTATTATTGTGCTCTCATTATATGTTGATGATATGATTATCACGGGTAGTGATGTTGATGGGATTACTTTGCTCAAATCGAATTGTCCTCTCTTTTTGAAATGAAAGACTTGGGTTCTCTACGATATTTTCTAGGTATTGAGGTCAGTTGGTCACCTAAAGGTTATCTTCTCTCACAGTCCAAGTATACAACTGATATTCTTGAGCGGGCTCGCATCACCGACACTCTTAGATTTGTTGATTCTCCCATTGAAGTTAATGTTCGATATTCTTCTTACGATGGCACACTTTTGGCGATCTACTTTGTATCGTACCATTGTTGGCGACTTAGTTTATCTCACTATTACACGCCCGAGATATTGCTTATGATGTTCACATTGTTAGTCAATTTGTTACTTACTCCTACTTGTTCATTGGGCCGTTTTGTTCTTCGTATCTTACGATACCTTAGAGGCACCATATTTGAGTCTCTTATTTTCGTCTCTTCCTCTTTGGAGTTACATGCTTTCTCGAGATCTTGATTGGGCTAGTGATCAGGTAGATCGTAAATCTACTACGAGGATTTTGTATTTTCCTTGGGGATTCTCTTATTTCGTGGAAGAGTAAGAAACAAATTGTTGTCTCTCGTTCTTCTACCGGCCGTCTTACCGAGCTATGGCTTCTACTACCACGAGAGATCGTTTGGTTACGATGGTTACTGCTGGCGATATGGGTGTTTCTCTTAGTCATCCCACTCCATGCATCTGCGATAATAGGAGCGCCATTCAAATTGCCCACAATTCGGTGTTTCATGAAAGGACAAAACATATTGAAATTGATTGTCATCTCACTCGTCACCATCTTCAGCAGGGTACTATTACTTTGCCGTTCGTTCTCATCACAAATTGCTGACTTCTTCACCAAAGCACATCCGCCTTCTCGTTTTCATTTTTCGGTTGGCAAACTCTCGATGCTCCTTGCAGCCGCATCTTGAGTTTGTGGGGGGATGTTAGAGTAATTTAGTGTTATGTTATTATTGTTATTTGTTTGTATTGTTAAGGGTAGTTTAGTCTTTTAGCAACTTGTAACCTAGCACTATCTAGAGGAGCCTTCATCCTCATTTGTGTAGTAGTCTTTTCTTCTCTTCAATTGTAAGAACCATATTTTCTCTCTCAATTACAATGAATGCATCAATTATTCTATCAGGCGGCTGGGGGAGGGAAAAAGGGAATAGGGTTATTTTTTTTTCCTCTTAGAGAGAGGGCAGAGAGGAAGTTGGTTTCTTGAAATTAAGACATTCAAATTGACCGGGTTTGGTTCTTTGTTTTTTTGTTTGATTTATTTTCTGTTTTTTGCTGTTTTGTCACTTTTGTCCATTGCTATTGTTGTCTTGTACATCTCCATAACCCCATTAATTCAGGAGAAAATTAAATTATAAGATTCTACAAGACTAAGATGGAAAAATTATTATAAGCATATAATTAAATATTATGCTTAGCTGCCGAATTTGAAAGATTCTAATACCCAGAAGAATGTCTGTAAAAATAAACAAAAGGGGTATTTTCAGTTGAGAAACATGCTTTTCAAGAAGAGTTTGTTAATTGGATTTGAGGTGGCAACAAACAACAAATGGTATACAACGTTACATCAATTCTGTCTTTTGCCTTGAGCTGCATATGCTTTGGCTGAACTAGTAATCAGTTTTTTTTTTTAAATTTAACTTTTGACATATTTATATAACAATGATCTTGTGGCGCAACGGACACAAGTGAGTTAACTCTTGTCCTCTCTTTGAGAAGTGAGGAGTTCGAGTTCCCCGAGGTACAATGGTGGAACCATTAAATATTTAGGGCTTCAAACGGCAGTGTGAGAAGTTAAATCTCGATTGTTTTCCTGAGGGTTAGTCATGTGTAAGTATGGAAGCTCGGTATAAAAAAAAAATAGTTGGAACCTTATGAGAGAATGCGGGTTTCTTTTTCATTATTAGATGATGATGACGACGCTGAGATGCATACATCGCATGCATTCATTTTAGAAATTGCACCTTCAAATTATCAATAAAAAAATGAAAAGGGACCAAAATTTGAAGAAGAAAAAAATCACAAAAGGTAGAAATCTAGAGAAAATTAATAATCAGTCAAGAATGTAAGGTCAAATTCTGGCATATATACAGCCACCAATTAATGGAATGTGGGCATGGGATCTTGATGACTAAAAACCTGTACAATATGCCACATTGCCAGTTCATGGTCATGCACAATATTTTCTTGATCCATTGTATTTGTTGTGACATATTGTTGAGGCAAGTGAATTTTGGAAAACTAACAAATCAAATTTTATTAAAAGTAGCAAACATATATTAAATATAATACATGATTTTCTATTAATTATTTGTCAATATCTTCTTGTTATTATCATAAATGGTGCAATAAGAAAATAAGAAAACAAACTAATGATCATAAATTCAACAACCAATATACATAAACAAATCACCTAAAAAAAAAACTATCAATATCTCTCTCTATATTACTCTTCCAACAAGTCAGAAGTCAAGTTTCCCTTGAATTCCCCCAAGACTTTTTCTCCTCTCTCATTTACTCACAGTCTACAAATTCTTGCATATCAAATCCAATTTCAAAAAACCTGCTTTTTAGCTATTACGAAGACCATTAACTATTTATAAGCTCCAAAAGTAAGACTTATAATGCTAAGTATATATCAGTTGCCAACCTTTCTACAATAACTGGCTTTTATAGTTCTTTTACTTCATTTTGCTATATATCTCTAATTTTCCAAGTTTATTTTCTTTTCAATAAGAAAAAAACGATGGCAGCAAAAGGCGGTCGATCTCTAGAAGAAACGCCGACTTGGGCAGTTGCAGTTGTATGCTTTGTGCTTGTAGCAATTTCAATTGTTATTGAACACATACTTCACCTTCTAGGAAAGGTATTAGTACTAATTAGGCGTTAAACATAATTGCTAAGTATCGTAAATATATATAATTTACTAACCTGGTTTTTGTTCATAACTTCTCTTTTTTTGCAGTGGTTAGTAAAGAGAAACAAGAAAGCTCTATATGAATCACTTGAAAAGGTTAAATCAGGTTAGCCAATGGCAATCTTGTAATTGACTACACATTGTCTTGTTTAATTATTGATTCATGAGATTTGTAAGGGGGTGTTTGAAATGTTTTTATTTATGAAGGGGTAAATATAATAAACTTCAATGGGTTTTTTTTTGTAATTTTCAAAAACTTCTGGGTTTTGTTTGTAATAACCTAAACCTCAGGGGTAGTTTTTGTAATTATCTCTTTTTTCTTTCCTTTACAGAGCTCATGCTGCTAGGATTCATATCATTGCTGTTAACAATAGGACAAGGGCCTATTTCAGAAATTTGTGTATCAAAGAAGATTGGGAATTCTTGGCATCCATGTCACAGAAAGCAAGAAAAAGGGAAATATAAAGAAGATGAAGAGGCAGATTTTGATGACAATGGCCAAACAAGAAGGCTGCTGTTTGCGTATTTGGATTCCGGTGGGACTCAGAGTCGACGTTTTCTGGCTGCCGGAGGAGATGACAAATGTGCAGACAAGGCATGATCGAATCCTTATTTTGCTTCTGTTATTAGAAATACTTATTTGAAGTAATGCACAACGAAATTGTTTCAGAAGGCAAACATAATTAAATTTTTGGGTTAATTACAAAAAATACCCTTGTGGTTCTGTCTACTTACAGAATAACCTGGCTATCTTTCAAAATTACAAATACCCCCTTGAGGTTTTTTTCTATTTTACAATTATGCCACTCAAGAGGGGAATATTTGTTAAGTAAATACAATGATCAAGGTGGTGTTTTTAATAACTTAAGGGGTATTTGTAATTTTGAAAAATAAGGACTATCTTGTAAATGGGCTAAACTCGGGTGGTTTTTGTAATTTAGTCTTAAATTTTTTTCTTCATGTGGGACACATTAGTAGCAATAATGCTTGTTCTTGGATTACTTGTTGTGATTTGGAGACTGATATATGTAACCAAACTTATGTAAATTAGTATCAGAAGAAAATATTGATTGATGATACATGATTAATAAAATAAAACTAACAAAATTGACATCATTTTCTCCCCCCCACCCCCCACCCCGCCTGCAAACGATCATATCTTGAGAACTTTGATTAATATTTGGGCATGTGTTTTGCAGGGAGAAGTTCCATTAGTTTCTTCTGATGGGATTCACCAGTTACATATTTTCATATTTGTGTTAGCTGTTTTTCATGTGGTTTGTTGTATAATCACTCTGGCTTTAGGCAGGGCCAAGGTATATCTTTTCCTTCCATTTTTTTCTAAGTTAAAATTAAATCTCTGGTTTATTTTCCTTTCCTGTTTAGTTATTTGTGTTTTGTTTGACATTAGATGAGGAGATGGAAAGCATGGGAAAGAGAAACAAGAACAGCTGAGTACCAATATTCCCATGGTATGTTCTACTTCACCATTCCAGCAATTGTGAAACAGCAATAAGAAACTTTTCTACCACTACTTTGGGTTAATACAAAAACTATCCCTGAGGTTTAGCCTAATTACAAAAGCAATACGGTTATCTTTCAAAATTATAAATACCCTATTGACCTTTGTTTTTATCTTACAAACTGAACCCTCAACGCATCCTCAAGACTCAAGAGGTGGTATTTGTTAGGTAAATATAAATCTCGATGGGGTATTTGTAATTTTTAATAGATAACTGGAGCTTTTTGTTATTGGGCTAAACCTCAGGGCAGTTTTTGTGATTATCCAAAGCATTTTTACTTTCTTTCTAGGCTGATTTCTGAGGCAAAACTGGTGACATGGATATTACGTTGTGTTTGTAGATCCAGAGAGATTCAGATTTGCAAGGGACACCTCATTTGGGAGAAGGCATATGAGCTATTGGAGTCAATCTCCCATCCTTCTTTGGGTGGTAATATAGACATCTTTTCCTAGGTTTTTTACCCATCAGTAAAGAATGGATGTCTTGATCAAGATTTAGGGTTAATTACATTTACTACCTCTGATGTTTTACTTAATTACAAAATGACCCAGTTATCTTCAAAATTATAAATACTCCTTTGAGGTAAATACATATCTAAAACACCCTAAGGGGGTGTTTGTTGATTAACAATAATGTAAAGTTTTTCTTTTTTAATGTAAATACCAGGTATGTTTCTTTCGACAATTTGTAAGATCAGTTCCAAAGGTAGACTATTTGACTCTACGACATGGGTTTATTTCCGTAAGTCCCCATAAGCTTAATGCTGTTTTACTTTTACTTACTTTAATTATATTTCGACAATACAAGTAATTTATTCATTTTTGTATTAAATCGACAGGCCCATTTGGCACCACAGAGTCTGACCAACTTTGATTTCCAGAAGTACATCAAAAGAACACTTGAAGAAGATTTCAAAGTTGTTGTAGGCATCAGGTGTTCGATACTTCCTGTTTTGGTATTTTTACTTTTTAGTAATATTGCTCAAAATGAAACTCAAAGATATTGTTCTAAAAGTTTGTAGCCAAGCTAACAGCTTTCTTTTATTTTCAGTCCCCCAATTTGGTTTTTTGCAGTTCTGTTCTTGCTGTTCAACACTCATGGTAAGCAATTTAACCTGGTCTCCTTGTCCACTTAAGTTTTAAAACATAGTTCATTAATTTTAGGATAATTATAAAAACTACCCCTAAGGTTTAGCCTAATTACAAGAAAAGTCCACTTATCTTTCAAAATATTCGAACACCCTGCCTAATAAAATACCCTTCTAAAAGTGCAATACGTGAAACATAACTGAATCTTTTTGCAATTAGAATGAACACTGAATGGAAATTTTTGTAATTAACCCTTAATTTTATTACAATGTTGCAAATGATTATAATATGAAAACTCCAACCTAAGAATAATCTGAAAAAAGGTTTGCTCAAGATGTTCTTTTTTTTTTCTTCTGATTATTGCTATGGTGGAAACAGGGTGGCGCTCCTATCTGTGGCTACCCTTTATCCCTCTCATTGTAAGCTCTATGTCAATCTTTTCACCCTTCCCAAATTTCAGGATAGCCATCAATAATCATCCTAATTGTGTAATAATACCTGCACAGATTATCTTGCTAGTGGGAACAAAACTTCAAGTTATCATAACCAAGATGGGATTAAGGATTCAAGCAAGAGGCGAGGTAGTAAAAGGGACCCCTGTAGTTCAACCAGGTGATGACCTATTCTGGTTCAATCGCCCGCGCCTACTCATTTACCTCATCCATTTTGTTTTCTTTCAGGTATTTCATCTTGAATGCTCATAGGATATCACCACAACTAATGCATTATGATTCTTTAAAAAAAAAACTAACCTGATATTTTCATCTTGGTTCTGCTCCTGTAGAATGCATTTCAGCTGGCCTTCTTCGCTTGGGCTTGGGTAAGCATCTTCATAACTGGTATCTCAATTTCAGCTTTGCTTTCGTGGTATCTGATGAAATATATTTCAATCAACATGTTGCAGTATGAATTTGGGATGCGATCTTGCTTCCATGAAAATATAGAAGACGTGGTAATCAGAATATCAATGGGGTGAGTACCAGTATTTACTGAAAATCACATAAATCAATAAGTGAGATAGTAATTCATCAGACAGAATAATGTGATGTCAGTGTCACTAATACTTTCTTGAGTTAATTACAAAATGCCCTTAAGGCAGTCTAACTACAAAAAACCCAGCTATCTTTCAAAATTACAAATACCCCCTTAACATTTGTTTCTATTTTACAAATTGCAACCTCGAGAGTGTATATTTGTTAAGCAAATAGGTATTTGTAATTTTGAATGATAATTTGATAAATGGATTTTTTTGTAATTAAACTAAACCTCATGATAAATTTTGTAATTTAACCCTGATTTCTTTGGTAACAGGGTACTAGTACAAATACTCTGCAGCTACGTTACTCTTCCACTGTACGCCTTGGTGACACAGGTAATCATCAATGTCCAAGAACCTCTATCTATGGCATGTGTTCTATCTTTGGTCATAAGGACCAGTTCTAAAGTATTTCTACATCAAACAGATGGGCTCTAACATGAAGCCAACCATCTTTAACGAAAGAGTAGCTAAAGCATTACGTACTTGGCACCATACTGCAAGAAAGCAGATAAAGAAAAACCGTCACTCAGCCTCAGTGACGCCAATGTCTAGCAGGCCAAGCACTCCACTTCATGGCTCATCCCCTGTTCATTTGCTCCAATACTATAAAAGTGAGCTTGACAGTGTAAGTGGTTCTCCAAGTATTTCCAATCACAAACCCGAACCATGGCAAACAGAACAAGATGATCTTTCGTGGTCTCAGCATAGAAGAACTCATGAACAGAAGATCGAAGAAGATTTGGAGACTCAAGAACATCCAAACCATCTAAGCTCGCAACCCCATCACTTTCATCATGAGATTAATGCAATAGATTTCTCATTTGAAAAGGACTTAGGCGTTTGAATACTTGCAAGGAAAGGCATTTTAGGCATGTTTATGTGGCTCGGAGGTTGTAACAACAGTGTTTTTATGTGGTTCCGATTAACATAATATAATAGAGCAAGCTCTCATTGACTACTGAAATCATAGATGAAAATAAATCAAACCTTTTGCTCATTGCAAAACTTGAGTGCCTCTTTTCCAGTATCAATGATGGATATATGATGTCTTAGAAATAATAATACCAAGACCATAAGTTAACTACGAAAATATGTACGAGGCGATCATCAATTCTATAGGGCTCTTTGCATTTCCTTTAGACAATTCAACAAATATTAGGCAGATTAATGCAATATGCCAAAACCAACCAGAAATTGAACAAAGATATAAACTTGCTAAGACTTTCAACACAAATAAACACAATACACCTAGTGAAAGCATCAAAACCCAAATCAATCCAATCTCATATCTCATCACCATGTGAAAGGAAATCATCTTAAAGCTAAAAAGATTAGAACATGGAAAGAGATTCAACCATTACGCAGATAAACAACACTGAAATTCTAATTAAAATGGTCTTTTCATCAGGAATCCTTCAACCATATCCATTCCAAAACAAGATGCACTTAGACAAACAAAAGCCCGAATTGCACAAAAGTCAGAGTTCTATTCAACCAAGTAAAAGGAAATACAGCAAATTTTATTCACTGAAACCAAATGTTTTACTAGCCATTAAACCCTACCAACAAGACTTCACTTCCAACACTTGCCTACTTCCTCTTTGGACTCTTTGCAGCCTTACCACGCGCATGAACCTCCTTCTTATGCACGCGCCGAGGTCGAAGCTCCCCCAATTTATGCCCCACCATATTCTCCAAAATACGAAAAGGCACGTGCTTCTTCCCGTCGTAAACAGCAACTCGATGCCCCACCATTTCCGGCACAATAGTCGAAGCCCGGGACCATGTCTTAATAAGTTCTTTGCGAGAATTCTGATTCAACTGCTGGATTTTCTTCACCAAGTGATTGGCAACGAAAGGGATCCGCCAACTGGTTCCGCCGCCTCGGAGGCGGAGGACAAGGTGGAGTGTGGATTCCTTCTGGATGTTGTAATCGGCTAGGGTTCTGCCGTCCTCCAGTTGCTTTCCGGCGAAGATCAGTCGCTGCTGATCTGGAGGGATACCTTCCTTGTCCTGGATCTTCGCCTTAACATTGTCGATGGTGTCGGAGCTTTCGACTTCGAGAGTGATTGTTTTGCCGGTTAGGGTTTTGACGAAGATTTGCATTTTCTTTCGATTATTTTTTGTGAAAAAAGGCTATGGGCGGATGAGGGGTTTTAATATTGTAGTTAATTTCATTTACCTCCCCTAAGTTTGCTGAATACCAAGCGCCCCCCAACAATTACATAATTGGTATTGTGTCAAAAAAAAAAATTAATATTTTTTGTGTGTGGAATTCAACCCCATTAGATTTTTATCAAAGAAAATATTTAATGTTGAACATATAATGAATTAAGATCAATTGTATTTATCAACGCATGATGATCCTTTATCAATATCAATAACTTACTCAAACATCTGTATATTTCTTTTAGCTTTTCAACATGGATTGATACATTTTGTTTTATCTCCTCTTCATACGTAAATCCAGTATACATAATACATATACTAACCAAAAGATCTTAATTTTATTGGGCTAGAGAATATTTATTATCCCGAATATTTATGAAAATATTCAGAAGAAATAATTACAAAAACGCCTCTAAGGTTTGGGTTGATTACAAAAAAAGTCTACAGTTCTTTAAAAATTTGAAAAAAAAAAACTTAAGATTTGATTCAATCTTATATTTTTACCGATGATTTTCGAATATATTTCAAAATAAAACCTGACATTAAAAAAAAACATTAAAACAATCATTATTTTATTATTTCTATTCTAACTACCAATCATAATCCATCATTATTTTATTATTTCTATATCAAACCAACTTTCATCATTACATTTCATCTCATATCCAATCACAATCTCAAAATTTTCCTCTAAAAAGAAAATCATCGCTACTCTTTAAAAGAAAGAAAATTCCATGGAAGTATACCCAAATGCACCCTTATTCCTGTGTCGTATCCACGTGTACATAATAATACGTAGAACACCTATTACTTTAGGACTTAGCTCGGCTTCTAAGAGATGCTTAAATTACTACTGGTAAACCAACAATTTCTCCTGCACAACCTCTTTAATCTGACTACCAACCACATAATACCATTGGCATATCTCACAAGCTAGTTACACAGACACCAGGTTTTGTGCATCATGCATTTGATATCCAAGAGAACTTGCATCAAACAAACAGACACCTAGAGCTAAAGGTGCCAACAGGGCACAAATTCTTTCAGAGCATTTGGGAAATCTCAAGAAGCAGATAGATGCAGCGACGCTTAATTCAATATGCCAATGTGACATTTTGATACTAGAGGAATACCCATCACCCATCAACTTGAAAAACCAACTGGAAACAGCAAAACGTAATATAAGTAAAACATACATCAAAGAATAATTATTTCTGCCAGTCAAAATGAGATCTAAACTTTGAACTCAAAATGCTAACCATCTTGCTATCCCAAGAATTGCCTTGAGAGTTGAGAGTAATTATCCATCAGCAAATCACAATAGACATCCTACAGTTCCCTACATAAAACAGGGAACAACAGCGGTCGAATTTCCCGAAGGCAAGAAGGCCGAGGGCCCCGTACCCACATTTTTCTTTTTTGAGCAATCAAGCTTGCAACCATGGCCCAGAAACTCAAGGAAGTTCAAGAAACAAGAATGTAATGGACAGTACACACTTGGGGTCACATGGTAGGTGAAATGAGGATACATGACCCATGCGTACGATACTATCAATGATATCCAAAAAATTGCCCTCATTCATCTGATAGACTACTACAACATATACATTTTTTTTTTTTTGAATGAAAGCACCCTTAAAAGGGTGAGGGATTGAGGCGCATCCCCAACCTGTGGATTAGAAACATATTATGTGTACAAAGTACGATTATAACAACAAATTCTATACTAAGCCTATCTATACAAGTGAGTTATCTAACAGAGAAATCTATACAAAAACTAAGTAATACGACGTCTGAAAGTAGGTAGCTGTAGTTGATCCATTCTTGCCAGACAATTAATGTGCCTGGGAAGGTTGGATGCCGTTACAATTTGAGTATCAATTGTGTGACACCCCATTTTGGCCAAAGCATCTGCCACGCTGTTTCCTTCTCGTAGAACATGAGTGAATTCAATCTGCATATCTTGTAGGAGTCTTCTGATTTTTGTGATCAGGTGAGCATACTTCCACCCCCCATTTGAGCATATCTGAAAGTGTTGATAAGCATGAGTGAGTCTGATTCCACATTAGCTGATTGTATTCCATGTTGTTTCAGAAGCTGGATACCCTTTTGAAGAGCTAAACATTCTGCATAAAAGCTATCCACACACCCGGTTGCATGATCTGCAAAGCCCCATAAGATGTTCCCATTGTGATCACGTAGAACCCCCCCTAATTCAGCTTGATTGACCAAACCTCGTATTGCACCATCTATATTAAGTTTTAGAGCATATTCAGCAGGTTTGGGCCAGATTACGGCTGTGATTTTGACCCCCCTCCCCCTTCTTTGAAAATGAAAACCCATATTGTGAGCAGTATGAATATACCCTTTCCATAACTTGGGATCCATCACATGAGCAGTATAAAGCAACTGTAAGTGAGCAAGAACTCTGTATATAATTCTGTGAGAGCTAAAAACACTACCATTATGCTTGCTGTCATTTCTCTCAAGCCATGTAAACCAAAAAATTAGACAAGAATTAAAGTAATGTGAGTGACTTGAGAAAACGGAGTTAAATTTATCTAGTGTTGCAGAAACAGAAGAACATTATTAGTGCGGGGTAGTGTGCAACCCATAATCCTAGAGAAATGATCCCAAACTTTAACAACTTGTGCATTTTGAAGAAACAAGTGATGAAAAGATTCAGCATGGTAAGTATGAGGAGGATGAATACGAGAACAACAAGAGCATTTAGAGGCAAGGGAAAAACCTCTTGATTGGAATTTGAGATCCACAGGCAGCCTAGTTTTAAGCAATCTCCACATGAAGATAGACATAGATGGGGTCAGAAATTTGTTCCAAATTTGTGAGTAAAGCACATTAGACTGAGCAGGGGTTCTGATGAGTTTCCAAGCAGATGATAAAGAGAATTGTCCATTCTGTGTTGGCATCCAACTCATACAATCATTGGCAACAAGAGTAATAGGAATTTGACACAAATTAGAGGCCCATGTGGTCCCAACAATTCTTTCTAACCTGGAGCAATCCCATTGTCCATCAGTCCAAAAGTAATTAACAGAAATATGCTCCAAACCATCCTTGTCACAATGGATAAGCTCATCAAGGATTTGGTTGTCATACCAACAATCATACCAGAAACTGATATTCCCATTTCCAAGATTCCAAAAAATATGTCTTTGAACCTGATCCCTAATTTTACAAATTCTTTTCCAAATGGGGTTGTCAGGGGGATGAGGTATGACCCTACAATCAGCAAGACCACCCACATATTTATGATGTAAAAACTGAGCCCAGAGAGAGTTATTAGCCCTAAACCTCCACCAAAGTTTATAAGAAAAAGCATTAATAAGGTCAGAGATGGATCTAATGTTCAGGCCTCCTTCAATAAGAGGGTGACAAATAGAATTCCAGGCAATCCAATGAAGTTTCTTTTGAGTGGAAGACGACCCCCAAAAGAATCTAGCCATAATTTGCTCCATTTGATGAACAACATATTGAGGAGGTTTAATCACTTGGATAAGGTGGAGGAACATGGAGCTAAGAGTGCTTTTAATGAGCATTAATCTACCCCCATAAGACAGATGTCTCCAATCCCACCCTTTGATTTTAGAATGCATTTTATTAATCCAAGGCTGAAAGAGGATACCCTTCTTGTGCCCCTTATAAATGGGGGCACCAAGATATGTGAAGGGGAGAGTGTGGTGCTGAAAATAGGTAAGATCAACAATGGTGTTGATGCAAGCAGAGGGGGCATGGGAACTGGTAACAAAAGAACTCTTAGTGGCATTAATGAGCTGACCAGAAACATCCACATATTGCTTAAGAAATTCAGTAAGCAACTCCAAAGATTGAGTCCTGGTATTAGAAAAAATAAGAATGTCATCCGCATAAGCCAAGTGAGAGATGGGAAGCCCCCCCTGGGAATTGTAAAACATGGTGGGATTGTTACCAAAAAGAAAATTCAGCCCTTTAGAAAGATACTCAGCAGCCAAAAGAAAAAGAGAAGGAGAAAGTGGATCACCTTGTCTAAGTCCCCTGCTAGATTTAAAGAAACCAGCAGGGCTACCATTAATGAGGATAGAGAACCAGCAGTTGTTAACACAATGGGTTATAAGGTTGATCCATTGAGAAGGAAATCCCATAAACAATGGTATTACAAGGGGCACTATTCTCAACTGCAAATGCATTTACAAAATCCACTAAATTAAGAGTGGAATAAATTGCAACAAGCATCATAGTTCTATGCCAACACCTAATGGCACTTGCATTTTAGGAGACATCCACTTCCCTCACAAACTCATTGATACATCAGAGACGCAACAAAAGTTGCAGCAACCACATAATTCGAAACAAATTCGACCCAGCTCTAGAAGAACATATACATTCATAAGAATCCAACTGTGGGTCACGGATAAAACTGCTTATCAGCTATCCCAATTCGTACCCGAACATCATTTTGTAAGACTCTCGACTCACAAGTTCAGATGGAAATTCAGTTCTCTGGAAGAAGCAAACAAACTATAGCCAATTCACCAGATCTATTGTGATCTTGTAGAACATTGGCTAATTTATTAGCTTTACAATCAAACTATAAAAGAATATGTACTTACAGTAGCATATAAACTATCAACGAATTATTGCACAGCTAACGCAGAAGAAGAATACAGAATCACACCATTGCTGTGATTCACTCAGACCAAATATAGAACAGGGAAAGCACGCCCCCATACCAAGACAATTTACTTATGGAACAAAATCACCATAAAAGAACTATATACTGAATACGTAATTCATTTATTCTTCAATATCCATAACATCCCCAAGTAACAGATCAAAGTCTGAAATACACAACATAGTAAAATTCGAAGTAAGAGCAGGATAAACCATCAAACGACTTCATGATTCAGAAATCATCACCACCACGCAGGCGCAGAACCAGATGAAGGGTCGACTCCTTCTGTATGTTGTAATCAGCAAGAGTTCGCCCATCCTCAAGCTGCTTACCAGCAAAGATCAGCCTCTGCTGGTCTGGTGGTATGCCTTCCTTATCTTGTATCTTTGCCTTGACATTGTCAATGGTGTCAGAACTCTCCACCTCCAGAGTGATAGTCTTTCCTGTCAATGTCTTCACAAATATCTGCATACCACCACGCAACCTCAGGACCAGATGCAGAGTCGACTCCTTCTGAATATTGTAATCGGCCAGTGTCCTTCCATCTTCCAATTGTTTGCCGGCAAAAATCAGCCTCTGCTGGTCTGGTGGAATTCCTTCCTTATCCTGGATTTTTGCCTTCACGTTGTCAATTGTATCAGAGCTCTCAACTTCCAGAGTGATCGTTTTCCCGGTCAGAGTTTTGACAAAGATCTGCATCCCACCTCTCAGTCGCAGAACGAGATGAAGAGTTGATTCCTTTTGAATGTTGTAATCAGCTAAGGTCCTACCATCCTCGAGTTGTTTGCCAGCAAAAATCAGTCTCTGCTGATCCGGCGGAATACCTTCCTTGTCTTGAATTTTGGCCTTGACGTTGTCTATGATGTCGGAGCTCTCCACCTCGAGAGTGATCGTTTTGCCGGTTAGAGTTTTCACGAAGATCTGCATTCCTCCTCGGAGACGGAGCACAAGATGGAGCGTGGATTCCTTCTGTATGTTGTAATCGGCTAGGGTTCTGCCGTCCTCAAGCTGCTTGCCGGCGAAGATGAGTCTCTGCTGATCCGGTGGAATTCCTTCCTTGTCTTGGATCTTAGCCTTGACGTTATCTATGGTGTCGGAGCTCTCCACCTCGAGAGTGATTGTTTTACCGGTTAGGGTTTTAACAAAGATCTGCATCCCTCCGCGAAGACGGAGCACCAGGTGAAGCGTGGATTCCTTTTGGATGTTGTAATCGGCAAGAGTCCTGCCATCCTCGAGCTGCTTTCCGGCGAAGATGAGACGCTGTTGGTCCGGTGGAATTCCTTCCTTGTCTTGGATTTTCGCCTTGACATTATCGATCGTGTCGGAACTCTCAACTTCGAGAGTGATTGTTTTGCCGGTTAGGGTTTTCACAAAGATTTGCATCTTCGGTAGTATGAATAATAAAGGGGGAAATGAAATTGGCGCAAATATGGAATTAGGAGAGAAGATTATTTGTTGTAAACAAGATTGCTATGGCCTATGAAACTCGATGTATTTTGATGGAGAGAATGGGACTGTATCTGTATTTATAGGAGGGATTTGCAAAACGTACTAAGAGTCAAAGAAATGAGGCTGCTAATTCTAGAAGCTTCTAGGGTAGACGGGCTTCTTCGCGTTTTGCGTACGTCGACCATTCTAGAGCAACTATTTCATTTTTCTAATGCTGTGTTATTTCAATTTTTTTGTTTGTAACTTTCATATCCAAACATGGCCTATAAACTTTATGAGTATTTCATATTTACTAAATGATAAATGTATTTGAAAATGTTACTTTCAAGTTAAAAGAGAGATCCCGACGGTTTCGGTTCCAAACCGAAACCCGTTCCTTCATGGTTTCGGTTCCAGTTAAATTGGAACTATTTTTTTTTCTCTTTGATAAAATTTTGATTTTTTTAAAGAAAATGATTTGTCAATTAAATTACAAAAAAAGGAAAAAAATAGGAAATAATTTGGACTTAACATTCGTAATAATATTAAGTTTTAGACTTAATATTAATAATAATATTAAGCAACGTACGTAGTCTTAGGATATAGATGAATCAAACTTCACGTAGCTCGCTTACAACATTTGGTTTAATATATATATTGTTCTGTTGCGAATATAAAATATCATATTTAACATTTGTTTTTGCATATTTTTAACAAAAAAAATAAATAAAAATCGTCGAATTTAACTTTGAAACATACGTTTTTAACCGTAGGTGGAAAACAAACCGGTTCCACGGTTTTTGAGACCAAGGAACCAGAACTGAAACCGACATACACGTTTCTTATTCCAATTTTGGTATCGGGTATTTAAAAATGCTATGAGCATTTTTCTACTCCCGAAGGATTTTTGTGCTGAACTTGAAAGAATGATGAATTTTTTTTGGTGGGGAAAATGTGGGGAATCATCCTAAAGTATTAATTGGTTATCGTGGGAAAAACTTTGTGTTCATAAAAGCCAAAGAGGCCTTAGTTTTCGAAGATTGCACGAATTTAATTTGGCTCTATTGGGAAACAATTATGGAGATTATTAACGAATAATAACTCCTGTTCGACCGCTAAACACCTATAAAAGTCTAACAATCCTCGCAAGAGAACGAGATCAATCGTAGGGTAGCAAGTTGACCACAAGTCGTCTCTCAAGGAAGACTTAGCCGGCAAATAATTATTATGTATCACAATAGGCAGAAAATAAATCATAAACACTCTAACCAAATTTGTTGGTTTTATTTAAACTAAGAGAAAATAATCAAAAAGACGAATTAAAACTAAGCATGATTGAACTTTGAGAAAAAGATATGGAAGAAAGTCTAGGATTATGGATTCATCTCATCAAACTTGCAAACAGAATATCAATTAATTGATCATGCGGTTAACAAATATAACAAACATGTAAAAATTATGCCTAGGTATGATAACTTTCGTATTCACAGATTAGGGCTATCACAACATAGTTTGTTATTTTCATTAAACCTAGGGTTAGATAATACATTTTTGATTCATATATAACCCCCTGAATAAATTTAGTCCAGGATTAATATCCTCTCTCGATCTCAATTATTCCCCCAAAACAATGAAAAGTTGATCAGACAATCAATTATCAAATAAAGCAACTTATTCAGGAAAGCAAATCAATTAATCAATATTCATGTTTGTTTGCTTGAATCAAATCATCATAATCCTAGAACAAGGAAATTAGTTCATGCTTGGGGATGAGATCATAATCTCAATTAAAGGAAAGAATATAATTATAAACATAATCATGCAATAATAATATTCACCCAACAATTGAAATTAGACAAAAGAGATGAAGAAATCTTACTCATTGATTAAGAAGCAAAATAACTTCAAGGGGAAGAACCCAAGCAATCACAATGTTGAATGGAAGGGAAAAATACCAAAAACTAAAGTTTAGAGGTGCTAAGAATGAAGGTGTACGAAATTATGGATCCCCCAAGTGCTATTTATAAGCCTAAAACCCTATACAAGGTGGAAGAATCCAAAAAGAACAAGGAAAAACGAATAAAAAATTTGGAAACTTCTGTCGGTGCGCGTCCGGGCAGTGATGGCTGGTGCGCGCCCGCGCACAAGTGCGCGTCCGTGCAGCGCGTCCCTTGTGCGCGGCCATTGCTGCGTCGCGGCCTTCCTTTCTTGGCTTGGCTTAGGCGCAAGTCGCGCCCGCCTTGATTATGTTTGTGCGCATCGCGCATACTTGCGCGACGCGCTCAATTATGTCAATCTTGGCGTTGACGCGTGCGTGCTCTCTTTGCGTGCGACAACGTCGTATGCCTTGACCGTCTTTCGCCGTGGCGCGCTTTTTTTACCGTTTTAGCCCGTTTTCAAGGTTTTTCTTACGAAAACCTACGAAACAAACAAAAATACCCTACGTAACATATGATAATATAAAATGGGACGAAAAGACACAAAAATATGCACAATCACTCACACAAAAAATAGAAATCACACAAAATTCACACACAAAAACATATAAAACAACTCATGTTGTGGCTCGTTGATAAGTGCATTTTTGTTCACATTTTTTTTAATCTTTTTAGATAATTTCTCTAACTTTTTAGTTCATTAATCAATAAAATCAAGAAAAATCACATTGGCTTGTTTTGAATGATGAAGGTAAAGACTTGAAGCAAATTCGTATGATTTCGTATGAAAATACGAACGAAAACAAAGTCTAAAAGAAGCAAGAAGACTCAATCTCGTGCGAACACACCCCCTAGTGTGTTGGGAAACATGGTCATGCTTCAAAGGGAAGAAGAAAAACAAGAAAAGCAGAAAAAACACGCCCGGTCGTGCTTACAAAAAGCACGGCCGTGTTTCACACGCATTGGAAAAACACGCCCAAACCGTGTTTAAAAGCACCACGCCAGAAAATCCGATTTTTGCAAAGAGAACACGGCCTGGCCGTGTTTATAAACACGGCCGTGTTCGTCAAATTTGACGAACACGGCCGTGTTTTCCCTCCAGCCCAACAAATTTTCTTCTTTTGGCGGAAATAATGGAGACTTTTGCTTTTTGACAACCTTTGAGCAGCTTTTACACCTCATTTTGCTGCACCAAAACTCAATTTCCTCAATTGTCATGTGGACACAATGATTCAACCAACTCAACCAATGGAAATGAAGTATGATCATGTGTATACAATGATTCAACCAACTCAACCATGAATGTGCACACAATGATTCAACTAACAAGCATGGAAATGGGGCATTTATTAATATGGTATTTCACAAGATGGTGCTTATAAAAGCCAAGAGTTTGAGTTGGAAAATCATTCATGTAATATTCATTCATATAGAGATTCATTGTATTTATCATTTTGAGTGGAATTGGGATCAAGAGGTTTTGGAGGAGTAAGCTTGTAGCAACATTGGAGAAGAAGGCTTGGATCAACATCATCTATCAAAGGAAGAAGTCATTGAGATTTTGAGAAAGATAAGTACACCATGTTTACAACATTTAAATCTTCTTGTGTAATTTATTCTTTTGTCAAAATCATGAGTAGCTAAACTACTAGTGTTTGAATGTAATGAACTCTAGAATGGATTTGTGATTAAGGTTTGTATGTTTTTAATAAAATTCTCATGTCTTGTGTGATTCACTTATATCATGTTTATTTCATTCAAGTTGATATTTAGGTATATTAATTTGATATGTATTCCTCATCGGATAATCGAGAGATTTATGGTGGGAAAGAACTATATAAGTGAAAAGAGTTGCATGCAATCCTAGATATAGGACGACATAAATCTTCCGAATTAGGGTCAAACCTAATATGGGAATTCATAAATCGTTATAATGCATTTTGGGGGTTTTAACTAGAAAGAGATTTCAGTTAATCAACTTGAGATTAGGAGTTTTTCGCCTTGAGAAAGGGTTTAACTTAAATCGGGAATTTCTACGGTCCACATAACATGAGATTTTATTAAAAGAGGTTGGTTTTTGCTTAAGGGCTTATGGTTGTATTTTTATCTTGATTGAATCACAAAAACATTCTAGAGGGATTTACATTCAACACATTTCTATCTCTTGATTTCTCATTCTACAATCTATTTGATTTCTTTTTGTAAGTTGCAATTATCTTAAATTCTCTATTTTTTCATTTTCCATTTTAACAAACAAAACTCTGAAAATTACTAGATTAGATAACAAAAAAGACGGTAATTATTAGTACTTATAATCCTCGTGGGAATGACACTCGGTACTAATAATCTATACTACAAAACGATAGGTGCACTTGCCTATGGTTTTCTAGAGTAGCTTTTGAGCCATCAAGTTTTTGGCGCCGTTCTTAAAGGGATTGTAATATTAAGAACACCTTATTTTTGTTAATTTAATCATTTTTTATTTTCATTAATTGTCTTTCTAGGTATTTATCTTTGTAAGTCTTGGATTATACTTATCCTCCTTGTTTACCACAAATGCATGCCTACTCGTCGCCGAATTTGGAAGTCGCGAGACCGCCGTAGCAACACAGGAGGAAAGTATTAGTACAGATCACGAGGAGGATACTAACGAAAGCAAGGATCCCGATATGGCGGATGAACAACAAAGAACCATGTATGCGACTACGCCAAGCCATCTATGGATGGTACGTCGTCTAAGTATCGTAAGTGCCACATTTGCGACCCAATAATTTCAAATCAAACCGAATGTCATTCAAATGGTGCAACAATTTGTTCAATTCGACGGCCTACCAGGACGAAGATCCAAATAATCATATCGCGAATTTCCTCGAAATTTGCGATACTTTCAAAATAAATGGAGTCTCCGACGATGCCATCCGTTTACGCTTGTTCCCATTTACTCTTCGGGGACGGGCTAAACAATGGCTAAACACTTTACCGAAGGGAACAATCACAACATGGAACATTATGGTGGAAAAATTCCTGTTAAAGTATTTTCCACCCGCTAAAACCGCACGATTGAGGAATGAGATCTCTTCATTCACTCAAGAGGACGATGAAACCTTGTACGACACTTGGGAGAGATTCAAAGAATTACTGCGAAAATGCCCACATCATGGTCTTCCCATTTGGATGCAAGTCCAAACATTTTACAATGGGTTGCTCTCATCAACAAGGCAGATGATCGATGCTGCGGCGGGGGGAATATTGAACAATAAAACACCCGAAGCCGCCCAAGATCTCATAGAAGGAATGGCCATGAATGGCTATCAATGGCAATCCGTACGGGGAAAAACCAACAGGTCAGTGGGAGTATATAATGCGGACGCGGTGGTTACACTAGCCGCACAGGTCGAAGCTCTGACTCAGAAAATCGATGGGTTGGCAACTCCAAAACCACCACCACAACAAGCCTTCTCATGCGAGACTTGTGGAGGATCACACAACCACCAAGATTGCCCTCACGCGATACCGCCGCATGAACAAGTGGATTATCTAGGTAATCAATCTCGACCCTTTCAAAATAATCCTTTCAGTAACATTTATAATCCAGGTTGGCGTCAACACCCGAACTTTAGTTGGGGAAATCAAGGTCAACTGAAGCCTAATCCAAACGCACTCCCAAATTCGTCTGCACCTCCCGATTTCCAACCGCGAAAACCAAGTTTGGAGGACTTACTGTCCAAATTCGTCCAAACAACGGAAACCCGTTTCACGGCCACCGAAACATCCTTAAGGAACCAAGAAGCATCTATTCGCAACTTGGAAAATCAAATTGGTCAAATTGCCAAAATGATCTCCGAAAGGCCACAAGGGAGCTTACCTAGCAACACCGAGCCAAATCCAAGAGAACATGTAAAAGCAATTACTCTAAGGAGTGGAACAAAGCTAGACGAAGTACGGATGCCGGAGGACGAACCCACACCCATACAACAAAAAGACGAACATGTATCCAAGGAAACAAAGAAAATGGTACCGGAATTCCAACCACCTATTCCGTATCCAAGTCGATTGCGTAAGGACAAACATGACGACCAATTTGGTAAGTTCTTGGATTTATTTAAACAATTGCACATCAATATTCCTTTTGTTGAAGCTCTTTCACAGATGCCAAAATATGCCAAGTTCCTAAAAGATCTTCTTTCAAATAAGAAGAAGCTTGAAGAAATATCCATGGTGCAATTAAATGAGGAATGCTCGGCAATTTTGCAAAACAAGTTACCTCGAGAAAATCAAAGATCCGGGGAGTTTCACTATTCTTGTCATGTCGGTAATTTGATCGTTGATCGGGCATTGGCGATCTAGGGGCTAGCATTAATTTGATGCCTTATGATTTATTCAAACAAATGGGTCTACAGGGAGCCAAAACCAACTAGGATGAGCCCGCAATTAGCCGACAGATCTATTAAGTATCCTAGAGGCATTGTTGAAGACGTTTTGGTCAAAGTCGATAAGTTTATATTTCTGTCGATTTTGTAATTCTTGATATGCATACTGAGATGTCGAAGTTCCCTTGATCCTAGGGCGTCCATTTTTAGCTACCGCTAAAGGCAATCATTGACGTGCACGATGGCAAACTAATTTTAAGAGTCGAAGATGAACAAGTCATTTTTAAAATCGCTACATCAATGAAAAATACGATAGATAAAGATGACTCATGTTTTGCTATTGATCTTATCGATATGGAGATAACAAATTCTCTACCAAGCATGATTTCTAACGAATTCTTGGAGACTTGTATTGTTCAAAGTGCAGTATATCGGATGAAAACCCCTTTCTTAGGGAATCGATCGCATTGGAGGAAAACGAACCAACATAACGACGTGAAAGAGTTCGAAAAAATTGAAAACTCACAAGGTGGGGCATATCAAACCATCCATTGAGGATCCACCACCGTTGAGTGAAGGAGTTACCCAAACACTTAGAATATGCATTTCTAGCCGAGAACGCCAAACTTCCCGTAATTATTTCCTCCAATTTATATTCTCATCAAAAGGATAGATTGTTGGCAATATTACGGGAACATAAAAAGGCCATCGCTTGGAAAATCTCCGATATTCAAGGGATAAATCCTTCCTTTTGCACTCACAAAATTCGATGGATGGAGGAAAATTTCAAGCCGGTTGTTCTACCACGGCGTCGTTTAAATCCAAACATGAAAGACGTAGTCAAGGCGGAGGTAATCAAATTACTTGATCTTTGGGCTCATCTATCCAATTTCCGATGGTAATTGGGTGAGTCCAATTTGTAAGTCCAAGCGGCTACGATAATCTAGAGGGGGGGTGAATAGATTATCTCCATCTTTTCAATTTCGCCCTCTTTTAACAATCGAATGCTCAAACAAAATAATAAAGGTGCGGAATGTAAACAACACACGACGATTTAAAGAGGTTCAACCCACCTAGGGCCTAATCCTCTACCACCCCAAAGATATCAGGGATGGATTTCGAAAAGAAAAAGAATTTTATTAATTACCAAAATTAATACAAATTCAACTTACAACACCTTGAAGAGCACCACACTCTTCTTCAACACCACCTTTGGAGATTACCACAATCTCCCTTTGAAGATTACCACAATCTTCCTTCAACGGCACCTTGTGAAGATTACCACAATCTTCAACCTTGAAGAATACCAAATTCTTCAACACCTCAATAAGAAGATTACCACAATCTTCTTGCACCTATCACCTAGATCATCCAAGTGTGCTCTTACCACAAGAACACTCACAAGGATATCTTGTGTTTGAATGATAACAAAAATCAAGATTACAACTCAATAATGAATATTACAATTTGAGTGCAAAGTGTAATCAAGAATAGCCTAGACCTCAAAGATGTGAAAGTGATAAGCTAGGCAATTTTACAACAAGAATAATAACAATGAAAGACCAAGTGTTTGCTTGAAGTGTATCTTGTTGTGTTGTATCTCAATTGTTGTATTGGTTGCTCCAAAACTTCCTCTATTTATAGGAGATGATTGATCAAGCATAGGCTCTCTTGGGGATTAAAAATCTCTGAGAAAAATACAATTAAAATCAAGAATATAGCTGTTAGAAATCAATCCCACATTTTAAGGAAATGTGTTTCTTTGTCAAACGGTCGGGAAATTTCTTTGTCAAAAGATAGGCGACGGTTGCCACGAAATAGGCGTTGGAAAAATACACAAAGACAAAATAACACAGTAGGCGGCCGGTCGACGCGTCTACCTCGATCGATCGACCATCACCCCAACCGGTCCCCCTCATGGATTTTGCAAAGATCAAGTGTTCATTTCAAACACACTTGCAGTGTCTGGCCGCACTGGGCGACGGCCGACCGGGATCTCGGCCGACGCCTGAAGCGACGGCCGACTGCTTGTTTTCCTTCCGTCTCATTTTCTGTTTCTAAAAACATCTTCAGGTACGGGTTGCCCTATAGGGCGACCGGTCGACCACGAGACAGAAATGTTGTCCAATTTTTGTCGAAAATAAAACCCAAGAAATACTCCGAAAATTTAGTAAAAACATTTTAAACCATTCGAGAGTATTTAGACAACATTTAGGAACCTTGTTTAGGAGTGAAAAATCCATTAACGTAAAATCATTAAAAGCGTTGTCCAATTTAGACGAAAATAAACTTGAAGAAATACTCCGGAAAATATTAAAACCATTTTAAATCATTTAGGAGTATTTGGACAACAATTAAAAACATTGTTTTGGTGATAAAATAAAATCATCAAAATTAAGATAAAAACATGTATCAAACAATCTCCCCCTTTTTGATGATTACAAACCAAAACAATTTTTACACAAACTAAGAGAGCAATTTTAGAAATGATTTTCCGGTAAAAACATTTGACCGTTTGGAAGCAACCAAAATTTCCAAAAATATAAAAGCAACCAAGTAGGGAGTAAATATTTTCAATAATAAGCTCAAGCTCCCCCTATCAACAAGCACATCAAGAATAATGTAAGAGCAATAATCCATAAGCTAAAAGCTTTAGCTTTTACAATTTGTTCAAGAGCTTATAAGCTCCCCCTGTCACAAAACAACATTAAACAATAATATAAGTCCATCAAGCAACAATTGGACTAAGAACAAATCACAACTTATGGCTTTTATGAGCCATAGCTTATAGCTTTTATGACAAGCTTTTATTAGCTTTTTTGAGCTAATGAGCCAATATCCTGTTTTTCTCCCCCTTTGGAATCATCAAAAAGAATGTTAGGATGGTGAAAACATCATAGAAGTATATCAAAGTGCGCCAAAGAAATGGTTTATCAACCATTGAGCAATTTAGGCCTAACAACCAAGGAAAATGGGAGAAATGTATCATGAAGAGTTCATACGCTCGTTTGATTTCCCAAAACATGATCTCAATGAGTATTGAAGACTTTTGGAAGCGAGAGAATCATGTAGAAGTTGAAATTTTCATTGTGACATTTCATCGAACATATTGTGGGCGTGAAAAATAGAAGAGGTTGTATATAATCTTTGTAAATGGTTCAAGCCAAAAATTTTCATATCATCAACCAACCTCATTTCAAAGCTCAAAAAAAAATCATATGCACCATATGCAATAATTTGTTCATCAATTAAGAAGCTCAAAGTAGATTCTCAAGGGTTCAACCCAATTGAGATAAGCTAAGAATGATCAAGGCATTTCAAATGCCAACAATTAGAGCATCCATCAAGTAATAAGTCATGCTTTCAACAATACATGTATCAAATGTCCCAACATATCCAACTAAGCATAATGAACAAGGCATTAAGAGAAGCACTTTTACCATCAAGTACTTCACACCAATTATCAAACAATGCTTAAATTAGAGTATTTTTACCATCAAATACTCCATCAAAAACATGATCATCCACAAGTCATTATCAACTTGCAATTTTAACCCTTTAAGAAAACAAGCAAATATCATTAGTACAAATGAGTTTTACAAAAGTTCATAAAAGTACAAAGCAACTTAAATGAAAATGCTAGAAAGTAAAGGGGTGGGGTAACATCATTCCTCATCCGAGGAGAAGCAAGATCCAGGGAATTAAGTCCTTGATGAATTTCTTTAACTTGCCGATAGACTTTTGCATTTTGGAGGTCTTTTGCTCCAAAGCCTCATACCTCGTCTCATGAAAAGCCCTCATCTCATCAAATTCGGCTTGAGTATACCTCCTAGGCGGTTGAGCACCGGTATTACCCTCCGGATTGCTCGGTTCGCCCTCTTCCGCCAATCTTGCGGCCTCGATGTCATCAAAGAAGTCATTAGGATCGGAGACTCTTGACCTCTTCCTCTCGCCATTTTGGTTGGTCGGATTTCCATGTTCTTGCGCATATTGACCATTTGGGTGATGTTATCAATGTCAAAGTCGTTTTGAAATACCTCCGAGTTACACTCGACGAAGGTAGTCCCGATTGAATAAGAAGTTTACAAATCCAATTTCCCATAACCAACTTCTTATTACCTCAGGTAATGGACTCGATTAGACATTGAATAAGTATGGCACCAAAGTTAAGTGGTTCCTCCTAAAGCAATCTTATAAGTCAAAAATAATCCATATTGCTAGGCATCTTTCCCGACTTACCACAAATGCAATATGCGACAATGACCGATAAAATACGATGCTCAAGTGTCATTGCCAACAAAGAATACTTTGGCCATACTCCCAAACGTCTTAACTTCTTTCATCGACACCCCCAACATTTCATCATTCCAAGTCCCACAAGAGAAATAATCCCAACCACCTTCTCTAACATGTAAAAGCGGCAAATATCATTGGGAGTCCATCTAAAATGATGACCCTTTATAAGCGAATTAACGCAATCGGCTTTCTATCATTATCATATTCGACCCACATATTGGCATAAAAGAGTTGGATAATATCATCATCATACAACACATAAGCATGCTCCCATAAATACATCCAACCTTGCTCCTCAAAAATCCTCTTATAGTAGGATACTCATTTGTAAATGAACTAAAACGACACATTTTAGTCCGAGCAATAGATTTACCTCCCATCCCCGAATCCTCATAGTACCATTCCGCATACTTATTGATGAAATTAAGAGCATTGCGAGAATTTGGAGCTTGAGTAACAAGAGATTTTTACCTTTCGCCCAACGACAATTTTCGAGCAAAATTGTTCGCATGAAGCTTCGGTAATTTGGGCCCGAGAGAGAATGGGATTTTGAACATCATCACCTTCTTGAGCCACATTTCTTTGAGCGGCTCGAATATCCCTTTGTTCGGCCGTCTCGCCGATTTCTCGAAGTACCCTCTCCGCCCTTTCTTCTCTTAGAAGTGGGATTTTGATCGGTGGAATTTCTTGGAGGAGCCATATATGTAAGATTCTTGTGAAGATAAGAAGATTAGCAACAAGAATCGTGAAAAATGATGAAGAATTGAAGATTTTGAAGAAAATGGGAAAAAAAACGCTGCTATAGGGTTTTAAGAAAATGTCTGCGTCTGTTTTAAGAGCTGAAGACAGAAAGTTTTAAGTGCAAAAAATGGCCTGGGCGACCGGTCGAGGTAGGGGGCGACCGGTCGAGGTGCAGGGCGACCGTTCGCCCCTGCTATGACTGTCCCAAGTGATTTTTCTTTCTCCCAGAGTTTTCCAAAATACGATTTTTTTACCCCAAAAGTTTTAAAACTTTGCAAAAATATAAGTTTGGACTATATCCAACAAATATGGGTTTTGGGAAAACATATAAACGATAAAATCGAGACTAAACACGTAGTGCCTTTTTTTAAAAGAAAATATTTGCAAGATCAATTAGGGGCACTTAAGGGGTCAAAATGAAATATCTTGAAAGATATGTGCATAAGCATAATATCGAGTTTAAAGAAAAATACGAGTAGACATACCTCGATGGTTTAAGAAACTTGATGACGTAATAGCCAATGAGTATGAAATATGTATCCTACACAATTCTTAGACAACATTTTCATAGAAAATTCAAGTGTAGGCAAATAATATGAGATAACAAAAAGAGCTTATGCTATAAGATTTCATAAGAGATAATAAGCCACATAAGTCTAATAAGATGCTCAAGAGTTTTAGAAAATCATGCAAGGTCTCTTTTTTTAAAAAATTTGAAACTCATAAATATATAAAAGACCTATATTAAAAATAAATACTTGAAAATTCATTTTGCAATTAAGACACAATTAAAAGTATGCATAGAAAAAAATGCATATACAAATGGGGAGATACGATTTACCAATTACGCCGTTTCCATGGGTTGTGTTTTTCCCATTGTTGATGATATCTTCCCATTGAGAAGTCACTTTGTTGATGATGACTTCTCCATTTCCAAGTTTGGTTACCTTCCCATGGTTGATGGTTTTTCTTCTTTGAAAATCATCTTGTTGATGATGTCTTTGCCATTTCAAGGATTGTGTTCTTCCCATTTTTGATTATACGCTCTTCTTGAAATTGGCTTTGTTGAGAGTAGTTCTCCTTCTTTGATCAAATGAAACGTTCATTTGATGTTTTCTTGGTGGAATGAATTTTCTCCGATTTTTGCTTTGCCGGTACCTAATAGCACATTGTTTTGTGGTACCCTCATGTGTTTGGGTCCTTTAAGATTAGCTTTGAGACTTTTAGGTCTCCAACAATATTTAGAGCTATTTCTAGCCCGACAAGAATTAGCCGTATGACCCTTTTGCCACAATAAAAACAAGTAATAATTCTAGGAGCATAATGACCAATATGCATAGTGACTTGATCCTTTTTCATATGATTAACAACATTAGGCTTATGATCAAGTCCTTTATCACAATTATGAATATCAACAATATTGGACATTTTATTGGTACTCAAGTTGGATTTTAATAAATCATTTTTCATGCAATCAATATTCTCAACAAGAGTACTTATTTTCTTTTTCAAGGTTTCTAACCTTGTCAAGTGTGGTGGTGTGAGCACATGATAGTGATTCATAAGAAGTAAATAAACTATCCTTATCATTTTTCAAAATATTGAATTCCTTTTTCAAATTTTTGTATCTAACAAGTAAGCTTTGGAATTCATTTTGAAGTTCATCATAATCATTTTGTAAATCACTATAATCATTTTGAATGACAATATCATAGGAAGTAGAGGGTTTAAGACATACCTCATTTTCTTCATTGATGCCCATAAAACAATATTCAACTTCTTCATAATTGGAAGTTGTAGGAGAGTTTATTCCTTAGATTTGAGCTTGTATGATCTTGAGAAGTAGATGCTTTTGTTTGACTCCTTTCATTAGCAAATACTCCATAGATGGCTTCTAATTTTTCCATACTTCATGTGCCGACTTTATTCCTACAATATGTTCATATTCTAAATTAGTAAATGAACAATACAAAATATTTAAAGCCTTACCGTTTAAGGAGATGATTTTCTTTTCTTCATCATTGAGCTTTTTGAAGCCTTTTGAGGTGTATGGTGTATCTTTCGTCGGAATGGATTCTCCATTAATGACGGTGTTCCAAATGTCGAACCCGCAACCTTGTAGATAGCATTCCATTCTTTCTTTCCAAAAATTAAAATTCTTGGAATCAAATAGTGGTGGCTTGGTGGTGGAGGTGCGGATAGATGAACCGTTCAGAGTCAGTCGATCGTTTCTCTTCACTCGCGATGTGAAACGAGCTTGCCAAAGAGTTTGGCTTTGATACCACTTGTAAGTCCAGCGGCTACGATAATCTAGAGGGGGTGAATAGATTATCTCCATCTTTTCAATTTCGCCCTCTTTTAACAATCGAATGCTCAAACAAAATAATAAAGGTGCGGAATGTAAACAACACACGTCGATTTAAAGAGGTTCAACCCACCTAGGGCCTAATCCTCTATCACCCCAAATATCCGGGATGGATTTGAAAAAAAAAGAATTTTATTAATTACCAAAATTAATACAAATTCAACTTACAACACCTTGAAGAGCACCACACTCTTCTTCAACACCACCTTTGGAGATTACCACAATCTCCTTTGAAGATTACCACAATCTTCCTTCAACGGCACCTTGTGAAGATTACCACAATCTTCAACCTTGAAGAATACCAAATTCTTCAACACCTCAATAAGAAGATTACCACAATCTTCTTGCACCTATCACCTAGATCATCCAAGTGTGCTCTTACCATGTTAACACTCACAAGGATATCTTGTGTTTGAATGATAACAAAATCAAGATTACAACTCAATAATGAATATTACAATTTGAGTGCAAAGTGTAATCAAGAATAGCCTAGACCTCAAAGATGTGAAAGTGATAAGCTAGGCAATTTTACAACAAGAATAATAACAATGAAAGACCAAGTGTTTGCTTGAAGTGTATCTTGTTGTGTTGTATCTCAATTGTTGTATTGGTTGCTCCAAAACTTCCTCTATTTATAGGAGATGATTGATCAAGCATAGGCTCCTCTTGGGGATTGAAAATCTCTGAGAAAAATACAATTAAAATCAAGAATATAGCTCAATTTGTTAGAAATCAATCCCACATTTTAAGGAAATGTGTTTCTTTGTCAAACGGTCGAAATTTGTCAAAAGATAGGCGACGGTTACGTAAATAGACGTTGGAAAAATACACAAACAAAATAACACGGGCGGCCGGCCGACGTCTACCTCGATCGGTCGACCATCACCCCAACAGGTCCCCCTCATGGATTTTGCAAAGATCAAGTGTTCTGTTTTTCAAACACACTTGCAGTACGGCGTCGCACTGGCGACGGTCGACGCCTGAGCGGCACGGCCGACCGCTTGTTTTCCTTCCGTCTCATTTTCTGCTTTCTAAAAACATCTTGGTCACGGGTTACCCTATAGGGCGACTAGGTTGACCACGAGTTTAAATGTTGTCCAATTTTTGTCGAAAATAAAACCCAAGAAATACTCCGAAAATTTAGTAAAAACATTTTAAATCATTCGAGAGTATTTAGACAACATTTAGGAACCTTGTTTAGGAGTGAAAAATCCATTAACGTAAAATCATTAAAAGCGTTGTCCAATTTAGACGAAAATAAACTTGAAGAAATACTCCGGAAAATATTAAAACCATTTTAAATCATTTAGGAGTATTTGGACAACAATTAAAAACATTGTTTTGGTGATAAAATAAAATCATCAAAATTAAGATAAAAACATGTATCAAACACAGTTCAAGTGGTTCCAAAGAAAGGTGGGATGACGGTGGTACCAAATGAAAAGAATGAACTTATTCCAATGCGGACGGTAACAGGTTGGCGAGTTTGCATCGATTACCGACGACTCAATGATGCTACTCGCAAGGACCATTTTCCTTTACCTTTTATTGATCAAATGCTTGAAAGATTATCTGGTCACTTGTATTATTGCTTCCTTGATGGCATGTCAGGTTATTTTCAGATCCCGATAGCACCGGAGGACCAAGAAAAGACCACTTTCACTTGCCCCTACGGTACTTTTGCCTATCGCCGCATGCCTTTCGGATTGTGCAATGCACCGGCAACTTTTCAAAGGTGCATGCTTGCTATCTTCGACGAACTTGTAGAAGATATCATGGAAGTCTTCATGGATGACTTTCGGTTTTTGGGGACTCATTTGATCTTTGTCTTGCAAATCTAAAAAAAAGTCCTCATTATTTGTGAAGAAACTAACTTGGTTCTTAATCGGGAAAAATGTCATTTCATGGTACAAGAAGGTATTGTTTTGGGACATAAAATTTCTTGCGGGGGCATTGAAGTTGACAAGGCGAAACTTGAGACAATTTCCAAATTGCCTCCACCCACGGTGAAGGCAATCCGAAGCTTTTTGGGGCATGCCGGGTTTTATAGGCGATTCATCAAAGATTTTTCAAAAATTTCCCGGCCACTCACTCGCCTCTTGGAGAAGGATGTGGTCTTTCATATCAATGATGAATGCCTTCAAGCATTCAATACTTTGAAAGAAAAGCTCACCACTTCTCCCATCATGGTAGCTCCGGATTGGTCTCAACCATTCGAACTCATGTGTGATGCCAGCGATTATGCGGTAGGTGCGGTGCTTGGGCAACGAAAAGATAAGCATTTCCGACCAATTTACTACGCAAGCAAAACTCTGAATCCAGCTCAGTCCAATTATACGACTACAGAAAAAGAGTTACTTGCAGTGGTTTTCGCATTTGACAAATTTCGCTCATATTTGATCCTATCCAAAGTCATTATCTATACGGACCACTCTGTTTTACGTTATTTGCTTGATAAAAATGATGCAAAACCACGACTAATTCAATGGGTACTCTTACTCCAAGAATTTGATGTGGAAATCAAAGATAAACGGGGCGCCGAAAATCTTGCCGCCGATCACTTGTCAAGGAGCACTCCGACACCGACAAGCAACACAAAGGACATATCAAAGATTCTTTCCCGGATGAGCAACTCTTTTCCTTGAACTCAATTTCAATTGATAATCATTGGTTTGCGATTTTGCTAATTATCTTGCGGGGAAAAGTTCTACCGAAAGTGCTGACCCATCAACAAAAGAAGAAATTCTTTTCGGACCTCAAACACTATATTTGGGACGATCCCCACCTCTTCCGAATTTGTGCGGATCAAATCATACGAAGATGTGTCGCACTTCCGAAACGATCTCCATTTTGAATCATTGTCACAAAGGACCCACCGGTGGGCACTATCAGCGAATACCACGGCACGAAAGGTCCTTGAGTCGGGCTTTTATTGGCCTACACTTTTTCAAGACGCAAAACGGTATGTTGAAACTTGTGATAATTGTCAACGAGTAGGAAATATTTCTCGAAAAATGAAATGCCCCAAAACGGTATTCTTGTTTGCGAAATTTTTGATGTTTGGGGTATTGATTTTATGGGACCATTTCCTGCGTCTTTTTGGCAATAAATACATTTTGGTAGCCGGATTGACTACGTGTCTAAATGGGTAGAGGCTCAAGCCTTGCCTAAAAATGATGCTCGAGTGGTGGTACATTTTCTCAAAAACTTTTTACCCGATTTGGTACTCCACGAGCCATCATTAGTGATAGAGGCACTCACTTTTGTAATAGTCAATTTGACAAAGTGCTAAAACGATATGGTGTCACACACCGAGTCGCCACCGCCTATCACCTCAAACTAGTGGTCAACTTGAAGTGTCCAACCGCGAATTAAAAAGAATTTTGGAAAAAACGGTTGGACACTCTCGCAAGGATTGGTCCTCAACTCGACGATGCCCTTTGGGCTTATAGAACGGCTTTCAAAACGCCGATAGGGACTACTCCATACCGACTCGTTTATGGTAAGGGGTGTCATTTACGGTTGAGCTTGAACACAAGGCCTTTTGGGCTATTAAAATGCTTAATTATGATTTGTCAAGTGCGGGAGATAACCGTTTATTGCAGATTAACGAACTCGAAGAATGGCGAAATTCGCATACGAGAACTCGAGAATTTACAAAAACGAACAAAGCAATGGCATGACAAACGCATTAAGCAAACAAGAGAATTTCAACCTGGTGATCAAGTGTTACTCTTCAATTCCCGACTCGACTATTCCCGGGTAAATTAAAATCCGGTGGTCCGCCCATTCATCACATTACTCAAGTGTTCCCTTACGGGACTATTGAAATCACGCACAAGGAAATGGGAACATTCAAGGTGAACGGACATCGTCTAAAGCTTTATTTTGGGGGCACCATCGATGATAGTTATCGAGATTCCATCCGTCTTGACGACCCTCAAAATACACCACACGAGTAGAGGTAAAACAGTCCGGCTATACGACGTTAACGAAGCGCTATCAGGAGGCAACCCGGTATTTTGTGTGAATTTTATTTAAAAAAACAAATTAATTAATAAAAACACGGCCTGGCGTGTTTATCCACCATCGTGTTCGTCAATAAATTGACGAACACACCTTGGCCGTGTTCTTCAACTCAGGCCATGTTTGCAAAACACGCAGAAAACACGGCCAGGGCGTGTTTCTAAACACGGCCAGGGCGTGTTTCTAAACACGCCCGTGTTTTAATTCAAAAAAAATATTATTTTGGGTGAAAACTCGTACAGAACACGGCCAGGGCGTGTTAATTAACACGCCCGTGTTTTAATTCTAAAAAAAATATATTTTGGGTGAAAACTCGTACAGAACACGGCATGGGCGTGTTAAATAACACTCCCGTGTTTTAATTCAAAAAAAAAAAGAAAATGCAGCTGAAACACGTACCGAACATGGCCTGGCCGTGCTTTCAAAGCACGGCCGTGTTCGGTAATTACAAAAACAGGGGGGCCGATTTTTGGCCCTATTTTCTTCCCCAAACATCATTATTCTTCTTCCTTTCTCCCCCTTTTCTCAAACCCTACCCCAAAATCACCAAATTCTTCCTCTTTTCTTCCAAAAATCTTCACCCACACCACACACTTTCACATCACAAGGCTCTCATCTCTTCCTCCTCACAATGTCTTCAAGGTATGTGTTGTTCTTCTCTTCTCTTCTTTTCCTTTCAATTTCGAATTTTGATTTGTATATTTGTGTGTTGTTGTGAAGATTATCCTATGTTGTAGTTAGCAAATTCATGAATTTGTATTGCCAATTTTTCATGCCCTAAAAAAATTGAATGGTAGGGTTATTAAAATTTGGATAGTTGATATTAATGGTAAAATCATGAATTTCTTTTTATGACATATTTCTTGTGAATTTTTGTGAGTTTAATTGAGTTTGTTTGTGGTAATTTTTTTTAGTTCTTGTGGTAATTATGAGAAATTATGCTTGTGATGTTTTTATCTTGCTAAATTTTGGAATTGGTCATTTGTTCTTGATTTGAAGAGTTAGACTTGGAGTTATATGATTAATGTTCCTAAATTGTTGTTGATTGAATTGCTATTATTGAAATGTTGTTGAAAAATGGATGTTGTTAAATCATTGTTGCAAATGGGGTGTATAGCTTGTGAAGATGGATTCTTGTTGAATAAAGATGTTGATATGGTAGAATTTTGAGTAAATTGATGCCTTTTCATGTTTGGGATACTATCTATGTCTCTTAAAATGGTTTTTCACGTTGTTGTAAGTTTATATTGACATAGGAATCCCAGGACTAAACGACGTCGGTGATGCTTCATCCTCCGCGGCCCCCACACGGCGGTCGCCGAGCCACTCGATCTTGACCCACCGGTACCTACCAATCCATTTGGTATATCTTTCCGAGATGATGATCATGAAGCTCAATACCATCGCCTGGCCCAACGTCACATCATTAATACACGATTCTCGGATAACCCTACCTTGGATGGGCTTTCGCCGCGTCACGAGATGTGGATTGGATGTTCAACCAACTTGGGTGGGGCTATTTCATGAATCTAGCCACACCCACCTACATCCGTCTTACGTTAGAATTCCTGAGTTCCTATGACGCGGAGATTACTTCGGGCCGACACGCTGAAGAAGGACGAATCACATTTCGGCTCTTCAACAATGATCACCAACTCATATTGGCAGAATTTAATTATATCTATGATTTACCCACAAATGGGTTGCGTATAAAGCCATTGGGGTTCCGTGATCGACAATTTTGGCAAGCAATTACGCATGAGCTGGAATATAATCCTTCTTCATCAAAATCCTCATGCATTGTCAATCCTTGCTTCCGTTATATCCATCGGGTGCTCTCGAGTACACTATTTGGCCGGGGCGAAAGTGAAGGAGTCGTCCGACTTGATGAGCTGTATTTTCTATGGTCAATGGTGAATTCTTCTTTGGCTGACACGGGTTCTTATCTCGCCAAGCATTTTCTCAAAGTGAGCAAGAAAACCGAGGTAAAATCGTCATTGGTGGCCTTATTACTCCTATTGTCATCCATTATGGTTATAACCTCGCAGGACTTGAGCAAGCCCGGGACCAACCCGGATCGACTTTGAATCTTGTATTGCTATGGGAATGATTCAACGGAGCGGGATGGGTTATGTTTTAAGGTTCAAAAATACAGACTACACACATCCATTGCGGATCCTTCTCGCACTTGCCGGTTCGGGACCGGACAATTGGAAGATGTTGTACCCACAAGGTGATAACCCGGATGCATTCCGACTACCCGCACCAGCCGCCTCAAAACCGATTCCTATCAAAGTGAGGAACCGGATATTGATGCTCCTCGGCGTCACAACCACCAAGGCAACCATCAACCCCTATGGATGATACTATATCTCTTCTCCACGCCATTCGCTTGGAGCAAATGGAGCGGCGAGCTTTATTGGATCGCGAGGGGAAATGATGACGCATCATTACGCTCGAATTGAAGAAGCGACAACAACAATTCTTCATGAATCTTCAACAAGCAACAACAACAATATGACCAAAAAGAATTCTATTTTGCCATAATGGATCGTATCAACAATGGCATATTTCGCAAGGACATTTCCCACCACCACAATGAAGGTCGTATTTTTTTCTTGTTTCATTTTTTTCTTCGCTTTTAATCTAGATCGTATCACATCTCCTTCTTCACATTGGGGACAATGTGACCCTTGAGATTGGAGGTGGTGAGATTTATCAAACATATTTGGATAATTTTTTTTTCTTTTAGTTTGTGTGGGATTGCGTTTTTAATTAATTTGTGTGGATGTTTTATTTTTTTTTTATGCACTTTTAAATCTCTTGCAAATAAATATGAGGTATTTCTTTTTACAATTCGATAAGTTGTTTGTGAATTTGTTTTAACCAATTTTTCTCCCGAAAAAGTCATCTTTTTGAACTCAAATCGCCAAAATGTTTTAAAAACCGTGTGACTCTAGTAAAAGAATGAATTCGGCCAAAAGAGTTTAATGTCATGAAAATAGTTTGGATTTTGCTTAAATTTAAATACTTTATGTCATGATCGTTGGAGAAATCATTATTCGGGTTAAAAAAAATTATAAAAAAGGACAAATCAAGGTTATACTCCTCTGTTTGTTGTTGCTTAGTAACTAGGAGCATTCATGAGCCCCATGTTTGTTTGTCTTTTACGTAAAACGGCAGCACAAATATGAGTATGGGAAACCACCCTAGGAGTTTTTGGAAAGCATTCAAAATTTAAACCTAGTGGAAGTTTACCTCAAAAAAAAAAGTCCTAATTTATAATTATATGCATTAAAAAAAATGTCCTAATTTATAATTATATGCATTAAAAAAAAACCCGACTTTCTGAACATCTCCTTTTATCATTACATTCTTGTATTTGGTCTAAGCAAATGATTAACAATTCCTGTGATATGACAAATGTGATGACTAAACGATTCCATTTACTGAATTCACCCTCTTTTTAACAAATTGGTTGACTTGGAAGAACGAATCGATTGGCTCAATCAGGAATAAAAAGGTTAGCGATTTACTTCAAACATGTCAAAATTGTGAAAATAGATACCTCATTTTTGTTTTCAACTCCACTCTTTGTTTTAAAAATTGCTTGAGGATAAGCAAAATTTCCAAGTTGGAGGCGGTTTGATAAGTGCATTTTTGTTCACATTTTTTTTAATCTTTTTAGATAATTTCTCTAACTTTTTAGTTCATTAATCAATAAAATCAAGAAAAATCACATTGGCTTGTTTTGAATGATGAAGGTAAAGACTTGAAGCAAATTCGTATGATTTCGTATGAAAATACGAACATAAACAAAGTCTAAAAGAAGGCAAGAAGACTCGATCTCGTGCGAACACACCCCTAGTGTGTTGGGAAACATGGTCATGCTTCAAAGGAAGAAAAAAGAAAAAAACACGCCGGGCCGTGCTTACAAAGCACGGGTAGTGTTTCACACGCAATTGAGAAAAACACGCCCAAACCGTGTTTAAAAGCACACCGCCGGAAAATCCGATTTTTTGCGAAGAGAACACGGCCTGGCCGTGTTTATAAACACGGATCGTGTTCGTCAAATTTGACGAACACGGCCTGGCAGCCGTGCTTTTAAAACGGCCGTGTTTTCCTCCAGCTCAACAAATTTTCTTCTTTTGGCGGAAATAATGGAGACTTTTGCTTTTTGACAACCTTTGAGCAGCTTTCACACCTCATTTTTTGCACCAAAACTCAATTTCCTCCTCAATTGTCGTGTGGACACAATGATTCAACCAACTCAACCAATGGAAATGAAGTATGATCATGTGTATACAATGATTCAACCAACTCAACCATGAATGTGCACACAATGATTCAACTAACAAGCATGGAAATGGGGCATTTATTAATATGGTATTTCACAAGATGGTGCTTATAAAAGCCAAGAGTTTGAGTTGGAAAATCATTCATGTAATATTCATTCATATAGAGATTAATTGTATTTAACATTTTGAGTGGAATTGGGATCAAGAGGTCTTGGAGGAGTAAGCTTGTAGCAACATTGGAGAAGAAGGCTTGGATCAACATCATCTATCAAAGGAAGAAGTCATTGAGATTTTGAGAAAGATAAGTACACCATGTTTACAACATTTAAATCTTCTTGTGTAATTTATTCTTTTGTCAAAATCATGAGTAGCTAAACTACTAGTGTTTGAATGTAATGAACTCTAGAATGGATTTGTGATTAAGGTTTGTATGTTTTTAATAAAATTCTCATGTCTTGTGTGATTCACTTATATCATGTTTATTTCATTCAAGTTGATATTTCCAGGTATATTAATTTGATATTTATTCCTCATCGGATAATCGAGAGATTTATGGTGGGAAAGAACCTATATAAGTGAAAAGAGTTGCATGCAATCCTAGATATAGGACGACATAAATCTTCTGAATTATGGTCAAACCTAATATGGGAATTCATAAATCGTTATAATGCAATTTTGGGGGTTTTAACTAGAAAGAGATTTGAGTTAATCAACTTGAGATTAGGAGTTTTTCGCCTGAGAAAGGGTTTAACTTAAATCGGGAATTTCTACGGTCCACATAACATGAGATTTTATTAAAAGAGGTTGGTTTTTTTGTAAGCGCTTATGGTTGTATTTTTATCTTGATTGAATCACAAAAACATTGTAGGGATTTACATTCAACACATTTCTATCTCTTGATTTCTCATTCTACAATCTATTTTTATTTGATTTCTTTTTGTAAGTTGCAATTATCTTAAATTCTCTATTTTTCATTTTCCATTTTAACAAACAAAACTCTGAAAATTACTAGATTAGATAACAAAAAGACGGTAATTATTAGTACTTATAATCCTCGTGGGAATGACACTCGGTACTCAATAATCTATACTACAAAACGATAGGTGCACTTGCCTATGGTTTTCTAGAGTAGCTTTTGAGCCATCACTCGTCTGTTTAAAGCCAAATACTTTTCATCTACAACTCTGCAGCAAGCGCAACTTGGTTCCAATCCTAATTACATTTGGCGAAGTATTCTAGCTGCAAGGGACCTTGTTCTCAACAATAGCAGATGTAAGGTGGGGGATGGTAAGAGTATTTCTGTATGGCATGACCCCCGCACCCGATAAAAATCCTATGTCTCTTTTGCATTTGGACATGACTGATATCAGAGTTGTCAATTTAATGAAGACAGATGTTGTGGAATGGGATGAGGTCCATGAGGATATTGTTGATGATGTTTTTAATTATAGGGACCAGAAGTTAATTTTTGATATCCCTCTGATTCAAAATGGTGCTGAAGATGTATGGTTTTTGGCTGGAAACAATAGAGGTGTTTATACAGTCAAGTCAACCTATCAAATATTGAGCAAAGAAGTCGATGATCAATTCAATTTTGATCATTTGTTCGACTGGAAAGGTCTATGGAGCTTGAAGATACCTGCCAAAGCCAAAAAATTTGGTTTGGAGAGCATGCCATAATTCCTTACCTACAAAGGAGAGATTAATCTCAAGGCATATCCAACTTTCTTCTCTTTGTCCTGTATGTAATATGGCTACAGAGACAGTTGTTCATTAGTTTTTTTTTTCTGTCTTGTTGCTAAAGCCTGTTGGGGCTTAATGGAGATTACTTGGAGCATAGTTCTTTTTTGACTTGTTTAAATTCCATATGGTTAACCATTTCTAATGATAGGCAGTGCCAAATCGTTATGGTGATGTGGGCCTTGTGATAAAATAGAAATCAAATTGTGTGGCAGCAAAAGAGCAAGACTTCTTCTCAGATTATAAATAATGCAAGTTCATATTTGCTCCAATGGCAAATGGCACAAGTTGCTGATACTGTGGATTGAAATATATTGCCTATGAATGGAGCTACTATTTGGCATAAACCGAAGCAAGGGACTCTCAAGTGCAATGTTGATGCATCTTTATTTTCAAGCACTTCGAAGTTGGGTTTTGGTGGTGTTACCCGAGATTGGGATGGAAAATTTATTGCTGCTATTCATGGGAATCTGAATGGTCCTCTTATACCACAAGTAGCTGAAGCTTTTGCCTTCAATGAGGTACTCAATTGGATCAAGGAAGGCTGGGAATCATCCCCTATTATTCTGAAAACCGATTCGCTTCAGGTTATCAAGGCTTTGAGGGGAAATTTGTGTGATAGCTGATATTTTTCGTATATCATTAAGGAATGCAAATGCTTGTTAGATGTTATGACAAATGTGTCTTGTGTCTTTGTAAGGAAATCAGCGAATGTTGTTGCTCATGTGCTAGATAGGGCTACAAATTCTATGTCTGGTGTCAAGGGTAGAGATCAGTTTCTTCCTCTTTTATCTGTAACGACTTGCAGTTCGATCTGCACTATTAATGAATTGCTTAACTTTTGATTTAAAAAAAAATGATTAATTGTATTTGAAACAATAAAGGGAGTGTTTACATTTTTATCCGCAATTTTTATTGTAATCCAAAATTGTCCTTTCTCATCCTAAATATGCATATTATTCATTCATATATGATGGTTTTTGTCATTTTATCTAAAAGCTAATTATAAAAGTTATTTTTTCTCAAGAATTCAAATTTGGTTTTTTTAGCTTTTAGATTCTATTTGCAAACACTACCAACTTTTGATTTTCAACTATTATAATTTCTACTACAATAAATCACTTACTAAAAAAACACTCCCAGAAACCCAAATATCACAATCATGTATATATAATTCTCAAAAATCTTCAATCTTCCACATTTTCCCTACTTATAAGATATTTGTAAAGCTTGTAAAATAGTAGATATTCATTTTAAAAATAAGTTATTGTTGGACCTTAAGTGTTTTAGTAGATTGACGACTATCTCCACAAACCAACACAAATATTTTCTAGCACGATTTGTTCTCACTCACGCGCTCCCAGGAAAACTTTCCAGTAGGAAACTCATCCCATGTCTACTCCAGGCCAAGCACGCTTAACCTCATAGTTTCTATGTAATGGGCACCAGAAAAAAAGATGCATCTGTTGATATAGGTATTCCATATCAAATCATTTAAGCTCACCTTTAACTGTTCAATCCAGCGCTCATGAGTTCGAATCGCGGGCCGCGCTTCGCGTCTCTTTTAAAGACCATTGCAGGCAGGATGCTCGACCAAATCACAACAATCCCCCTCCCAGCATCTTAGCTCCAGTGCTTGACAACCTCCACTCGCGCCAAACTTCCCGCTTCTAACGCCAACTTCTTCAAGATTCAGCGCCGCACTGGTAACCTACCTTTGATCCGTTTACCTTCGCTACGCCAAAGATCGGCATCTCGATTCTCTTGCTCGACAACTTTCCTCTACAACGTCTTCCAAGGGAATCGAACTCGTGACATGTTCTAATACCGGTTGTTGGACCTCAAAGCGTTTTCTTGGATTTGCAGTCCCTACAAACCAATACGAGTCTTTTCTAGCATGTTTTATGCTCACTCAAGTGCTCCCCTGAAAAACTTCTCACGAGGTCACCCATCCCATGTCTACTCCAGACCAAATACGCTTAACCTCAGAGTTTCTATGTAATGGACACCAGAAAAGAAGATCATCTGTTGGTATAGGTAGTCCATATCAAATCCTTTAACTGTTCAATCCAACGCTCACAAGTTCGAATCGCGGGCTGCGCCTCTTTTAAAGCCTATTGCATGCAGGATGCTGGACCAAATCCCACTAGTTACTGAAATGTTTTTGGATAAAATGTGATGGTTGAACTTTTAAGATGTTAATAATGACAATTTTGCAATTAAAATAGTTCAAAATTAAATGAGATTATTGAAATAATATATTATTTTGATTTTTCACAAAAAAAAAATTGAAAAAAAAGATGGGACTTCCCACATCTTTGTAAAACAACTTATAAGTTCATAACATCTTATTTTTGGAGCTTATAAGATCTATCTAAAAAGTTTACCAAACAATATAAGAAAAAAGAATAACTCTAGGGTCCATTTGAATGGAGAGATTTGAAATTTCATGGGATTTCAAATTCATTGGATTTGAAATTCAACTTTTGTTTGGATGACGTGGATTTTTGTAGAGATTTCAAATCTATTATAAATTTAGATAAAAAAATTTAAAAGCTCTATTAATTTTCTTAATTGACATTTAATAAATAAAAATAAAACATGATCTTATTATTTTATAAATAATTATAATTTTATACACTAATAAAAATATAAAATATATAACTTTTATTATGTGTGGACATGTGTGTGAACATGTGTGAATGTGTATAAATGTGTGTGTGTGCAATACATGTAAATGTGTGTAAATACGTGTAAGTGTGTGCAGTGTATTTAAGTGTGTGAATGTGCAGTGTGTGTGCAGTGTATGTAAATGTGTGCAGTGTGTGTGAATATGCAATTGAGCATAGAGAAAATAAAAAAATGGATTTCAAATGACTATAGGTTTTGGGAGAGATTCATTTGAAAATGAACTAAAACTTAAAGAGAAATTTGAAACCGATTGATTTAAATTTATATATGCCCAACAAGTGTGTGAATTTAGTTAAAGATTTCAAATTTCTCCTCACAAATTCTCTTCCAAATCCCTCATCCAAATGCACCCTTAAATTTCATAATAGTAATTTCCGTATTTTTGATTTAAATTGCAGATACATATAATATATTTTTCCTTTCCGTTGGAGTACTCACCACTTTCACTTCCCCGACTGTTAAAAACGGCCCCCTTTAACCCTCTCTTATTCCCGGTCTCCTCGACTTTTGATTATTCACAACGATGGCCCGAGAGAATACTGAAATTGAAAGAAAAAGAGGTGCAAAATGAGCGTGATCGATCTATTGACTCGTGTGGGACGCGATCTGCAAGAAAGACGACAAATACGACGTCGCGCAGAAGTCGGAGGAGGATTAAATGACAGAAGACAAATGAAAATAGTAAAATCTTTTCCCACCTAAATTTGGATTAAAAATGGGAACCAAACCAAGAATACCAAATAATAGTGCAAGACGATAAAAATATGACACAAGAATTTTTACGTGGAAACCCAATTTGGGAAAACCACGAGACCGTAGTCCAGATAAATCCTCCACTAAATGTATAGTAGGCTTACAATATTTCTCCCTAAAAATAGGGGATACACAAAATATCTCAAGTTACTTAACTTGGAATACCCGAGAAAATAGGAATGCTATTTTGGGTGAGAATGAAAAATTACTACTAATTTTTCTCCCTTTTCTTCACTCAAAACACACACTTATAGAAATCTCTCTACTCTCTATTTTTCTCTCTTTCTCAAAGCAATTGTTAGATTTGCTTCTTCTTGTGTATTCTTTCTCCCGTATCTTTGCCTATTTATAGGCAAAATGAATGTGCAAAATGACAAACACCAAGCAACTTTTGGTGCAAGACTTTGTATCGATTTTGCTACCTTTTCTTTCCTTCAAACTTTTGGTGCCTACAAATTGTTGCCCCCAATTTTTGACTTTGATTACCACATGTGTTGGACTAACAATTCTCCCCCTCTACCTCATGTGGGAAATCAAACAAACCTGCTTTGCTTCTACAAACTTTAAACTTATCTCTTGGTAAAGACTTTGTCAAAGATATCTGCGCACCATTTTCATCGGTGTGGACTTTATCGAGTTGCATCAACTTTTCATCAAGCACATCTCGAATCAATGGTACCTCACATCAATGTGTTTCGATCTTGAGTGGAATGATGAGTTCTTACTCAAGTGGATTGCACTGACATGGCCATCCACGATAGAGTGTGTACTTTTTCTCGCTTCAAGTCTAGTTCGCAGTAGAAACTTCTTCAACCACAATATCTCCTTGCAAGCTTGTCACCGCTATGTACTCGGCCGGTTGTGGATAATGCCACGCATTTTTGAAGTTTCGATTGCCAAGAGATAGCTCCCCGCAAATCTTATCGGTATCAGGATGTGGACTTTCCGGAATCAACATCACCACCATATTTGCATCGTCAGAAATCCGTCAAATACAGTTTGGTCATCACCAAATCTTAGACAATATTTAGAAGTACCTCTCAAATACCGAAATATCCATTTCACTGGACGGTGATCTTTCCTGGATTAGAGAGAAAACGGCTAACAACACCAAGCTGCGTGAGCAATATCGGTCTAGTACATACCATAGCATACATCAAGTTGCCAAGCGCTGAAGCATATGGTACCTTTTGCATTTCGCTTTATCTTTCTCACTTGTTGGACAACTGCGTTGTCTTGAGCTTGAAGTGTTCGCAAGTGGAGATCTTGATTTGGTTTTGACTTGTTCATGTTGAATCTCTCAAGAACTTTCTCAACGTATTTTCTTGAGATAACCAAAGCTTCCTGCTTGCCTGTCTCTTGAGATTTTCATCCCAAGGATTTTCTTAGCGGTCTAAGTCTTTCATCGCAAAAGACTTGCCAAGTTCTTTCTTGACTTCTCAATCTTCTTTGGCATCATGACCTACAATCGGCATATCATCTACATACAATAATAGTATGATAAAATCATTATCACTTGAATTTCTTAAAGAATACACACGGTGATCGGAGTTAGTCTGTTGTAGTCATGGTCCGTCATGAAGAGTCAAACTTCTTGTACCATTGTCTTGGAGCTTGTTTTAGGCCGTACAAGCTCTTCTTCAACCTCGCATACCATGTTCTCCTTTACCTTTGACTTGAACCCTTCGGTTGTTCCATATAGATTTCTTCATTCAAATCTCCATGAAGAAATGCGTCTTCACATCAAGTTGTTCGATCTCGGATCCAAATGGCGGACTATCCCAAGAACAACTACGATTGAGGACATCTTCACCACATTGGTGAGAAAATTTCTTGAAATCAACACCCTTCTTCTCGATGAAACCCTTCACAACCAGCCTAACTTTATACCTTGGTTGTAAGCTTTGCTCTTGATCTTCAACACATACACCCATTTATTTTTGAAACGTTTACCTTTGGTAGCTTCACCCTTTGGTCATAGGTGTGATTTTCCGCAAAGAGTTCATCTCTTCTTTCATGGCCTCTATCCACATATCCTTCTCGATCATGTGATATGGTCTCTGCAAAACTCGTGGTTCTCCCCGTCAGTGAGCATTACATACTCATGTGGGCTATATCACGGTAGAAGGTTGTCTTTGTCGGTGGACCTTCTAGCCGCATCTTCCTCGGTGGTAGAAGCGGAGGGATATCACGGTTGTATCATGGTGTTGCTCTTGCACACCTCCCCGTGATTTCGATTTCTAGGAGAAGAAAGCTGGATCTACGTCATCGGGAACATATTGGTTTGATTGATTTCTCAATCTGTTTGGCATCTTCAATCGTTTGATCCTCGAGGAATACAACATCCCCGCTTTCGATAACTTTCTTCTTGTTCGGGTCCCATAACTCTGTAGCAAATTCTTCATGGCCATAGCCCGATAAGATGCATGACTTGGTCTTGTCATCAAGCTTGGATCGTTCATCTTTTGGAATATGCACGAATGCCTGCTGACCAAACACTCTCAAGTGTTTGTAGGAAACATCTTTTCAGTCCAAACTCTATACGGAATGTCACCACCCGGAGGAGTGATGGAGAAAGGTTGATTAGATCAAGCTGCGGTCCTCATTCTTCACCCCAAAAGGATTTGGGCGGATTGGAATGTGACAAAGATACATACATTTGACTCGTTCACAAATTGTCTGTTCATTCTTTCTCGCTATGCCATTATGTTGAGGAGTTTTGGAACACTCTTCTCAAGCTTGATTCCCACGATCCCTGCAATGTTGTTCAAATGGACCCTGGTATTCACCACCATTGTCGGCCACGAACGAACTCGACTTTCTTTCTTTCTCTTTCTTCAACACTTGCTTGAAAATTCTTAAAGATACCAAGAACTTGATCTTTAGATTTCAAAGCAAAGCACTGGACTTTTCTAGAGAAATCATCAATAAATGTGACAAAATATATTGCACCACCAAGACTTCTATCTTTCATGTAAAGCACAAATCAAGTATGCACAAATCTAAAGGATGAGATTTTCTTAAAGGTGAAAAACTCTTGAAAGCAACTCTGTGTTGTTTTCCAATTAAACAATCAACACAAGTTTGTAGGGGCATCTTGGTTCTCTCGGGAAAAGTTTCTTTCTAGTCGGAACTTCCAAGCCCTTCCGACTTAGATGCCGAGCCTTTTATGCCATAGCTCGATGGAGGAACTTTTATCAATTGCATTTACCTCTCCGTTGGATAATCGGCTTGCATCGGTCTGAGAGAGAATTCTCGCTTACGTCCTTAGCGACAATGAGAGAGCCTTTGGTGAGCTTCCATTTTCCTTCACCAAAGTGATTGTCATAGCTTGACATCGTCAAGCTTGCGGTGGAAATAATATTGAGCGAATGTCGGGAATATGTCCGACATCCTTGAGCGTGAGTCCGCTTCATGTATCGGTGTTTAATATGATGTTACCTATGCAGCGACCTCAGTCACACCATGGTTGGCCATTCGACTTTGCAAAGCTACCACCTAGGTGTATGATGTAAACATATCACGATGAGGTGTGATATGATATGAAGCTCTGAATCAATAATCCGATTCGTCTGTTTGGCATGTAGAAGCGATACAAGCATCATCACAAATGATGACAACATCACCATCAAGCTGCGGCGTGATGAGTGTATTTGTCATCGATCTTGTTTTCATTATTTCCATTCTTTTGATCTCTTTTCTTCTTTCTACAATCTCTCTCATAGTAGTGATTTGGACCACCACAATAATGACATTTGAAGTCCTTCTTGGATTTGGACCTCCTGGATTTGTCTCTTTTATTTTGAGAACCTCTAAACTTGCTCCTTCCCCGTTTGTCATTTTTATTTCTACTAAGGCTTTTGACTCGAGAATAATATTCTAACTCCTTTCTTACGGACTCTTCATTAAGAAGACAATCTTTGACCATCTGCATAGTTAGTTCACCGTTCGGCCGGTACCGATGACACCCAAGCGTGTCCCAGTCAGGTAACGAATTGGTGAGCAACAATAAAGCGATAACTTCATCATCAAGGGATATTTTCATAGTGGTAGATTGATTTATCAGACCCTGATACGCATTTAGGTGCTCCGTCATGTTCGCACCTTCCGTATATCTGAGTCGAACAATTTTTCCGATAATAGAAGCTTTGTTGAGGCATTTTTCCTCTCAAACATAGTTTCAATATTTTTCCATAGAACATCGGCCTTCTCCTCATTAGCAAAATGATGGAAAATGCTATGCTCGAGAAACGCCGAATATATCCCTGTTTTTCTGTGTAGGATTTTCCACTCGTCATCACTTGTATCTTTTGGTTTGGCAAAGTATCACCTTTCAAGGGCAAATAAAGATCCTTGCGCAGTAGAAGATCCAACATACTCGGCTTCCAAATATTGTAGTTGGATCCGTTGAGTTTGAACATCCCACCAACAGACGTCGATTCCTCCATTTTTTAATCCGCAACAACGTGGCTCTGATACCACTTGTTGGGAAAGAGTGCCAAAATAAATGACAGCAAGACAAATGAAAATAGTAAAATCTTTTCCCCTTTCATTTGGATTAAAAATGGGAACCAAACCAAGAATACCAAATAATAGTGCAAGACGATAAAAATATGACACAAGAATTTTTACGTGGAAACCCAATTTGGGAAAACCACGAGACCGTAGTCCAGATAAATCCTCCATTAAATGTATAGTAGGCTTACAATATTTCTCCCTAAAAATAGGGGATACACAAAATATCTCAAGTTACTTAACTTGGAATACCCGAGAAAATAGGAATGCTATTTTGGGTGAGAATGAAAAATTACTACTAATTTTTCTCCATTTTCTTCACTCAAAACACACACTTATAGAAATCTCTCTACTCTCTATTTTTCTCTCTTTCTCAGCAATTGTTAGATTGCTTCTTCTTGGTGTATTTGCTTCTCCCGTATGCTGCCTATTTATAGGCAAAATGAATGTGCAAAATGACAAACACCAAGCAACTTTTGGTGCAAGACTTTGTATCCAATTTTGCTACCTTTTCTTTCCTTCAAACTTTTCGGTGCCTACAAATTGTTGCCCCCAATTTTTGACTTTGATTACCACATGTGTTGGACTAACAGTCTCCTCTGACTTTTGATTATTCACAACGAAACTGAGAGAATACAGAAATTGAAAGAAAAAGAGGTGCAAAATGAGCGTGATCGATCTATTGACTCGTGTGGACGCGATCTGCAAGAAGTACGACAAATACGACGTCGCGCAGAAGGACTCCAACATCTCCGGCGACGACGCCTTCGCTCGCCTCTACGCCTCCGTTGAGTCTGACATCGAATCCCTCCTTCAGGTAGGTTTTTACCCTTCTTCTCACGTTCTTATGGGATTTTGTTATTTTCCTTTTCAGTGCGATTGGATTTTGATTTTTTTTTTTCGTTTTTCTTTGGGTAGAAAGCGGAGACAGCTTCGAGTGAGAAGAATAGAGCGTCTGCTGTAGCGATTAATGCCGAGATTCGGAGAACTAAGGCCAGATTGCTTGAAGAGGTCCCCAAATTGCAGAGATTAGCTGTTAAGAAGGTTAATCTATTCACTTTCATTTATTCTTCCTTTGTGGTTTTTGGTTCAATTTCTTTATGGCCGTTTGGCCCAGATACTTGATCTCTCAAAATCATTTCTGGACAGTAATTTTAGAGGGGTTTGACTAACTAAACTGGAATCAATTTTTTGGGCAAATAAGCTTTTAACAAGATCTGCTAAATGTAGCTTCTGCCACGACAACTTCGTAGAGTCAGTTACTTTCAAAATTAGCTACAGAATTCAAGCTCAATTATGCTTACTAGTATAGGTCTGCTAGACGAGTAGCAACTTCCTTGCCCTGTATGCCCTTTCTGCTACAAGTGTTCACGAAGCATTCCTCATAATTACCAATATATTTTTTAGCTAAATGGCTTCCACACTTGATCTTCAAGAACTTATACTAAACGGCGGATCCAGGGGGGACAAGCAGTCCCTCCCAAAATTTCCATTTTCTTCTTCTTTAATTTAGTTGTTATATTTCTATATTTATGAATAGGCTAAGGGAATAAATACATTCCCCACCCCCCAGTCTCAAGTCCTGCGTTCGCCACTACTTATAGTCTAACTTTATTTAGTTGGACCAAGTAGCATGCCAGGGTGAAATCTTGTTTGAGGACTCTTCAATTGCATTTGGCCATTCTCCAAAGCTTGAAAGGAATTCTCGACATAGTTGTCAAAGGCGCGCCTCAGGCGCGAGGCGCTGTCCCTGCGCCTCATAGCCTCCCAGGTGAGGCATTTTACTCAGGCACGCACCCAAACTCGAAGACAAAGAGGCGTAGGGGTTTTCGAGACTGGGCTACTTAAAGTTGGGCCTAAAGTGGATTTTTTAAACCGGGGTTTTAAATGGGCTTTGTATTTACTAAATTTTCCTAAGGTTTCTTAATTTAGGCCCTAATTAAACATAAGCCCAAGTGCCCAACTGTGTTTTATTTTAATAAATTTATGCATGTTTATTTTACAAATTTGATTTTCTTTGTTATATATGTCTTTTATTGTGAACCTCATTTCAAAATGGTGTGCGCGTCATTTTGCGCCTCAAGCTTCGGGAGTTCTTGTGCCTTTGTGTGCCTTCAGCCTTTGACAAGAAGAATTTCATGCTACCCTCTCATTTATGTAGTGTTAGTTGCATAGGCATTGTTATCACTTGAAATTGCTACTCTTGTGGAATTAGTTGGAAAGATGTAACACCTGTACCCTATAACATATATACTTAAAATACAAATACCAACTTAAATGCATTATAACTGCTTTGCTTATCAAAGTACGCATATGCATTATTATTGCAAACATATTGTACAAACACAAACATTGTTCCCGAATGAAAAGATTTTTAGCACTCATACACACATATATAATTTATATTACAACCCATTATAAACCACATTCTTATAAACAAGATCCTAAAATGATATGCAAATGATGAGCTGAGGAAGGACTGAAAATCAACCGGCCGACCTTGGATCCATGCTTCAACTTGTACAAAAGCTTCACATATCACTTTCATCTACATAATCTAAAAATAGTCAACATTGCATTTGGCGAGTTGCAAGCTCAATAAGTATAATCAAGTAACAAGTTATTTAACATTACACAAGCACATTATCAACACATCTTGCACATTCTATTTATATCATTATTAAGTACACAAATGCATATGCTTAGTCATGTTCTTTTACTGTTATGGACCATCTATATCCAAGAATAAATCGTGATCACGAATATGGTTATGACACTCTGTAATTCACAACACATATTTGAGTTCCAAGAATTCAGGGTGGCCGTATGTTACTTTGTATTCAGAAAATTCTGAAAATCTGTAACACATGATTCAAGGATATTGGTGGCCATAACAGAATCCTTTTATCTCTGATGAATGCATATTCCATATTCACATAACTCATATCCGTATGAGTATCATCAATACATTTCATATATCTCGATTCCATATCAATATCATCAATAAATTTGACATTTCTCACATTCATATCAACACCATCATAATATCACCAAAACAACCATCCAATTCACATTTAGAATACAATGGATTCACATTCATAAAAATCAACACATATTGAATTCATTCAAAAACAACAATTATACAATCACATAATAGTCAAATAACAAATTACAAGATTATACTCACAAGGTGATGTCCTTATCCCGTTTCGCCTAATCAACCTTATTCACTTATTTATCGAGATTTTGACCTATGAATATATCAAAAATGCACAACCAAATTCACAATCATATATTAAGTATTAATGAAGTCATGTATGTATGCCATGTATGAATTTTAACTCATTAAAATTGACAAAACTTAGAAAATATTCAACTAAAACGTCTGAAAATTTCACTCTGACAGCCTTCAGTATTTTCAACATAACTTTCTGTAGAAAATGATATTGAGATGAGTTGGACTGAAAAGATAATTCAATTTCTACCACTTTTATGTTTATAAATCTCCAAATTTGGAAAGCAAATCGGTCGAAATGGAGAAATCTGAAGAAACCTGGCTTTCGAACGTAAACCGAGGATCATCTTTGTCACCTTATAGTTCATGTAGATTTTCACACCTCTTAATGTATTCAATCACTCCCAAATTTTTACCACAATGAACTAACATGTATAAAAATATAACCATACCTTCAAACAATTAAAAATCATGAGTTTAGATCTTCAAACGCAACATTCTCTACAACACAATAAAACAGATTTTACTATGACAACTTTGTGTTTATCTTGTTCTTTCTTGTTTTACAAACCCTTAATCCGATTTTTAACTTCTCAAAACTCAAAAACATAAATTAAACTCATATATAAACACTCTTATGAACATATATTTAAGATCTAACCATTATATTACATGTATTGAAAGATTAATGGAACAAAAATCTACAACTATGACTATATGTACTATCAAATGTTTATATTACAAAAATTAAAAAAAACTAGATATATTTACCAATTAGTTGAGGATTTATCTTTCTTAAAGAAAGATATGTATGGAAGATTGTTTTTCTAAATAAGAATCAAGAGAAAAGTTGGAAGAATCTTTGGATTTTTGATGAAGATAATACTTATGGGTAGGTTCTCTTTCTTTCTTTCTTTGATTTGTTTTGGTTTTTGTTTTTTCATCATTTGATGAAACTTCCAGATTCCATATAGCTGTAAAAACTTATCATTAAGGAAACAATAATGCAAGACTTTTAAAAATTGCACTTTAGCCCCTAAAGTGTGTTTAAAATGCATGTTGACCCCTCAACTTATGATTAACAATTAATTACATATACATGTATTTAAAATAAAGTATACTCTTAACACATATTTGTACTTTATACACTCAAATAAATCTATTGATGTAATAAAATAAAGCTCAAAATATTTATTACACGATGTTTTTAAATAGTGCACAAGTAGTAACCTAACATAATTAAACTAAAAATTGAAATATCAAGATTATTATGTAGTCCAATGTCAATATGAAATATTAAAATGCATGTAATTATGTTTATGAATGATATAAATCATGTAAATAAATATGAAAAGTTTCGGGTTATAACAATTTTCCCTCCCTTAAAAATTTCGTCCTCGAAATTTATACCTGTATTGGTGAATACCCATTGATAATGTTCTCTCATATATTGTTCTGTTTCCCATGTAGCTTCTTGACTAGAATAATTCTTCCATAACACTTTTACCAATGGAATCACCCGGTTTCTAAGTTGTTTGTCTTTGTATCCCACTATCCGAACTGGTTCCTCAACATAAGTCAAATTATTAGAAACTTCAATTAGGTCATTTCGGATAATATGTGATGGGTCTGATCTGTATCGACGAAGCATGTTAACATGAAACTCATTATGAATCTGAGACAACTCAGGGGGCAAGGCAAGTCGATATGCCAATGGTCCAATCTTTTCAAGTATTTCATATGGCCCAATGTAACGAGGACTTAGTTTACCTTTCTTTCCAAATCTGATGAAAAAATACTTTCTCACCAACTTCATATACCATTTCCCCTCTATGTTTATCAACATAACTCTATTAAACATGCTTTTTAAACACACTTTAGGGGCTAAAGTGCAATTTTTAGAAGTCTTGCATTATTGTTCCTTAATGATAAGTTTTTACAGCTATATGGAATCTGGAAGTTTCATCAAATGATGAAAAAACAAAAACCAAAACAAATCAAATAAAGAAAGAAAGAAAGAAAACCTACCCGTAAGCATTATCTTCATAAAAAATCCAAAGATTCTTCCAACTTTTCTCTTGATTCTTGTTTAGAAAAACAATCTTCCATACATATCTTTGTTTAAGAAAGATATATCCTCAACTAATTGGTAAGTATATATAGTTTTTGTTAATTTTTGTAATATAAACATTTGATAGTACATATAATCATAGTTGTAGTTTTTTGTTCCTTTAATTTTTCAATACATGTAATATAATGGTTAGATCTTAAATATATGTTCATAAGAGTGTTTATATATGAGTTTAGTTTATGTTTTTGAGTTTTGAGAAGTTAAAATTCAGATTAAGGGTTTGTAAAACAAGGAAGAACAATATAAACACAAAACTGTCATAGTATAAAATATGTTTTATTGTGCTGTAGAGAAGGTTGAATTTGAAGGTCTAAAATCATGATTTTTAATTATTTGAAGGCATGGTTATATTTTTATACATGTTAGTTCATTGTGGTAAAAATTTGGGAGTGATTGAATACATGAAGAGGTGTGAAAATCTACATGAACTATAAGGTGAGCATGATCCTCAGTTTCTGTCCAGCAGCAGGTTTCTTCTGTATTTCTCCATTTCGACCGATTTGATTTCCAGTCCTTTTTCCTCATCTCATCATTTGCATATCATTTTAGGATCTTGTTTATAAGAATGTGATTTATAATGGGTTGTAATTTAAATTATGTATGTGTGTATGAGTGCTAAAAACCTTTTCATTTGGGAACAATTTTTGTGTTTGTACAATATGTTTGCAATAATAATAAATATGCGTACTTTGAGAGTTGTAATGCATTTAAGTTGGTATTTGTATTTTAAGTATATATGTTATCGGGTAAGGGTGTTACAAAAGAGGGTCTCTTAACTTCTTTCTTTTAGTTTTAATATCCAGGGAGGGTTTTTTCCATTAGTGAATCTAGCAGGTTTGGTAATACAAGGAAGACTGAACTGCAAAATAATTGAGCACTGCGTTAGTTGTGCCATATGTTTGGGAGAATGGATATTCTTGAAATTTTCTTTCTCTGGTCCACAATTCTTTTATCCCCAAAGATGCCTTGACCTTTTTCGGTCGTCATAGATGAGTGAAGGATTTGAAGTTGTAATAATTGAATCCTTAAATTGCAGATCTGTAACTGAATTGTTGTACTTCAATTATGACGCGTCTTTGTCTTTAGGTGTTTTTTTTTTGGTTGTTAATGCTTTGTCTTACAGGATTGAAAAAGAAATAAAGAAATTTAGCATCCATGAATTTTGATTTTGTAACATTGATCCGCCATTCTATAAGGAGACTCATTATTTCCGAAGAAGTTGATATATTTGCAAGCTCACTCTTGCCAGTTGTGCTTGCATCAGTGATGCGTGCAGGTTTTTAGTTGGATTTTGATTACCAGTCTTCCTTGGAAGGATGAAAACAGTCCTAGGTGCTGCTGTCTTCTTCGGTTCGTGCTATTTGTTGGCACTAGGGTCTGAGGTCAACAATAAAACGAAGCAGTGGTCTTGATACTCATATGAGTAGATTCAAATTAACACATGTCTGGAGAGCGCTTATTTTAGTCTGAACAGACTGATGCAGGATAGTTTACTATGAGGAGCTTGAAACCTAGAGCTGTTGAAGAATACGGTTACAAAAAGTAGTTAGAAGACAGTTGGAGTTAGTTACAATTATGAGTTACATCTTGAGATCCTTTATTTATACAACAGTAAAATAACTGTCTAACTAAGTTTGTTATACTGTTGCTAACTAACTCACTATTGTAACTAACTCCAACTGTCCTAACTACCTTTTGTAACCATATTCTTCAACAAGAGCTAATGAAACATGGTTGGACATTTATTAGTTTTGGTATATAGTATTATAGTGATTGAACAAGGATGACTGTTTTTGTTGGTATGTTGCGGAGATCAATTTACAATACTAGGTTTACTAAGAATGATGCTTGAGGAACTGTAGGAAATCAACAAGATCTCTTTGATTTGTGATGAAGCTTTTTTCAAGTTTTGTAGTAATTCTGGAGTTTCATATCTTGCTTTGCCGCATTTGTTGCCTTGATGAACAAGGCCTACGATAACATTATGGAGTGTTCTTGGCTATTGATGATACTATTGCTGCAGGTTAAAGGACTTTCAACAGAAGAACTTACTGTCCGTAATGATCTGGTCCTTGCATTGCCTGATAGGATTCAGGCCATACCTGATGGCTCTGCAGCTGCACCTAAACCATCTGGGGGTTGGGGAACTTCAGCACCTCGAACTGAAATAAAGTTTGATTCAGGTTTTGGTTCCGTGTGGTCATATCTTACGTATTCTATGTTCTAGGCCCTTCATCCGCCCTGCTCTCTCTCTCTCTCTCTCTCTATATATATATATATCTAATATCTATATATATATATATATATGTGTTTTTGTTGGATTGCTATCCTACTACATATATATTGATGTATGTATATAATTAAGTTAGCACAATTGTCTACTTTTCTTGGACTAAGCTGATCCATCGCATTTAGTAGGTTAGCACTTTCCTGACACTTCCCAGAGTGGGTGAAATTCAGTCTGTTCTTTAGTTGTTAACTTATGCATTGAAATTAAATTTTAGATGGACGGTTCGACAATGAATACTTTCAGCAAACTGAAGAGTCAAGCCAATTTAGGCAAGAGTATGAGATGCGGAAACTGAAACAGGCATGCGCTTTTCTAGAAATGTATATATTATAGATTATTTTCAGGGATTTCTTTTAATTCTGTGTAACTTGCTTTCATGTACTATCTCATTGATGCAGGACCAAGGATTAGATGTCATAGCAGAAGGTTTGGGTACTTTGAAAAACATGGCCAGCGACATGAACGAGGTTATCTTTCTTACTGTTTTCTTTGTATTCATACCCAATTTTCATTTATTTATGTTAGTTGCCTTTTACTTTTTACTCTCCAATAGTTATGGATCAGAACTTTTAACACCATTTATTTCATCCAGGAATTGGACAGGCAAGTTCCTCTTATGGATGAGATTGACACTAAGGTAAGACTTTCCGATGTAACCTTGTTTTGTTTTTTTTAAAGAACGATATGGTTTGTTTATATAAATCATTGTCTCATGTTTTTGTCTATCTCATTGGGTTTCTTGTTGTTCATGGTTTTCATCTCATTCTTACGTATTTTGCTAGTTATTAGCACACTTAATTCGACTCAGAATATATTCATTCATATTGCTATGAATGGGAAGACTTTTGATTTCCTCCCAGTAATGGGTGACAAGTTTCATGATCTCAAAAAGAATGCCGTGATGTTTGATAGACGAAATTAATTGTCTGTTTCAAATTCTGGATGTAGCTTTGCTGCAATATAGTATCATCGTGTAATGGCTCAAGATGCATCTATTCCTATATTTTTGCCTGCATTAAGCTGTCCCTTGTCTTTGTGAAGGGTATTTCTTAGCTTTTGTGCGTAACCTGTCAGTATTGAGCAGTTCTTTGATTTTCTGGGGGGATTTCTAAGCTTTTATGTTGACTACTTATAGGTGGACAAAGCAACAACTGACCTTAAAAATACCAATGTCAGACTGAAGCACACTGTTAATCAGGTGGCGTGATGTTCTCTTCAATCCAGATATGCTTTTTTTTTAGCTGCACACTACATTTTTAAATTTTCACCGAACCTGATGGAGCTTTTGATTTCATTGCAGTTAAGATCTAGTCGAAATTTCTGCATTGACATCATTTTGCTGTGTATTATTCTTGGAATTGCAGCCTATTTGTACAAGTAAGTTTCTAATTTCCATCTTACCACTGCCAAAGATCTTAGTGAACCTTAGGGGACTCCCTTCTTTCTGTTATGATATCTCTGTCTTTTCAAAGACATTTATATTTTATACAACTAAAGTGTTTTACATAAACTTGCTCAAAAAAAAAAGTGTTTACATAAAAGAGTTTATCTGAGACTGAGTTGCAAAAATAATCGCATGCCCAATTCTGCTCAGGTTGTCCTTGTGATAACTTGGACACTGAGGCTCTTTTTCGACTCTTGAAATTTGGGAAAAAGGAAAGTATTAAAGGAAATGGAAATCATGATAAAATTAGAAATATAATCAAATCTAGAAAAATCTCACGTTCTAGGCGAACGTTACTATTTTCTTGAATTTTGTTAGATATAAGCAAACACATGAAAAACTAAGAAAACATTCATTTTTCACAAGTATTTTCTGTAAGGTCATCTTTTCGCCCGTTTTCTCCTTTCGCCCATTTACCGTGGCACAAACATAGCCTTAAGTACACTAGCTTTTATATATTTCACATTTTGAAATCTTTCTTAATTGGGCATTCATGCTGACAAAATATGTTCAATTGCAGTGTGTTGAGGAGATAAAAGTGATATAGCGTGGTCTGATGGATTGAACTGCGTGATGTCTTCGGTATACTCTTGCTTCAATTGGATGTCGGTTTATGTGCTTGGTTGTATAATATGTTGGTATTTGTGTGTTCGTGTTCTGTGAGACGTATGCTTACTGCATTGAATTATTACTGCGTATTTGAGTTAAGGGATATCTGTAATACAAGTTCATATTATTTTTTCTTTATCTTATTTGATTGAGCATTCATTCTTTGGCAACCAGAGTTCAAAACACATTTGATTTGTTGTAGATGCTGTATTTGGACATGCTTGAATGTTATGATCTTTTCGAAGTATATTTTGTTTGCTAATAATTTTTACACTTCGAGAACATGTATATGTGCGTGTGTGTACATTTTCACATATAATATGTAAATTATAATTTTTACATCTTTAGATCATGTGGATACCTTATGTACATATATATTTGTATTAAAATACATTGTGTATATATATATATATATTTGTATTAAAAGTATGGATATTAGAGGAAGAAAAGCTTATACACAAGATAAAATACACATGTTATATTTATGTTAGTGTATGAACTTATACAAATTATATGCTCTATGTTGACATAACATTTATAGCGTATATATAAGTAGGGGTTTTTGACGACATGGTGGGCTAGAAAATGTAAAATCTTAATACCATAAAATTTACATTTTTTTTTTCAATATTTATTTAAGTTGTGCCTGACGAGCTTGGAGGGCATCAATTCATCAATAATAGAATCTAGAAATTGGTTTAGGATGTGGGTGTTGGGTACTTATATAAATTAGCTTACATAGGCTAAAACAAGAATTGTTTGGATTGAACATGAGTAGACTGATTAATAATAAATAACGTTGGGTTACTATTATTTTTATTTTATTTTTCTGACTACAAGTGTGTTACTATTAATTTTATTTTATTATTTTTTGATTACAAGTTTGCTACTATTATTTTTATTTTTATTTTTATTTTTATGAGTACTTAGGCTACTATTATTGATATGGAAAAGTTACACTTTATATATGAGCTTCAAAGGAGCCCTGAGCTAGTGCCCAACCCGGACCTAAGCTAGATGCTCCAACCCAACCTAGGGTAGATCCGTCCATGTATCTAAGTACATATAAATTCGAATGTTCACATATATCATCTTTCTGATATATAATACGTTATTTTGTGTATTAACCATATGCTATTCATAATAATAATAAGAGAAGTAAGAATAGTAGTTTGCTTCAACAATGGAGGGGTAGTCTTGGAATATTCGACAATTAACCAAAGACATAACTGTCTATAATAACTTCATTAATTATTTACATGTGATTACAGGCTAAAAACATCCTAAATCATGCTTTTAGCTTTTGCTCATTTTCAGCTTCTTTTTAGAAGCATTCGCCTTATCATTCAGTGAAACCAAACAAGGCCAAGGACATGGAACTTGCATTTGATTAGACATTGAATGACACACAAAAATTTGAAGAAATAAAGCAAAAAAATATATTTTAGTCTATGTCAAGTGTCAAATGATTATTGGTCTGCATGGATACCATACGTACATTATGAAAAGGCAGAATAAATGCTTGAAAACAGGATATATAAGATAGTGAGTGGTCTTTATTCTTTGGCACCATCCTTGTGATGCCTTCCTTTTTCTGTACATGCAGCGTGCTAGGGAACATGATATTATTGAACACATATTAGCAACTAGTTCTTGCTTTTTTCTCAAATGTCTCTTTTAAATCAATTTTTTTGGTTGTCAGAAACTCTGTTTACATTGCTGTTTGCTGTATGTGCTGTGCATTTATCACATAGTCTATTATCTATTTATCTGGTTTTTCTACATATATTTTGAGATTGTGGTTATTTAGCAAATAAGTTTGGGATAATAAAATGCCATATATGTTTATGCTAGAATTGTGTGCTTGTAGGCAAGGTTATAGAAATCGCTAGGAGCTAGTTGGGCGGCAGCCTCGGCGCTTAGGAACAATACAAATTTTTATAATTTTTTATGGATAATTACAAAAAACCCCTCAGTTAGGCTAATTACAAAAAAGCCCATCAAGTTTGATTTTACCTTAAATTTGAGGGGATAATTATTTCTATAAATATCTTGGGGGTTGAAATATTTTTTGCTTATGAAGGGGTAAAATGTAAGACAAAATCAAATCTCAAGGGTTGATTTGCAATTTTTAAAAACCTTTGGGTTCTTCTGTAATTAGCTGGAACCTCAGGGGAGGGGGGTTATAATTAATTAGGGGTGACAAATCGTGTTATCGTGTCATGTTCGTGTCACACTGTCGTGTTATCTATTTTATTTGATCTTAAATATAACAATAATTGTAATTTTAACTTAATTTTCAATTTCGTGTTCGTGTCGTGTATCGTGTCATGCCTTATCATGTTTTTTGTCTCTATAATCGTGTTTGTAATCGTGTCGTGTTATCGTGTCGTGTCAGTCATTGCCAGCCCTATAATTAATTCTTTTTGATCTTAATCTATTTTTGGCTGATTTTTGGCCGCCTAGGCAGGTCCCCATGCCCGAGTTTTGGCGGGGGCGATTTTTTACCGATTTGTCTAGGGTCTCCTAGCGCCTAGGCGGATTTTTACACCACAGCTTGTAGGAAGTCGTACGTAGAATTAACTATTTCCATTCTATTAGGTAATTACCATTTTTAAAGTATTTTTACAGAAGAATTATTAAACCATGTACATAAGAGAGAACTTTGCGGGGGAATTTTACTGTTTCTTGCTAGAATATATATCAATATATGCATACAAGATTGGGATTGATCACCTAACAAATAGGTGATATTTTATTGTATACCGACAGCTCCAGGCCAAGATAGTCATCACCATGTTACTTTGGTATATCAGAAAGTATATTTGTTTGACGAATTTCAGGATTTCGTTTGTATTTTAAATATATTGAGATCTGAAGATGAGATAGATATATTATACATACCTGAGTATAATAATTAATAACAACTATTATTGTTGCTGTTTGATGTTTTTTTTTAATAATTCTGACAGGTCACTGTTATCATGTGGAGAAACAAGAGTTTTACTGAGGCCGTGTTTTGTGCTTCATTTTTTTTTTTTTTTTGCTTCATATCTGGGACTGCTAATTGAATTTTTTTTTGGCAAAAACTTGCTTGAGACGGTCTCACGGATTTAGATCCGTGAGACGGAACCCTTACACAAAGTTTTAAAGGTTTTTTTTTTCAGATTTTATTTTTCTTAGGGTTTATATTTGTTTTTTTAGGGTTTATTTTGTTTCTTGGGTTTATTTTTAATTGATTTGGGTTTTTAGGATTTTTAGTTTTTTTTAGGGTTTATTTTTTATTTTTGGGGTTTATTTTTGTTTTTCGGGTTTATTCTTCATGGTTCATGTTTTTAGGGTTTATTTTTGTTTTTTCATGGTTCATTATTATTTTTAAATTTATTTTCATGGTTCATATTCTCAAGACGGAGTTCTTAGGAGGTCCGATCCGTGAGACCGTCTCACAAGAGACTTGCTCTTTTTTTTTTTTAATTTCTTTTAGGTTGTTGGAATGAAATAAAGAGAGAATGAATTTAATTTTAGAAAATATCTGCTCTCCCTTTAACATCACCCTTCAGGGGGGAGACAAATATTGATTGGAAAACTTGCAAGCCATTGAATGATTTGACGTTTAACCCTTTGGTCGGATTGTATATTTCCAATGTCTTTCATCTTTTATTTCAATAACATCAGTATATATATAGCCAGTGTATAAAAATAACATTTTCAATATATATACATTCGGCATGTAGTATTAACGAATGTGAAATAAAAGATGAAGGGCTCTTTAAAAAATAAAAAAGAATTCAAATTGCCTTAATTGATTTTCGGGCAAAATTGCAAGTTTAGTCCTGTAGCTATAGGGGTTTGCAGTTTGCAATAAATATAATAGTTATGTGGTGGAAACAAATTTCGCTTATGAGTTATGATGATATCTTGTCTCAATCAATATGTTCAATATGTCAGCTCTGTGAAGGGTATTCATCTAAGCAAATTTGGTTTTTGCATGAGCGAGTTTAGCAAGAAAAGCATGGATTTGTTCGACATTTTTTTTAATTTCCGGTGACTAGGGGACTGGAATCGATAGTTATTTGAAAATTATGGGGTTTCTTTGCAAATTGTGATTTTTCGCTATTATTGCCAACCCCTTATGGCTATCGGACTAAAATAGGTGAAGCAAATCAAGCCTATTTTCAGATTGCAATTAGCCTCGACTTGAAATTGTTTTTCGCTAGGTGAAAACACTTCTTGCATTTTGGTTTATAAGTGGAAAATCTTCTTAAGTAAATTTTAGTTTTTATCCATATATTATAACTTTTATCAATCAAAAGAATTTACCTATAAATCAAAGACTTAAATCCTCACTTAGACTATTAGGACTTTAATGTGTGCGGCCATGTTGGTTTGTAGCTAGAGTGAAAATTAAAGCTTAATGCATATGTACTTTGTAGTAAAAATAATGAAAACATAAATATTTTAAGATCAAGAATTGAAAAAACTTGGTAAATATTAAAAATAAATGGGTATGAGCAAGAATTTGAGATGTGCATGTGTTGTTGGGGTCAAGCAATATTGAGATTTGAGAGCATTGGATACTCATTTTTTTTTCTTCCAAAAATAGACAGCCCCATGTGTAACCAGTCCCCCAACCAAATGGAATTGTTTGCCGTGGGCGAATGTGCAACTTGTGTTTTTAAATAATTAATTTATCTATTCATCATATATCATCATTTGATGAAGGATGAACCCCAGAGGACTCGTTGTCTCCGCCCCAGAACCGTAGAGAGAAGGTAAATTGATTGGGGATATGTCTTGGTCCAGTAGCCTGAACTGCTTTGATCGAGTGATCACCACACAAGAGAATCCTCTTCCACCCTGTAACCAGGGGGATTCAAACTTCCACGCTGCGGGTGCCACCGAAACGAACATCACATCACTTAGGTCTTTTACCAGTCGGGCTATATGCCCGCGGGCTATTTGATGAAACTACACAAATGTGTTTTTCTTACAAGTTATAATAAATTCTAATGTCGCTATCTACTTTTCTAATTTTCAAACCCTATTTGGAGAAACTTTCTTAATATATTATGGGAATTCGACATAAAATAATCGATTGCTTATTTGAAATTCTGATTCTTAGATCTTTGATCGTTTATATGTTTTAATTTTTTTTTCCTCTCATCTTTAGAGGCTGTTTGGATGAGTGTATAAATCCGAAATTGTCGGTCCCCATGTATAAAGTATGATTTAAGAGAATGGTATTGTCTTTGATGGATAGACCCAAATTTCTTGGTAATAGGGTTTACCAATTTCTATAGGCACCTTGAAAATGCAACACTAAAAACGCGTTTTAAGGGCTATGAATTTTTCATCTAATAATTCTCATGATCCATAAAAAAATGGTATAAAAAAATATATGGAGGGGAAAAGTGAACCAAGACTTTTACATGGGGAAAGGGTAAACAATGGATGGAAGTGATGTCTTATGTGGTCGGACAATAAATCAAATCCATCATCCCATAATATATTTATTAATTAGTCACCCTTGAAATTAGGGCTTCATATTTTTAAAGCCAATTTTAGGCCCCATATGTCCCTACGTATGCATGTGCATGGTTCTTGTTAATGATAATAATTAATAATACTTTCTCCTATATATTCTTTTTTTATTCTTTTCTCTCCATGCTATATATATTATCAACTAATGTTTGCTTACATTTTCTTTTTCATATTTCTTGTAATTTTGGTAAATAATGTGTTTTTTTAATGGTTGAACCAATGACTCAGTTATTAATTTGGTTTGATGTCCGATCCGGATTAAAATATATTGACTCTAACTATATTTTCACCAACCAGCTCTTTGTTTTGTTTCGCATATATTGTATCACTACAAGAAAACAAGGAAATTCCAACGGAAAAAATCTGTTAGAATTTGGTCAATTATCGTTGAAATTATCGATTTCAACGGAAATTCCAAAAGAGAATGCATAGTTGGTAAAATTCATTGGAATGACAAAATTCCAATGGAAATTTCAATGGAAAAATATTCAAACGATACTTCCAATAGTATTTATCCATTGGAATATACAACCGTTGAAAAAAACTCCAACATTTTTTCCAACACTAATTCCAACAAAGTTATACCATTGGAATATATATATAATCGTTGGAAAAAACTCCAACAGTTATTCCAACGGAGTTACGCCATTGGAATTTAGTCCAATGGTATATATCCATTGGAATATTCAATTATTTTATCTTATTATCTAATATCTTTAATTTACTAGTCATCATTTTGTCCCAAGGCAAGCACATTTAACTATGTAGTTTTAATATGATTGACTCCAGAAGAGAAAATATATTTTATCAATATGGATAATACTATTAAATCTTTTAACCCCTTTTGAAAATTTCCAATGGTATTGGAATTTCCAATGAATTTTCCAACAACTTATTATACCATTGGAATTTCCGTTGGAATTTTAAAAACTCCAACGGAAATTCCAATGATTAATTCCAACATTTTGTTTACCGTTGGAATTTTCCAATGGTGTGTTTTAGCGATGGAATTTCTGTTGGAATTTTTAAAATTCCAATAGTATTTCCAATGGTTTATTCCAATGATTTTATTACTGTTGGAATTACTGTTGGAATTTTCTAACTGTTTGATGTGGTGTTGGAATTTTCATTGAAATTTTAAATTCCAACGGGAATTCCAACAGTTTATACCAACGGTTTTGTTTTTCGTTGGAATTTTCCAAAGGTATAATGTAGCATTGGAATTTTCGTTGAAATTTTAAAAATTCCAACAATTTTCTATTTTGTTGGATTTGGTTGTTTACTTGTTGTAGTGTGTAAGTTATTATTTAGAACGAATAATTTGAGAAAAATCTTGAATACCCAAATTTTATTTATTTATGATTGCAAGATTTGAAATATGTAGATTAAGAATTAATGTGATAGAGATGGGTATGGTGGTGGGGGTACGTGAGAGGGAATGATTCGTGTTGTAGTAGGATCCAAATGCATGGAGCCAAAAGCAGTTAAAATTATATATTATTTTCGGCTATATACTTTATTATATAAGTAATATTCTTTCTCCATTTTTATTAGTAAAAATATTATATGATAGAGAGAGATGGACCACCATTGAAGGTCAGCTCGGATAGAGAAGCTCTATTGGTTTTCGTATTTGGTGAACCACAAAATTTTAGAGGAAATTTAAGGGTTTTAATTTTTTTGTTGATAAAGACTTGAAGATTAAGGTCTTGTTTGTTTATATTTTCAAGTGTCCATTTGTTGATAATAACTAATTAAATTCACAGATTCTATCACATGCGTTTAATAACACGGGAGTGTTTGTGTTGAATTATAAAAGATAAGTTTTTATTATTAGTTTAATTTATTATTTTCTTACGTAAATTTAATTTAGAGGGCGTTTGGCTAAGCTTATTTAAAATATCTTATAAGCTTCTACATCTGATAAGCTGTTTTAGGAGCTTATAAGATGTTAGATCTTATTTTAAAATAAGCTATCGAGTATTTGGATAAAATAAGATAGTTGAGAACATAATTTGTTTTTATATCTTATAAAATTATTAAGTATATTTTTGTCTTTTGAAATGTTTAAGATAAGGAGCTTATAAGCTCTTTTAAAAAAAGTTGGGGTGGAGGTACTTTTTTTTAAAGAGCTTATAAGCTCTCTGACAGCTTATTTTTAGAGCTTATAAGCTCTTTTGGAAAAAAATTACCAAACACATTTTAAGAGCTTATAAGCGTTTAAACATCTTATAAGCAGTTTTTAAGAGCTTATAAGCTCAGCCAAACACCCTCTTAGTTTTACTCTCAACGACTTCATCCATTCACAAGCCAGAACTAGCTAGGTTCTCTATTTTAGATCGGTATTTCATCTCTTATTTCATATAATAAATAAATTAACAAGAAGTGTAAATATACTATTTTTTGATAAATACTTTACCATAAATCACAAGGAGTATTTCTTTGTAAAGTGAAATATGCAATAAACACAAATTAATTAATAATTGAAGCAAGGAATCCAAAACGAACGCTAATATGATATTTGATTTGACAATAATTGAAGCAATGTTCCCTTTACAAAGTTTCATTGAATTTGGAAAACTCACATACATTTTAAATTGAGTACCGGCAATCGAGTTGAAAATTATGTAAATTTGCATTCAGACGTACATAATATTACAAATCGTTTTCTTAGTAGTTACTAGATAGTACACAATTAACAAACATTTTAAATATAATAAACATTGTTAAATTTTGCACGAAAACAAATACGGACTCTCAATTTTTTTTTAGTATAATGGGGGTAGTAGGAGAAGTAGAGGGGACACGCACGCTCGTATGAGATAGAATCCAGGTCAATCGCGATTCGCACTCTTACAATCACAGTTATAGAAATCTCCCTAGCCCCGATTACTCCCCGTCTATGCGTTGGACTCCTCTTGTCCACCGGATGGGATCTTCTATTCCAAGATGGTGTTTCATCTCCTATTCCACCGCGCGGATGATTGTCACGTGTATAGAAGTTACCATATTAATTTTGGAGCATAAATCACGCCTAAATTGTGGGGTTTTAATATGGTAACTTCTATACACGTGGCAATCATCCGTGCGGTGGAATAGAAGATGAAACATCATCTCGGAATAGAAGATCACATCCGCTTGTCCACCTAGATTTTTCTTCCGATTAAGCTCCGCCTAACCCCGTCCAGGTTCCACCTAACCCCGCATAGTTTCCGTCTAGGCGCTAGGCCCCAACCTGCTGCCCGACTAGCGCCTAATGTTTTCTAAAACACTGCTTACAATGCAAGACTCCACCACTGGAGTATAAGGTTAATGCCATCGGACTCTCATTTCTTGCATATAATAATATAATTAGGTTTAAATCTCTCAAAACAATGGTATGCTATTTTTATCATTCATCTTGAGGTAATACTTTCTTAGAATGTTTTGAAAATAATTATTCGAAAGTATGTAAACAATAAAAAAACTATGTTTAGATATATTAACGGGTTAAAATTTAATCAATTGACTTGATCTTAGAATAGACTGATGAAATGAAGTTTTATTTTGAACAAATGTGTTAATACTACTTTGCCAATTATACAAAATAAAGTGCTCTTTTTGAAAAGGGGCTTTAGATTTACATGAAATGTAGGTTTTAATAATATATCAGAAAATTAAGGTGAGAGTTTTGAAAATAAATTTGTTTTTCATAAAATATTTTAAACATAAACATTATTGGTAAAATAAAACCCAAATATACACAACGAAACCTTGGGAACAAGTATATAAGTCGGTTGCAATATTTGCAATGTTTTCATATATATGATGGAACACGCCATCTATCCATCTGTCATGACTCATGACTGACATCGGTTAATACATACATCAAGCTGGACTGATTGATACTCATGCTATCACCTATTTACCTTGTACACATACCGCATATCATCATGCATGACGAATCTTGAAATATCGTATTAGTGAATAATATATTTAATATATAAATAAAGACGAATCATTTAGCTTGTTAATATTTTCAATACTGAATAAATGTTACAGTACTTTGAATATGATATATATTTCACGAGATTGGATCAAATGGGACAACCCCCCTTATTTGAGACGGTGGGGATTTATTATAGCCATTGGTTTGATATTTTGTATGGCTCAGATTAATCCCTTTATTTTAGGCAAGTAGTTAATGCAGGATTTTTAGGGGGGTCAAATATGTAATTTATATTATTTTCGGATTTTTAATTAGGAGCAAATCTGTCTTTTTATTTGAGTGTAGAAGGTAAGTTTTAGTTTTCCTTTTTCGGTTCCCGATTTTAAGGGGCTTCAAATCTTACCAAATCAAACCCAATAAACCCCAAAAAAACGTCAGAAACGTTTTTCCTCACTATATTTTCTCACATTCAAACACTCCATCTTCTCACCGCCGCTGGTATTACAGCCTTCACGCACGGCCACCACCGTCCGTTGCGCCAAAATTGCCGGAGCCACCGCCATCCTCCACTGCCGAGACCCGCCATGAAGAAGACCATCAAGACGTTGAAGAGGACGGTGATGAAGGCCTGCAAAAAAATAGATCCATCTTCTCCTCCATCGTTCGACTTCGCGACGGTTCGATATTGCCTTGCTCGAATTTTATTTTTTTCTTATTAATTTCTGGACCTGGGCAATTAAGACGATGGCGATGGTTTAACACCGGGCGGTGGGTTATCATGGCGGGCAATTAAGTTTCGCACATTTTGTTTAATATCTTGGTATGTAATTTTAACCCAAATCTTGAAAATATTTTTAGAAGTAGTTTGTGTAGTTTATAGGGTTTTTATCTTCTGATTGTTGGGGATTTATTGTAAGTCCAAGCGGCTACGATAATCTAGAGGGGGGGGTGAATAGATTATCTCCATCTTTTCTATTTCGCCCTCTTTTAACAATCGAAAGCTCAAACACAATAATAAGGTGCGGAATGTAAACAACACACGTCGATTTAAAGAGGTTCAACCCACCAGGGCTAATCCTCTACCACCCCAAAGATATCAGGGATGGATTTGAAAAAGAAAAAGAATTTTATTAATTACCAAAATTAATACAAATTCAACTTACAACACCTTGAAGAGCACCACACTCTTCTTCAACACCACCTTTGGAGATTACCACAATCTCCCTTTGAAGATCACCACAATCTTCCGACTTGAAGAGCACCGAACTCTCCAACACCACCTTTGGAGATTACCACAATCTCCCTTTGAAGATTACCACAATCTTCCGACTTGAAGAGCACCGAACTCTCCAACACCACCTTTGGAGATTACCACAATCTCCCTTTGAAGATTACCACAATCTTCCTTCAACGGCACCTTTGAAGATCACCACAATCTTCAATCTTGAAGAATACCAAATTCTTCAACACCTCAAGAGCACCACACTCTTGAAACACCTATCACCTAGATCACCCAAGTGTATTCTTACCACAAGAATACTCACAAGGATATCTTGTGTTTGGTTGATGAATTACAATCAAGATTACACTTTGAAAAATATTACAACTCAAAAGTGCAAGTGTAATCAAGAATGAAAGCCTAGACCTCAAGATGTGAAAGTGATAGATTTAGGCTATTACAACAAGAATGTTGAAATGAATAACAAAGATTATGTGCTTGTGATATCTCTTGTTGTTTGTATCAAGTCTTGTATTTGATCCCTCAAGCTTTCATCTATTTATAGGAGAGCCTTCAAATTTGAATTCCAACATAGGCTCCTCCAAAGGCTCCTCCAAAGGCTCCTCCAACATAGGCTCCTTCATGGGCTCTCCATGTTTTCTTTTGTCTACAAATAAGACAAAGAGATTAAAATAAATATGGTTGTCTCATAAGGATACAAAAATCAGATTATAGAACAATCCCACATTTTAAGGAAGAATGGTCTCACTGCACAACGGTTATATTTTAGTCCAAACTAAAGAGCGGCCGTCTGGTCGCGCACAAAAGGACGTTTGAAATAATCTTGAAAAATTACACGGGGCGGCCGGGGGTGCTCGCTCGGCCGACATCACCCTAGCCGGTCGACCTCTCCAAAAATAACAGGAGATTTTGCACACTTGCAGTGCACGGTCGACCCACAGGCGGCCGTCGGCCGACCGGTCGACGCCTTGCATGACTTGGTCGACCGCTTGAAATTTCTTCCGTCTCATTTTTCATTTCAAAAAACATCTTCAGTCACGGGTTGCCCTATAGGCGGCCGGTCGACCACGAGACATTTAAATGTTGTCCAATTTTAGTCGAAAATAAAACTTAAGAAATACTCCGAAAATTTAGTAAAAACATTTTAAACCGATCGAGAGTATTTAGACAACATTAGAAATATAGTTTCAATGTGAAAACCCGTTGACATAAAATCTTTGAAAGTGTTGTCCAATATTAATCGAAAAAGACTTGAGCAAATACTCCAGGAAAATATTAAAACTATTTTAAATCATTTAGGAGTATTTGGACAACTTTTAAAACCATTGTTTTGGTATAAAACAAAATCATCAAAATCATGATAAAACCATTTATCAAACAATCTCCCCTTTTTGATGATTACAAACCAAAACAATTTTAATGAGGTCGATTTTGAAAACAAAACAATTTTACTAGGTTAAAGAGAACTATCCGTTGTGAGCGACAACATTCCATGCAATAAAAACACATGGATGGGAGTAGAGATATTCAAACACATATAGCAAATGCTCCCCTATCAACATGCACAACAAGAGTTATATAGAAGCAACTTAAACATAAGCTAAAATATTAGCTTTTCGATATTGAGCTTAAGTATCAATAACTTAAAAGCTCCCCTGTCAAAGATACATCATTAGAACCGTATATAAGTCCATACTACAACCAATGGACCATGATTCATACATAACCATAATACACCAAGTGACTAAATATGATCCACAACTTATGGCTTTATGAAGCCATAGCTTAGCTTCTTTTCGTTAAGCTTATGAGCTAAGATAAGCTTATAACCTGTTTCTCCCCTTTGGAATCATCAAAAAGAATGTTAGCACGATAAATACATCATATATTCTTATCAAAGTGCGCAAGTAAACCGATGTATCGAGCCATTTGAACATTGAAGCTTTTAAACCAAATAGAAGAGTCGAATCATACGACTTGTAGAAGCTTATGAAAAATCATTTGATTTGCGAGAAAACATGATCTCTATAAATATATGAGACTTTTGAAATCGAGAGAGTCGTGTAGGTGATGAATTTTTCATTGAAACGTTTTATCGAACACTTGGCGGGCGTAAAAATTGAAAGAGATATATATAGCCCTTGTAAATGAAATCAAGCCAAGTTTTCATCACCAAATGCAATATAACATATCAACAATCAATAAGCTCATCACAAATATATATGAATTGCATCAAGAAAAATACATATAAGCCACAAACTCAGGGTTCAACCCAATTGAGCTAACGATAGTGAAATTCTTACCATTCAATTGGTAAAGTCGAGCAATGATGATGATAACCGAGCTAGATAATCCCCAAAATATAAAATGTATGCAATAAAACAAATTTTGAGTGAAATTTGTGTGCAATTGCGAAGGGACGAAAAATGGACAAAATAAGCCAAAATGGCGAAGTCCGGAAACAGAACTATTTTTAGCCAAAAAATCATCCAGGCGACGGTCCAGGGCATGGGCGGGCGTCGGCCGACGGGCTTCATTGAACGACGGTCGGCCTTGCCCGATCCCAAATGGTTCTTTTTTGTTTTGAAAATCCGAAATTTGATCCAAAAATCCGATTTTTCGCCCCTAAGTTTTAAAACGTGCAAAATGCAAACGTAGACCTCATTCAATATACATTATGTCATAATCAAGCTCGAAATGAGGTAAAATACTCGGCGGTTAACGATCAAAAAGTCATGAGTTATCCTTGAGACGGAATTAAACACATCTCAAGTTTTTGTTAAAAATCACAATCCCTTAAAAAATATATCGAATCTCAATATGTTTAGTTCGATTATGACGAACCAAATTTTGAATACGAATAACCGTATAATAGATACCAAACTTGTTATCCCGAAAAAATAAGAACATTTTAAAGCTTTGGATACAACAAGTCATAAGAAGAAGTGCCTTTCAAATATTTGAAAATTTCTTTTAACGGCACTTTATTGAGATTCGTTGGGATAGTTTTTGAAATCGAGCATATAGACATAATGCATATGGAATTTCGAGTCTATAGAAATAATACAAGAAAACATACCTCGAATTTGTTTGTCGACCGACATGCCTTTCTCAACCTTTGTCAATCTTTAGTCATAGTGGTTGAGATATTTCTTCTTTCTTCAATGCCTAACTCCTTCAAGAGTTCAATATAACCATCTTCTTGGCATTGAATAATTTGAAGTCCAAGCAAGAAATTGAGCTCCCCATCATGCTCATTTCAAGTACACATTGCATCAACTTGGAAAAAATATCTTGCACAAATATTCATTAGTAGTACCAAAAATATTCTCATAAATATGCACAAGTAAACAATCTTGCCCTTTTTCAAAAAAACAAAGAGAGTAGTATCAACTTTACCTCTTGTAGAATCATTTAGCAAAAATAGCTAAGTCTATCAACCCGTACAAAGCCTTTTTAAAAAAATTGGCCTAGAATTTTAAACTCCGATAGACTTCCATATGAATAAAACCATTTAGAAAATTAGCATCCATTTAGTAAAGCTTGAAATTTTCTTAAAACAAGAATGGGCAAGTAAAAAGCAAATAACTTCTAAAAGAGCTATGAGTGCAAATATTACATCAAAATCATTACCTTCTTCAAGATACCTTCGAGCTACTAACCTTGCTTTAGTTCGACCAATGTTGCCTTGGTCATCGAGTTTGTTTTTGAGTGCCCATTTTGCATTTATAATCGTTTGTGATGAAAGACATGGCATCAACTTCCAAGTATCATTTCCTTTTAGCTCCTCTTGCGTTCTAAAACCAATCTTCATCTTGAAGCATCAATTTAGGAATTTGTCTTCTTCATCACTATTGGGCATCCAAATGATCTAAGGTGTTCATAATAGAACATTTACATCCAAATATTTGGAGTATTTTCTTTTCTACACAACTCAACAAACTCATTAAAGGCATTTCTTATATAAGCAAGAAAAATAGCCCAAGTGAAATAACATGCCTCAATTGTCAACCACAAAATATCTTGCAAAAGAGCATAGTAGTAAGAGACACATATATATATATATATAGATCATGAAGCAAGAAACACATACTATGCATTTAGAATATCATCAAGAGACTAATAAATCATGCAAGTTCAAATAAGCTTAAGAAAGCTACAAAAGGTCTCTTTTGAAATTGAGAAATCCGATAGCATATAATTGAGACCTTATTTAAAAAAGTATTTGAACAAAAGTTGACAAAGCAAATATGTGCAATCAAATATCGAATAGTGCCTTTCAAAAAATCTAAAAATCCTCTTAATGGCATTTGTATGAAATACTATGAAAAACAAGCACATAGGCATATGATAATACATATATCGAGTCTATAAGAGTAAGAATAACACAAGTAAACGTACTCGATAATTTATGCCTTTTCTTGATAAAAATGACGAAAATGGCCATTTGTGAAAATATGTAAATCCTACACAATTCTTAAAACAAATCTAGCACAAATCATAATGATAAAAGTGTAGGCTAAGAGATATCACAAGTAAGCTCATGCCAAAAAAAAAAAAAAAAAAACCATAAGAGATGATAACATACTATAGTTTTCAAAAAAATGCACAAGAGTTTTAAAAACATCATATAAGGTCTTCTTTTTTTTAAAAAATTTAAAAGCACAAATATATATTGAAGACCTTAATTAAAAAAATTTGAAAACTCATTTTGCAATAAAGACACAAATAAAAGCATGCATAATAACAAAATAAAATGCATATTTAAATAGGGAGATACGGGTTACCAATTACGCCATTTCCATGGGTTGTGTCGTTCCCATTGTTGATGATATCTTCCTTTGAGAAGTCACTTTGTTGATGATTACTTCTTTGATTGCTCCATTTCAAGGTTTGTTGCTTTCCCATTGTTGAAAGTCTCTTCTTCTTTGAAAATCATCTTGTTGATGATGTCTTTGCCATTTCCAAGGATTGTGTTCTTCCCATTTTTGATTGTACCCTCTTCTTGGAAATTGGCTTTGTTGAGAATAGTTTCTCCTTCTTTGATCAAATGAAACGGTCATTTGATGCTTCTTGGCGGTATGAATTTTCTTCGATCATTATTTCGCCGTGTACCTAATATGACATTGTTTTGTGGTACCCTCATATGTTTGGGTCCTTTGGGATTAGTCTTGAGACTTTTAGGTCTCCAACAATAATTAGAGCTATTTCTAGCCCGACAAGTATTTACCGTATGACCCTTTTTATCACAATAAAAACAAGTAATAATTCTAGGAGCATAATGACCAATATGCATATTGACTTGATCCTTTTTCATATGATTAACAACATTAGGCTTATGATCAAGTCCTTTATCACAATTATGAATATCAACAATATTGGACATTTTATTGGTACTCAAGTTGGATTTTAATAAATCCTTTTTCATGCAATCAATATTCTCAACAAGAGTACTATTTTCTTTTTCAAGGTTTCTAACCTTGTCAAGTGTGGTGGTGTGAGCACATGATAGTGATTCATAAGAAGTAAATAAACTATCCTTATCATTTTTCAAAATATTGAATTCCTTTTTCAAATTTTTGTATTTAACAAGTAGGCTTTGGAATTCATTTTGAAGTTCATCATAATCATTTTGCAAATCACTATATTCATTTTGCAATTCATTGTCATAAGAAGTAGAAGGTTTAGAACTTACCTCGTTCTCTTCTTCGATGCCCATAAGACATTTTTCGACTTCATCATCGGAATTTGTAAGAGGCTCATCCCATATTGTTGGATTTGATGTTGTATCCATTTGAGAAGTAGATGCTTTTGAGTTGCTCCTTTTATTTGCATATACTTCATAGATGGCTTCTAGTTTTTGCCATACTTCATGTGCCGATCGAATACCTTGAACATAATCAAATTCCAAAGTGGTAAGTGAACAATGTAAAATATTAAGAGCTTTACCATTTAAGGAGATGATTCTTCTCTTCATCATTGAGCTCTTTGAAGCCTTTTGAGGTGTGTGGTGTATCTTTCATCGGAATGGATTCTCCATTAATGACGGTGTTCCAAATGTCGAACCCGCAACCTTGTAAGTAGCATTCCATTCTTTCTTTCCAAAATATAAAATTTTTGGAATCAAACCGAGGTGGCTTGGTGGTGGAGGTGCGGAAATTTGAGCTTCGTTTGTAGCCGTCGATCGTTTCTCTTCACTCGCGATGTGAAACGAGCTTGCCAAAGAGTTTGGCTCGATACCACTTGTAAGTCCAAGCGGCTACGATAATCTAGAGGGGGTGAATAGATTATCTCCATCTTTTCTATTCGCCCTCTTTTAACAATCGAAAGCTCAAACACAATAATAAGGTGCGGAATGTAAACAACACACGTCGATTTAAAGAGGTTCAACCCACCAGGGCCTAATCCTCTACCACCCCAAAGATATCGGGATGGATTTCGAAAAGAAAAAGAATTTTATTAATTACCAAAATTAATACAAATTCAACTTACAACACCTTGAAGAGCACCACACTCTTCTTCAACACCACCTTTGGAGATTACCACAATCTCCCTTTGAAGATCACCACAATCTTCCGACTTGAAGAGCACCGAACTCTCCAACACCACCTTTGGAGATTACCACAATCTCCCTTTGAAGATTACCACAATCTTCCGACTTGAAGAGCACCGAACTCTCCAACACCACCTTTGGAGATTACCACAATCTCCCTTTGAAGATTACCACAATCTTCCTTCAACGGCACCTTTGAAGATCACCACAATCTTCAATCTTGAAGAATACCAAATTCTTCAACACCTCAAGAGCACCACACTCTTGAAACACCTATCACCTAGATCACCCAAGTGTATTCTTACCACAAGAATACTCACAAGGATATCTTGTGTTTGGTTGATGAATTACAATCAAGATTACACTTTGAAAAATATTACAACTCAAAAGTGCAAGTGTAATCAAGAATGAAAGCCTAGACCTCAAGATGTGAAAGTGATAGACTTAGGCTATTACAACAAGAATGTTGAAATGAATAACAAAGATTATGTGCTTGTGATATCTCTTGTTGTTTGTATCAAGTCTTGTATTTGATCCCTCAAGCTTTCATCTATTTATAGGAGAGCCTTCAAATTTGAATTCCAACATAGGCTCCTCCAAAGGCTCCTCCAAAGGCTCCTCCAACATAGGCTCCTTCATGGGCTCCTCCATGTTTTCTTTTGTCTACAAATAAGACAAAGAGATTAAAATAAATATGGTTGTCTCATAAGGATACAAAAATCAGATTATAGAACAATCCCACATTTTAAGGAAGAATGGTCTGGCACAACAACGGTTATATTTTAGTGTCAAACTAAAGGCGACCGGTCGCGCACAAAAGGACGTTTGAAATAGATCTTGAAAAATTACAGGCGGCCGGTCGAGGGGTGCTCGACCGGTCGACATCACCCCTAGCCGGTCGACCTCTCCAAAAATAGAACAGGAGATTTTGCACACTTTGCAGTGCACGGTCGACCCAGGCCTGGGTCGGTCGACCGATCGGTCGACGCCAGGGCGGACCGGCCGACCTTGAAATTTCTTCCGTCTCATTTTTCATTTCAAAAAACATCTTGGTCACGGGTTGCCCTATGATGACCGGCGACCACGAGACACCACGAGTAAATGTTGTCCAATTTTAGTCGAAAATAAAACTTAAGAAATACTCGAAAATTTAGTAAAAACATTTTAAACCGATCGAGAGTATTTAGACAACATTAGAAATATAGTTTCAATGTGAAAACCCGTTGACATAAAATCTTTGAAAGTGTTGTCCAATATTAATCGAAAAAGACTTGAGCAAATACTCCAGGAAAATATTAAAACTATTTTAAATCATTTAGGAGTATTTGGACAACCTTTAAAACCATTGTTTTGGTATAAAACAAAATCATCAAAATCATGATAAAACCATTTATCAAACATTTATTGTTATAGGGTTTAGTTATCTTCGATTTTTCTGGAGATTTCGATTTCTAGTAATTTCATGGTTGGGTTTGTATTTTCGACTTTCGACTTCGACTTTTCGGATACTATTCTCTTGTATTCTTAGTTGAGTTTTTTTTGTTTATTTAATACAATTTTGATGTTTTACTGCAGTACATTTTTGTGTATGTCTTCAACACAATTTAACTTCAATTGTAGTTGTATAATACAATTTTAATGTATTTGTCATCAAATGTTTGTGTAGTGTTAGAATAATTTTACTGTATTATGATGATATTTTCTTTGTTTTCTTAATTGCAGTTGCTAATTTGTGAAGATGGCTAGAGGACAACAAAAAAGGCAGCTTAATATTGGTGGTACGAGTAGTGGGGCGGGGGAAGCAAATGCTCAGCCTAAGAAAAGGAGAAGGGGCAGTCGTGTTGTCAAGAATTTGTGAATGTTGTATAATTAGTGCAGCTTTACTGCGTATATAGTATTAGAATATTGTATAATTAGTGCAGTTTTGTGCAATTTTATTGTGTAATTAGTATTCGAATGTTGTATAATTAGTGCAGTTTTAATGCGTGCATAGTATTCCAAATAATACTGTTTATTCACTTTAACATTACTGTGTGGTTAAGAGCGTTGTATTGTATAAATGTCGAAATTTCATTGTACTGTATATTTTATTTTACTGTGTATTGAAGTGCATTTATTTTATACAAAAAATAAGAACATGTTTAATCCTTCCAAATAATTGAGGATGATATACAATATACATACTAAGTCGATAAGAACGTGTTTAATCCTTCCAAATAATACTGTTTATTCACTTTAATATTACTGTGCGGTTAGGGCATGTTCACTGTATAAAAATCGAAATATATCACCGTAATATATATTTATTTTTGTGTATTGAATTGCATCCTACAATTTAGGAAACGTTGACTACATGGGTTCGAAATTTTCGGTATTATCTGCCGTTTTTTTGGGCTCTATTGGGTTTGATTTGGTAAGATTTTGTTGCCATTATTTTGTGTTTATCACTTCCTATAATTTAGGAACGTTTGACTTGGTGGTTGGTTATTTTCTTAATTTATCTATTATGCCCTTACTACTTATAATTAATAATTATTAATATAAATATTAGCCATTAAATCTGGACCCTTAATTGCAATATTTTAATGGCTTGGATAAATCCCCACTGTCTCATATAAGGGGAGGTGTCCCATTTAAACCTTCCCTATATATACACCTCCTCACTAATATGACAATCCAAATTAATGTTATCTATCTATATCTTATTTCAATATTATCAATGTATATATGTTGTGTGCATTAATTACGATCATTTTATATATACTTTAAGGATAACTAAGGTAAGAAAATGTGATGAAACAACACTAAGACAAAAAATATAATACATTGTAATATTTATGTTACACAAGATATAAATAAAACTTAATTACATTGCAATATTTATGTTCCACAAGATATAAATAAACTTAATATATAGATGAATAATAAGTGTCCGATTTGTATAAAGTAAGACACACACATGATGAATATGATGATTATCTATTAAATACACATACACACGGGTTCGAACTCTTGGAATTGGTATTTGAGAAATTGGGTGTTGACCCGATTTTGACCAATTAATTAAGTGGTTTTCATTTGTGAAAAATGGAATTAAATTATTTGTAAAAATTCTACTAAGAGAGTAGATGAGAATAGCATTTGGAATTTCTCAAACCGATTAGGGTGAATGAGAAATTAATGCTAGAAGTTAGCCACTTAACACAAATAAATGGTATGGAAAATGGAAAATGCGGGGCGTTTTCGTCTTGCAGAGACAGAATCTAATTTTGGCCTCGACTTAAGCCTACACACTTTCCCAGCCATTTTCTGAAAACAGAAACCATACACCAGAAAATTTTACCCAACAATCGCAAGACGAAAAATTTCTTTCCTTTCGTTTTTTTTGTTTTTGTTGAAAACAATGGCTTCGTGGATCGTTCACTCCGAGTTTCGAAGGTTCTCGCTCCGCTCATGGCGAAACCGGGCGAAGTTCTCTCGGTGCCGACTTCAAGAGATGGCAAGAAGATCTTTGTTTAATGCGTTACGACTTTGGGAAATTGTCTCGTTTCGTGAAGGAGGAACCCCTGCCGTTGGTAATGAAGAATCCGACAATGAACGGAGAATCGTTTGTGGATGCTTGGCATAACAGTGATTTCTTTTGTCGGAATTATATTTTGAACGGACTAGACGATACCTTGTACAACGTCTATAGTTCGTTTAAAATGTCCAAAGAGTTGTGGGACTCTTTGGAAAAGAAATATAAAACAGAAGATGCCGGTGCAAAGAAATTTGTTGTCGGCAAATTCTGGAATACAAGATGGTTGACACCAAGATGGTGATCACCAAGTTTAGAGATTCAAATCATCCTTCACGACTTAGTGTCCGAAGGGATGCTTTTGAATGAATCATTTCAAGCCGCAATTATCGAAAAATTGCCGCCATTGTGGAAGGACTTCAAAACTACCTCAAGCACAAGTGCAAAGAGATGGGGCTTGAGGATCGATTGTTCGGCCGCATCGAAGAAGACAACCGAAATCGATGTTAAAACCAAAAACGGAATGGAGGCTAAGGCCAATCTTGCCGAGTCGAGCACTAGCAAGAAACGTAAGCACTCGGGAAGGAGAAAGCGCCAAAAAGTTGAGGAAATTGCTACAATTGTGGCAAACCGAACCACATGGCGAAGGATTGCCGACACTCAAAGAAGGGCAATCAAGGTGGCAACCAACAAGCTAATGTGACGGAGGACAAGTCGGTTCCAATAGACTTGTCGAGCTCGATCTCTCCATTGTTGTGTTTGAAGCCAATATGGTGGATAACCCAAGAGGAGTGGTGGATAGATCGGGGCTACTCGTCACATTTGTGCCGATAAGGAGATGTTCTCTCATACACTCCGATCAATGGAAGAAAGTTGTTCATGGGAACTCCTCGACTTCCAATGTCGTTGGGCTTGGAAAGGTGGTGCTCAAGATGACTTTAGGAAGGAGCTTACGCTTGTAGATGTCTTTGCATGTCCCGGACATCCGCAAGAACTTGGTTTCCGGTCCGTTGCTTAGCAAGGCCGCTTTAGGCTAGTGTTTGAGTCCGACAAGTTTGTAATGACCAAGAATGGTCGTTTTTATGTAAAGGTTACCTTGATAAGGGCCTGTTTAAAATATCCAGAATAACATTTTTCCGCCAAGAGGCGAAGAATAAAAACGTTACTTCGCATTTTACTTGTTGGATTGTTCTAATTTATGGCATGATAGATTAGGACACGTAAACTTCAACACAATTAAAAGGTTAGTGAATCGGAATTAATACCTACGTTTAAAACCGATTCACAAGACAAATGCGAAATTTGTGTTGAAGTAAAATTCGCCAAGGCACCGTTTCATTCGGTGAACGGAAGTACCAAACCACTCGAGTTAATTCATACGGATGTGTGTGACTTAAAACTTGTGCAAACTCGAGGTGGGAAAAAGTATTTCATAACGTTTATAGACGATTGCACAAGATATTGTTATGTATATCTTTTGAAAAGCAAAGATGAAGCTTTAGTAGCTTTTAAAACTTATAAGAATGAAGTTGAAAATCAGCTTAATTTGAAAATTAAGATGATTCAAGTGATAGAGGCGGAGAGTATGTTGCTCCGTTTGAAGAATTTTGCTCGGAAGCGGGTATAATTCATCAAACGACTGCACCTTACTCACCTCAATCAAATGGTGTTGCAAAACGCAAGAATCGTACTCTTAAGGAGATGATGAATGCGATGTTGTTAAGTTCGCTTACCCCAAAACTGTGGGGGAAGCCATACTTTCTCGCGAACTACATTCTTAATAAGATCCCACACAAAGGTAAAAATGAAACTCCATATGAGTTATGGAAGGACGTAAACCGTCATACAAATACCTTAAAGTGTGGGGATGTTTGGCTAAAGTCAAGTACCTAAGCCAAAACAAGTAAGAATCGGTCCGAAGACGATCGATTGTGCTTTCATTGGATATGCTAACAATAGTAGTGCATATCGCTTTTTAGTGCACAAGTCGGCTATTCCGATATAAATGAAGGTATGATCATTGAATCAAGGAATCAGATTCTTTCGAGAATATCTTTCCGAACAAAGAACGGAAAGAAGAAAGTTCGAGTAAACGGACTTATGAAAGCGCAAGGTTACCTCAAAGTGATGATGAAGAGGAACCAAGACGCGAAAAAAAGGACAATAGTAGCTAAGTCTTTTGGTCCCGATTTTCTAACTTATATGTGTTGGACCAGTAGCGCTACTCGGATTGACGATTTGTCCCCACAAACCAACATGAGTCTTTTCTAGCGCTTTGTCCTCACTCACGCCGCGCACCATGGAAAACTTCCAGGGGTCACCCATCCCATGTCTACTCCAGGCCAAGCACGCTTAACCTTAGAGTTTCTATGTAATGGGCACCGAGAAAAGAAGATGCACTGTTGGTATAGGTAGTCCAAATCATATCCTTTAAGCTATCCTTTAACTATGCAATCCAGCGCTCACGAGTTCGAATCGCGGGCCGCGCCGCGCCTCTTTTAAAGCCCATTGCGGGATCTTTGGACCAAATCCCAACAATCCCCTCCCAAAGACTGCCAAGATCTCAGCTCCAGCTCTTGGCAACCTGTAACCTCCGCCGCCGCCAAACTTCCCGGTTCTAACGCCAACTTCTTCGCGATTCAAGCGCCGCATCACGCAAGCCTCTAAGTTCCGGCCACCCAAAGAACCTACACCTTGATTCGATCTGTTTACCTCGTTTCGGCCACCTGGCAACTTACCCTTCAGCCTGGTCCACCCAAAGAACCTACACCTGATTCGGCCTCTATTTTACCTCGCCCGCCACCGGCAACTTACCCTTCGCCCTGGTCCGTTTCCTCATCGCCGCGGCCAAAGATCTCGTTCCACCGCTCCTGGCAACCTCCACTACAAGCAGTGTCTTCCAAGGGAATTCGAACTCGTAACCCCGCTCGATACCGGTTGTTGGACCTCTAGCGCTACTCGGATTGACGATCGTCCCCACAAACCAACATGAGTCTTTTCTAGCGCTTTGTCCTCACTCACGCGCACTCGAAAACTTCCCGGGGTCACCCATCCCATGTCTACTCGTGCCAAGCACGCTTAACCTTAGAGTTTCTATGTAATGGGCACCGAGAAAAGAAGATGCACTGTTGGTATAGGTAGTCCAAATCATATCCTTTAAGCTATCCTTTAACTATGCAATCCAGCGCTCACGAGTTCGAATCGCGGGCCGCGCCTCGCGCCTCTTTTAAAGCCCATTGCAGGCAGGATGCTGGACCAAATCCCAACAATATGTTAGAAAACGAACCCCGAACTATTCAAGAAGCATTGTCTAGTCCAGAAGCTCCTCTGTGGAAAGAAGCTATCAATAATGAGATAGATTCCATCATGCAAAATCACACTTGGGAGTTGGTTGATCTCCCACCGGGTTGCAAGCCTTTGGGATGCAAGTGGATCCTTAAAAGGAAGTATAAAACAGATGGATCTATTGACAAGTATAAAGCCCGATTGATAGCTAAAGGGTTTAGACAAAAGGAGGGATATGACTTCTTCGATACATATTCTCCTGTCACGAGGATTACATCCATTCGTGTTCTCATTGCTATTGCAGCTTTGCATAACCTTGAGATACATCAAATGGACGTTAAGACTGCCTTCTTGAATGGGGAGCTTGAAGAGGAGATCTATATGGAACAACCCGAGGGGTACGTTTCACCCGGTCAAGAGCGAAAGGTGTGTAAACTTGTTAAGTCACTTTATGGACTAAAACAAGCACCTAAGCAATGGCACAAAAAGTTTGACTCGATTATGAAGTCAAACGGTTTCAAGATCAATGAATGTGACAAGTGCGTCTACATTAAAGGTACTACAAATGATTACGTCATAGTATGCCTTTATGTAGATGATATGTTGATTATGGGAAGTAGTCACGATTTAATCATGAAGACTAAGAACATGTTAAAGAAGAACTTTGACATGAAAGATATGGGATTATCTGATGTTATATTAGGGATTAAAATCTCTAGAACTTCAGATGGAATTGTCTTGTCACGATCCCATTATGTCGAGCATACTCGGAAGGTTTAATGCTTTTTGGTGGCTTTGGCTAAGACACATGTAGATCTAAGTCTACACTTGGCCAAGAATAGAGGCGAACCAGTCTCTCAGCTGGAATATGCAAGGGTAATTGGCAGTCTGATGTACTTAACGAACTGTACACGTCCATACATTGCATATTCAGTGAGTAAACTAAGTAGGTTCACAAGTAACCCAAGACGGATCAACGGAAAGCCGTGACAAATGGTACTTACATATTTAAAGTATACCATGAACTATGAAATACTTTATACAAGATATCCAAATATTAGAAGGATCTTTGTGATGCCAAGTGGATATCGGACACAAAAGACTCCAAGTCCACAAGTGGATTTGTTTTCACAATAGGTGGAGGAGCGGTGTCGTGGAAGTCTTCTAGCAGACGCGTGCATAGCTCGATCCACTATGGAATCCGAGTTCATTGCTTTGGATAAAGTCGAGAAGAAGAAGAATGGCTTAGAAACTTCTTAGAGGATATTCCTTGTTGGAATAAGCCCGTGTCTTTTTTTGATACAATCGTGATAGTCAATCAAAGAATCGGAAGGGCACAAAGCCAAAAGATGTATAATGGTAAGTCTGACAGACATATACGTCGGAGACACAATACCATTAAACAATTGATTTCGAATGGGGTTATTTCGGTTGACTACGTGAAGTCAAAGGAAAACCTTGCGGATCCGCTTACAAAAGGCATAAATCGAGATCAATGCTACAAATTGTTAAGGGGAATGGGTTTAAAATCCACAACTTAAAGAATGTTCATAGCGGTAACCCAACCTTGTGAATTGGAGATCCCAAGACCTTGGTTCAATGGGACAACTAAGTTATGAATGTTCAAATTTGAACACTTGGAAAATGTGTTAGCTCATTCTCGATACATCCAAGTGTATTTAAACTGCTTTGAATGTGGTGAGGTTAAGTTTAAGACTTTTAATGATTCCTATACCGAAAGGTGGAGTATGACAGATACTCTTCAATAGGAGATCACCTATATAAGTGAGAAGTAATGGCCGCTTGAAAAAACACTTATGAATCTAAGATATGGTCCAGGGCGAAATGGACACAACGTGAGAACAACAAGTGTTAGAGTTGTTATTGTGTAAATCTTTGTTGTCTTGGTTTACACAAACGGTGAGTAGTTCAAGACATCGCGTCACTAAGCAGCTAGTAAATCCGATAGTACTTTTCTAAGGAAGGTTCAAAGCCACAAGCTACCTATCCTGATGCAATAACGATTCGTCGAGACTTTCAAGCGAATCTGCATACACGCATGCATTAATTTCATTCATGTGGGGGATTGTTGGAATTGGTATTTGAGAAATTGGGTGTTTACCCGATTTTGACCAATTAATTAAGTGGTTTCCATTTGTGAAAAATGGAATTAAATTATTTGTAAAAATTCTACTAAGAGAGTAGATAAGAATAGCATTTGGAATTTCTCAAAACCGATTCCGGGTGAATGAGAAATTAATGCTAGAAGTTAGCCACTTAACACAAATAAATGGTATGGAAAATGGAAAATGTGGGGGAGGAGAGATGCTCCATCCCACATAGGAAAAGGATGAAAAGTTTGCACACTTTATTTATCCCAAGTTGGACAAATGGGTTTGGGCCCTTGGGGGCACCCAAGTTTTTAAAGGGGAGAGGACCTACATGCTTGTGGGTTTGGTTCAAAGCACACACGCGCGCGCGCCGCCGCCGCCCGCCCGCCGGCCGGCTCGGCTCGGCTCGGCCCGGCCCGGTCCGGGTCGTGGGTCGTGGGCCGAGGGCTTGGGCTTCAAGGCCCTTATTCTTTTTGGACCAAAAACCTTTAAAATTAAATGTTTAATTAATTTTCGTAATTAATTAAATAAGTTCAAACTGGGAGAAGGTTCGACTCGCGCACGGGCAGGCGCACGACCCGTGCGTCTGGTCGTGCGCCATGCAGAGAGTTGGAGCACACAAGACGGGCAAAGCGCACGGCCCGTGTTTCGGGTCGTACGCCATGCGCAGAGTCGAACACGCAAGACGGCAGCGCACGCCCATGCTCCTGGTCATGCTCCCCTACGCAGGTGCGTTTGTTCAGTGCAAATGTGTCTTTTCGAGCCTACAGATGCGATTTTCTGTACGGGCACTTCATTGCCTATAATATTGAAACCCTGCAGATGATTTGACATACGAAATACTCAGATAATAACATGTCATTTGCATCATACGAGCATATTGATTTTCCTTTTCGTTCAAAAGCTTGAAAGTCAAGAACAACTTGTTGTTCGTTGTTGTTCCGGTTTTGCTGTGTTGCTAACCGGAATTGTAAAGTCGTTGTATCTTAGAGGCGAGCGCCGGAACCGTAAGCACTAGTATACGGGGCGTTTTCGTCTTGCGGAGACAGAATCTAATTCTGGCCTCGACTTAAGCCTATACACTTTCCCAGCCATTTTATGAAAACAGAAACCATACACCAGAAAATTTTACCCAACACGAACCACCCAATTCGGTTTCTCACTTCCATTTAATGTTTCATCTTATACTCATATGAACTGTATGAATGTCATGTATACAAACATCATCATGTACACATGACAATTGTTAATGTTTGATTTTTCTAAAAAGTCAAATATTATTAAAAAATTTATCTTTCAGATTTCTGGATAATATTACACAGTTAAATTTTCAGTTTTTTCTACATGAGTTATTTTCAGTTTTTATTTTTAACTTGCGGGAAGTTATTAAGTAGTAGATGACAGTTTTTTCCACTTCCTTATTTTGTGCAGGTGGTTATGCTTGAGGAAGTTATTCTTTGGAGAAGTTACAAACATCTCTATTTAAAGCAAAATACTCCTGCAGAAAATGTACGGATTGAGAGTGTGATATCAAATTCAAGAAATCAAAGACACTTTTTTTACTCACAAGATGTTTGCAGGAAGATAATGTGGTCATCAATGTTGCTGACATCTTAGACATCATCTTCCCTAGAGTTGTTAGTTTGTTCATTTTGAGAGAGCCTATGTTATAAATGAGTGTATGGGGTGTGCATTGGATGATTCTCTCAGCTTGTGATGAAATATTGCTTAATTTACAAGACTTAAAAGGGAGTATATCTTTTAGTCTTGTTGGTTTTGTATTTTTGTGTTTTGTAACAATATTTCATATAAGAGTTTTTATTCTAAGGACATTGTACAAGTATTTTTGTACTTGTGCACAATTTTGAAACTTCTTGTGTTCATTTAATATCTGTCATTCCATTTTTGTTGTGATTTTGTTTCCAAGTTACATGATTTCCGCTGTGTTTTCAAAAATGTTGGCAACACATTTCACATCACTGCACTATTATAAGAATTAGACCATTTAATTCTTTCAACAAGTATTAATACCATTAAAATAAAATATAAAATACTAAATTGAATAGAAGATATCAATTGTTGAACCACCCTTTGAGTCACGGGGGTCTTGCACACTCTCATCCCCCATCTCCCCCAATTTTTTTATCACATGTGGGTGTGTGTGTGAATATGTAGTATTTTAGTATTTTTGCTCACTCAACCCAATTTTTGGAAAAAACAAATCGCTGTGAACCACACATGACCATGACTATTACTTTTAACCTTGATTAAACTATTGTGTGGGTTTTAATATATATCATGATATTTAAAATTGTGGAGTAGATTTCTTGATTAGGATTTAGTAATGTATTTTGAAATATTTAACTATGAATATATATAATTTTTTGATGCAAATATAGTATATTTAAAATTTATTATCATATATAGAGGTGTCGAAATAGGTCCCGCCCGGTGAAAATGTCTAGTCGTTTGCAATTTTGGAGGCATAAAATAGACTAAGCCTATTTGGCCCGAGAAATTGGGCCAATATATATGGTCGTCCGGATCTCTTGACGTGTATTTTCATAGACTAAGCCGGACATGGGTCTCAAAAATCTCGGTCCGACATAATTTCAGATCAAACATTTGATAGCTCTAATCATATATACATATAAATATTTGGTAATTCATTTTTTAACTTTTGGTGCTTGGATATATCTTTACCAGAAACCTACGATCGATATTAATATTAATACTCATCTCATGAACTCGATTAAGAAATTACATCTATTACCTGTAATCGTCTCATATACAAAAAAAATTACCTATATCGATCTCATTAGGGTCCAAACAGATTGAAATTTCTGTTCTACTTCATATTCCATTGCATCTGTTAACTTTTAGCACTTCATATCAGTTTCATTTTAAGGGTATTAGTGTCATTTCATGCAGTGTTTGTCATCTGGTCTTCTTTCATTTTTTTGTCATTCCGTTTTTATTATTTCTTTCACGTTTTTTCAGTTATGTCGGAGAATGTACCTATAAAACAGTACTTACAACATTTGCTGCACTCTTACGCAATACATGAAAATTGAGATGGAATTTTATGCTGCCTTCACGTTTTTTTATCATGGTATCAGAGCCTAAGCTCATCTTGATGTTCTTCACTCATGGCACCTCCACGCATTGCGTGGAACACCATTCTTTGGAAAGAAGAATGGAACCGGAGTGATGGTGAGGATAGTCCACACCTCAGGTCGATGCATCTTTTTTACTCAACAATTCCGATCATCTAGGAATGTCGTTGGTTACGAACCCGTTGACATGTAATAACTATCCTACTTGGCGTCGTGCCATGCTTATTGCTCTTGGTGCGAAAACAAAGTTTGGTTTTATTGATGGTAGTATAGAAGTACCTAGTAAAGATTCGATGAATATGGCGGAAGAAAGTGGATTACACGGTAACAAGCTAGATTCTAAACTCTCTGGGTAAAGAGATAGTAGATGCCTTTATATATGTTGATTCGGCGCACGATCTTTGGACTAATTTAGCTGAGAGGTTTGGGGAGTCTAATGAACCGTTGTTATATCAACTTCAGAAGGAAATCTCTGATTTGAATCAGGGTAATATGAGTGTTGCTGTTTATTTCACTAAACTAAATAAATTATGGGATGAACATTCAAGTTTGATTTCCTGGCCTGTTTGTACTTGTGGATCTGTGAAACAGATTATGGAGATGGAGTCAAATACTAAACTAATTAAGTTTTTGATGGGATTGAATGATAGTTTTAATAATGCTAGGAGCCAGATACTTTTGATGGAACCATTGCCTAATTTGAACAAAGGCTTATTCAATGATTGTGAAGCTTGAAAGCGGAGAGGATCGCCCATAATACTCATTCTGACTTGGTTGAATAATCAGCTTTGATGAGAAAGACTGCTACTACTGATAGGGTGTCTTTGAATCGAGGAGCAATGGGACATAACAGATGGAACAAGGGAGCAGGACCTCAGAGGAAAACTAAGGAGGAAAGGGCTAAGTTACTATGTGAACATTGTGGGATAAATGGTCATGAAACACTTGAATGTTTCAAGCTGCATGGTTACCCGGACTGGTTTAAACAACTGAAAGAACAGAGGAAAAAAGCTGCAACATATCTAACTGATACCACACAAGGACCAAACACTAAGGGACCTGGGGATGCTCAAGGAAAAGGGTCACAGCTAGGAGGTATCTCCAATCTAATCCAACAGCAAATTGCAAAGTACTTAGCTCAGAAGGCCCCTGCAGAAATTACTGGTAACACAGATCATGGCATTACCTATGCTCACTTTGCTGAGTATGCAGGTACTATTACTTCCAATGATACCCATTTTGCTCTTACATCATCTGATAGTTTGGATAAAGGTTCTTGGATCTTGGACACAGGTGCTAGTAGACACATGTGCCCTAATTCTTCCTTCATGACAAATATTCATCCCATTCATACACATATCACTGTCCATCAACCAAATGGCTCCACAAAAGTGGTCACACACTCTGGACAAGTCCAGCTCACACCCACACTTGTGCTCCATGATGTTTTGCTTGTTCCCAGCTTCAAGCATAATCTTCTATTTGTCTCTTATCTAATACAGAAGTGTAATTTGAAATGCATTTTTTTCCCTTCTCATTGTATTTTCCAGGACCTGAGGACTAATGAAACTATTGCAGTGGGGAAGGCAATTGGTAAACTGTTTGTTCTTGACAACAACACCACCACAGATTCCTCTTTGACATTCTTTTCTTCTATTACTTCTGAATCCTCTCTAGATTTATGGCACAAGAAACTTGGACATGCTTCTATGTCTTTGTTGGAACAGATATCTGTCTTGAGAACTCTTTGTAATAGTGTTGGCAAAGACCATATCCAAAAGTATTATGTTTGTCATATGACTAAACAACATAGATTGCCTTTTCCATCAAGTGATTCTCATTCTAATGAATTGTTTGCTCTTGTGCATGTTGATGTTTGGGGACCCTATAATTCCTTTTGTGTCACCAACACTCCTTATATGTTAACTGTGGTTGATGATTGTAGTAGAGCTGTATGGATATTCCTCATGAGTCATAAAAGTCAAACACCTAAAATCCTTGAAAATTTCATTCTCATGGTTAAAAACCAATTTTTTCATAAGAGTTTAAGAGTTTCGACAATGGAACGAGTTTATGAGCCATACTTGTCGAACCTCTTCTCTTCTCATGGTATTTTACACCAAAAAAGTTGTGTTTTTACTCCCCAACAGAACGGGATAGTTGAAAGAAAACATAGACACTTACTTGATATGGCTAGAGCTTTAATGTTCCAGTCCAAAATCCCACACAAATTGTGGCCCTATTCCCTTCTTGCTGCTGCTCATGTCATAAAACAGACTCCCTACATCTGCTTTAAACATGAAAACACCCTATGAGATACTATATAATCAGCCTTCTAACTATTCCTTGCTCAAGCCTTTTGGATGCCTAGCCTACTCCACCAATACCCTTCCTCACAAAACCAAATTTGCAGCCAGAAGCCATCAATGTGTTTTTATAGGATATGTACCAGGTCAAAAGGGCTATAGACTATACAACCTGGATACAAAACAAGTCTTTGTTTATAGGGATGTTGTGTTCCATGAAGATATGTTTCCTTTCCACACTAACCCAGAAGCATCTCCTCCTACTCCTTTACCATCCATCCCAGTTACATCTACAGATTTCCTTGATACTCCTCTTCAGCACACCATCACTCACACCACTGACATAACTCATACTGAACCTGACCCTGAGGTTCACATTCCTCCTACCCATCCTGTTAGGGCTAGCTCAGGATTTCGGACCACCTTCGCTTTGCCGACTATGTCACTAACGGTCACGATTGAAGTGCAACCCCATGCAACATATGATCATTTATCCAGAGTCCAGGTGATACTCTCATTCATTCTTCATCACCTTCTATCCCTCCTTCTGCTTTTACCCCAACATATGTATCCTTTCTAACTAATGTGTCTGCTATTCAAGAACCATATTCTTACACTCAAGCTTGTAAGAGTCCTCAATGGGTTGAGGCCATGAATAAAGAGTTGTTGGCTCTTGAACAGAATGACACATGGGAAATGGTTGATTTACCACCTGGTAAGGTTCCCATTGGCTGTAAATGGGTATATAAAGTGAAGATGAACCCTGATGGGACTGTGGAAAGATGTAAGGCCAGACTTGTTGCAAAGGGATATCACCAGGTACATGGGATTGATTATTGGGATAGTTTTTCACCTGTGGCTAAAATGGTCACAGTGAGATTGGTTATTGCCTTGGCCACTGTGAAGAAGTGGAGTTTACATCAATTGGACATCAACAATGCATTCTTGCATGGATACCTAGATGAATCCATTTATATGCAACCCCCTGAAGGTTACTTTGGACGGAAGCGACCCCAAGTATGTCACCTTAAAAGAAGCCTATATGGATTGAAGTAAGCATCTAGGCAATGGAATTTGGAGCTATGTGATAAATTGACTAAGTTTGGTTTTACACAAATGTAACATGATCACTGTCTTTTCTTTAAACAAACACTCGAACACAGTTTTTGGCCCGCTTATCTATGTTGATGATGTGTTGGTCACGGGTTACGATGATGATGAGATTCAGGCCCTTAAGTCTTACTTGGATCGATTATTTACAATTAAAGACTTGGGTTTTGCTAGATACTTCCTTGGTATGGAGATAGCAAGGGGTACAACAGGCACTTTCTTGAATCAGAGAAAAGTACATTCTTGACATTGTTGCTGATTTGGGAATGCAAAATAGTAGGCATGTGATTACACCTTTGCCACAGGGGATTAAATTGATGGGCAAGTTGGGAACTCCTTTGTTTGAGCCTGATAAATATAGAAGGCTGATTGGAAGGTTGTTGTATCTGAATATGACTAGACCTGACATCACTTACTCAGTTCAACAACTGAGTCAATTTGTGAATGATCCTTATACTAGCCATTGGGATGCAGCTCCACATTTGGTCCGATATCTCAGAGGGTGTCCCTCTAAAGGTCTATTTTACTCAGCCTCCTCCTCTCTTGCCCTCACTGCATATAGTGATTCAAACTGGGGGTCATGTCCAGACACCAGAAAGTCTCTTACAGGGTATCATATCCAGCTGGGTAGTTGTTTGATCTCCTGGAAATGCAAGAAACAAACCACAGTCTCAAAATCTTGGTGGCCGTCACCGAGCATTAAGTACTACTGTCTGTGAATTGCAATGGATTTCTTATGCAGATTTGCATCTTTCCATTTCACTTCCCATTCCTCTTTTCTGTGATAACCAAGCCGCATTACACATCGTATCCAATCCTGTGTTCTATGAAAGGACTAAGCACTTAGACATTGACTGCCACATTGTTCGCAACAAATTCAAGGAAGGGTTCATTGTTCCTCAGAAGATTGGTTCGTCCTGTCAATTAGCATATATCTTTACCAAGGTGTTGGGTTTCTCTCAGCATTGCAGGCTCTTGTTCAAGCTAGGCATGACTGATCCTCCATTGCCTAGCTTGAGGGGGGAGTGTTAACTTTTAGCACTTAATATCAGTTTCATTTTAAGGGTATTAGTGTCATTTCATGAAGTGTTAATCATCTCGTCTTCTTTCACGTTTTTGTCATTCCGTTTTTATTATTCCTTTCATGTTTTTTTAGTTATGTTGGAGAATGTACCTATAAAACAGTACTTACAGCATTTGCTGCACTCTTACGCAATACATGAAAATTGAGATGGAATTTTATGCTGTCTTCACGTTTTTTATCAGCATCTGATGAATAACACGTGTACAAGATGATGTTGCTATTGTATATATGTTATTCATCCAATACATAATAAAATAGAGAGTGTAAGAAAATTAGAATAGTAGATCTCATCCCAGTCCAAACGGGTGTGGATACCAGCTTCTACCCATACTTTGTAATCTTTATTCCCCAAATTACAAATCTTACTCCAATACATTATATACTACTCCAATATAATGTCTCTCTCACGCACAGTCACATACAGAGAAAGAGTGGGTCCCACAAGTCAGTTTCACTGCGACACAAGGAGAGAGACAGGGAGGGGTCACGGGTGGCTTCAAAAACCTCATCGGGAATTGCAAAACACAACACACACTCTTATTATTTCTGACAACTAGTCCTCGGTGCCCTTGCTAGCTTGCACTTCATGTAATAATAATTTTATCTCCAAATTAAATAATTTTACACAATGCATAAAAGAAGTCCAACTTTTTAATTATGTTGTAATGATTTTTATTCCTGAACGCACGAGCTATATATAAAGGCAACCAACTTTTTACTTATCATATATATATTTACTGATGCCCTTTTTCACTTACTTTCCTTTTGGGATCTCAAGTGTTTAACTTAAAGTAGGGAGATAAATAGGAAAAATAAAAGTAAATGGGTTACTTTTATTATTATATGTAAATATCAGAAAACATACACACAGAGCCCCACGTTTGTCGAAATCTGAGACTTAAATAAACCCATTTCCCATTTGACCTTTCTTGCTCCATTTAGGCCCATTTTTTGGTCCTAGTATTCTTTGTTGATTTTCTTATCCTTAAATAGAGACTATTTTTTTTTTTTGTTTATGATTCGTGGATAAAAATAAATATAAAAATCTATAATTTGTGTTTGGTACATCAATTGTTTAGATTATTTAATTGTGTGTTGCTACATATTTCAAATAATTAAAATCAGAGTACGATTTTTCGTTTTTAAAATTCGACCTTGCATCCAGACAGAGACTTAAAAAAACTTATTTAAGAGGGAAATCAAAGTCTAAAGATGATTTAAGAGGGAAATCAAAGTCTTATCAGACTAAAATATAGTTTTGCAATATGGCAATAGTTTAGTGGATAAATAGTGAAAGGAATTTAGTAGACTTACTATCGAGTGTGAAAAGTCTTGATATATTTTTCAGTAGCTAAATATAAGACAAAATCCGTAAATCAACAGAATAAATATTCAATTAATTTCTGGAACATAATTAATTAAATTAAAGTGATTGATATACTTAGGGAGGGAGTGTTTGCAATCACTAACTAAAAAACCGTCCTTTCACGAAAAATCCATTTGTTAGTATTTGTAAAGATAAAATTGTTTTTTAGTCCTCTAACCGGAACTTCTCGGAGATTTGGTCCTTTTTTCTCGACTTCGAATTCAGTCCATTAAATGGATGAAATTTGGTACTTTTCATCCAAATTCAAATAGCAGGTAATAGAACCAAAAGTCTAAATTTTATCCATTTAAAGGATTAAATTCAAATTTAGGGAAAAAATGACTAAATCTCCCTAGAGGCTTCACTTAGTGGACTAAAAAAATAAATCGCTTTTATTTGTAAATATCAACTTCTACTTCATTTATTTAAAAACAGGAGATTGGTCTTTGTATTTCTAATTCTGTTTTGGTTTGATTTTTACAAACAAATAAATACTTTCACAAATTTCTCACCAAACTCGCTCAATTTTCGATTCTCTACATTACCAACTTATAACTCTCAACTAATTTTATTTCTGCTACCATAAATCACTTCTCCTAAAAAAACATTTTTTTTTTTTGCAAAACCTCCCTAAATGTATATGACACAAAACTTAAAAATTGCAGTATTGTGGGACTAATTGACATGTGATTGGTAGTTTAGTACTAGTACTAAGAACCTATATTATATAACATTAATTCTTTATTCAAATATTAAATCTCCTTTTTGTCTTGATAATTGGAATATAGCTCGAAAAACCACAGTTGACACACAGCTCTACAAATTCTGGTTACAAGCAGCATACGGCCAATCCATACGTACAAATAAGTGTATATATCTTTAGAGAGAGAGAGAGAGAGAGAGAGAGAGAGAGAGAGAGAAGGTGGACCCCATCAGCTAAATCTATGGCTAGCTGACCGACTTTGAAATTAAGAGATAAAGAGATAGGACATTGAAGGGAAGAAGAGAGCCTTAAGAGCTAGAAAGAGTTGTGTTTGTTGTTAGAAAAAAAAAATATTCTCTTTTAACTTTCAAAGGTTTAAATTTTTTGGTTTTTTCTCTTGAAACCAAACAAACCCTCTCTGAGTTCATAAGGAATATTGTTTTCTTGTGTGGTGTTTTTGGTTTTCAATTTGTTTATTTGGGGTTCTTTCTTGTTCTTTTGGAATAATACCAAAGGGGATTGTTATTCTTTTGTTTTCTAGCACTAGTGTTTTGATTACATTCCAAATTTTTTTTTTTCTTGTCAAAAAAATTGCTCAAATGATGTCTGGTGATGTTTTTTCTGTTCCCAATTCTGAAACAAACCCTAATAATCCCACAAAACCAAACTCAAATTCAACCAAGAAGAAAAGAAATCTACCAGGTACACCAGGTAATTTAATTTCATTCATTCATTCATTCATTATAACCTAATTAATTTTTCTTTTCTATAAATATATATGCATAGAAATTAATTAGTTAATTAATTGATATTTTTTCAGATCCAGATGCGGAAGTTATAGCTCTCTCGCCGAAAACCCTTATGGCGACGAACAGATTCATCTGCGAAATCTGCAATAAGGGTTTTCAGCGCGACCAGAACCTGCAGCTGCATAGAAGGGGACACAATCTTCCGTGGAAGCTCAAGCAAAGAGCTAAAACGGATCAAATCAAGAAAAAAGTGTACATTTGCCCCGAGAAAACGTGCGTCCACCACGACCCGGCCCGGGCCCTCGGAGATCTAACGGGCATCAAGAAGCATTTTAGCAGAAAACATGGTGAGAAGAAATGGAAATGTGAGAAATGTTCTAAGAAATATGCAGTTCAATCTGACTGGAAAGCTCATTCTAAGACTTGTGGGACTAGGGAGTATAAATGTGACTGTGGCACCCTATTTTCCAGGTATGTATTTATTTAATTTTCGGGGAATATTTGTTGTTACAAGAATTTAATGCGATTTGTTCAATTTATTGCGAACAAATGATTAGGTAATAAGTGTTCTTAGATGGGTTTTTTTTAAAAAATTTTAAAATTTTGTTTTTATTTATACAGAAAAGACAGTTTTATCACACACAGAGCTTTTTGCGACGCTCTAGCAGAAGAGAGCGCAAGAATCACAACAGTTGGTGCGAACAACTTGAACTTCAGAAATGATCTGATAAACCCACATCAGACTAATAATTTGCAACATGGGTTTTCAAGCTCCGCCGCAATTCCCCACGTTTTCCGGCCGGAGTTCGCCGGAAATTCGATTCTAACCGACCATCATCACCAGAAACCGAGATTATCACTCTGGTTAGAACATCAATCGAATTCCCTTCATCTCAACCCCAATATCGATCAAAGTTCAAATCTTTTCACCTCAAATCATCATGGGTTTCAAGATATGATTCCGAATAATCTTTTCGGCTCAACATCATCCCCAATCGGAAACTACGCGAATCTATCATTGTCACCAATAGTGCAAAACATGAAAGAGGAGCCAGTTATAAGCAACAAAGGGATAAACACAAACATATCTGATAATTCTTTAGCTTCCCTGTACAACTCATCAGACAATATCCAAACCGCTTCAAAATCCTCACCGCCGGCGCCAATGTCCGCCACAGCGCTTCTCCAAAAAGCGGCTCAAATGGGCTCAACAAAAAGCAACCCAACATTTTTCGGAAACGCAATCGGAGTTATGAATTCTTCTTCCCCTTCTTCTTCCTCGACGAACACTCTGCCTTTCGCGCAGAACCGGAGCGAGCTGCACCAGGTTTTCGGCAGGCAAACGCCGGAGAATCACGCCACCAAAGGCGGCGGAGACGGAATGATGAGTTTTAGCACAACCCCGAGCGTGACAATGAACAATTTTGACAGTCAGGCAATTAATCAAACAGGTGGTGGGCATATTAGCCAGACGGGTAATTTGTTGCATGGGGCCGTGGAGAATGGTCTGACGAGGGATTTTCTCGGCGTGGGCGGAGACGGCGGCGCCGATGGGCCGTTCTTGCCGCAGGAGCTAGCGAAATTTGCGTCCATGAGTTCGGCTATGGGGCTCAGCCATTTCATGGCTAGCAATCACTAGCTGGTTTAATTTAATTTGTGTAATTTTATTTTTTTTGAAATTGAAGTTATTTGAGTTTTTTTTTTTTTGTACGATATAATAATGTGGAAGCCTGGAAGGCCAAAACAGAAAACCTTATCATGAATAGGCCACGTCCTCATATATATATATTCCTTCCTTCTTCGTTTCCACATAAAATCAAATGTTTTTATCAACGTACAGTCCACGCCTAGCAAGAACAAACAAGAAAATCGGTTCAATCAATTTATTTATGATTAATTCGAGATGTGTATAGTACATGCATAGATTTATATATATTTTTAATTTTCTTTGGAATAGATAAATTAGACATGCATGTAAGATATTTATGCACAATGCTAAAAACAATTTTTTGGTTTCCTTCTTTTGCTAAAAGAAATATTGACTTTCCTTCGATTTAGTAGAATTTAAAACTTGTGATCAACGAGATTGCAATGTAATTGCTTGCGGATAAACTATTTTAATTTATACAAAAAACGAGATTATAGCTTCCACACTTCCACAATTTTTTTTTAGATAATCGAGATTCCATGTTATCACATGACTAGTATTCGGGGAAACAGCCACGACCCTCAGGAAATGCCCCTATGTAAACCGCGAGAATACACAATGGTTCTTAGGTCCCTAATATCTCCAGCTACCATGTACAATGAGTTGTTCCTCAAGTGATTTGCTCTATGTTGGAGTACTCCCTTGAAGGATAGTGAGGAGACCTAGGAGTTCAAGGCATATCAATACATAATTTTCATTAGATCCTTTCTTCAGTTTTAAGGTGGAGAATTTTTACTATTTGTTCTTGTTAAATATTATATGATTGTTACATTAATGTTTAAAATTGAAATGCTCTGTCCTGCGAGTTTTGCTCAATGTATTATAAGATCTAAGATTCAAGTTACATGAGTTTTTTGCTCTAGGAACACCAAGATTTAAGTTACATGAACTTTTGCTCTAGAAACTCCAAGATTCAAGTTATATGAGTTTTATGCTCTATGAACTCTATGATGTTATGTATCTATAATGCCATGATGCTATGATATATATTGCAAGTTTTTTCATTAATGTAATGTATGAATTTTATTTAGCTTGAATAAAATGATTTCCTACTTAGTAATTGTTTTTACTCACCTCACTATTACCCTGTGTTTTTGGCGCAATTAATGATGGATTCTTGGTGGAGGGAATTGTAATTGCGCATCCTCCAAAGATATTATCACTTTTATTATGTTGCTTAACTACAATCAAATACATGAGATAGGTATGTAAGATAAATTTGCGTGAGAATTGCATTTTTGGTCCCATAACTATAGTGTGGTAGCAATTTGGTTCGATTCAATTCATTTTGACAAAACAACCCTCCTTAGTCTTCTCAATTTAAGGACATATTTTGCTAGAAAATTAATTTTGAGCCGAAAATTATCACATGTTGCGCATGTGAGCGGAAATGTTATGGATTTAATTTCCAACCAATTAATGAGACAGAACGATGTGGTAGCCGTGTGAAAGCCATACAGTTTCTCTTTCTGTCATGTAAGATGAAATGATTCATCGTATCAAATTTGACTGGAAATCTCCAGTATTTCCTTTCAGGTGCGCAACATGAGACTTTTTCCAGCTCAAATCAACTTTCCAATGAAATTTGTCTTGCAGTTGAGAAGATTAAGAAGTTATATGGTGTCTTTTGCCAAACTGAATTCGAATGGGATCCAATCGCTACCGCCCTATAGTTATGAAACCAAAATTACAATTTTCCCTATATTGTTTTAATTTGTACAAAAGTTAGACCTTGTATGGGCTTGACTAGTCTGCAAATTGGGTGTATATGATGGTGGATGCTTGGAGGATATGTAATTGTAATGAACAAGAAAACTCGGATTTACGAATATTGCCTGAATAATTTTTCTATGTACAATTTCACAATCACATTGAATATATATTATTGAGAATCATTTTTTATTGTTATATATAATTGGGTTTTTGTATGTTTATGAAATTGATGGCCACATTATTGAATATATATCAACGATATTCCTTGACTGTCCGTTGAAGGCTCAGTGCTTTAATGCGACCACGTCAACTTTGGTGGGTTTTGGGTCTTCTTTTCGTTTATTTTATTAGTATATGGATAGATAAATATATTGTTCAATTTTGTCTTGTTTGTTGATATTCATCTTCTAATTTTCTTCCTTTTTTTTTTTCCTTTTCACATTTATAGATTATAATAATAGCAAAAATTAATAATTGCGCTGGAGATAAATTTGAACTGACCGTTGATTCTATTTCCATCGCAGTCAGTCAGTCAAAATAATTGCTTGAGAAATCAATGACAGAATAGAAAAGTTATGTTCATGATGTTCTTTATAATTTGATATGATATCAATAATTATCTAATTTCAGTAAGATCCTAAATCACCTAATTAAGTATATTTTTCTCCAAGGCGGAGCAAGGGCGATTTAGTAGGGTGGGCCGATACACGAAAATGGGGTGGGCCGGATAGAAAGTCCAAGAAAAAAATAATACAAATTATAACTAATTTTCTTTAAAAAATTCTCCACTAATTTTTTTTAATATAAAAAAGGGTTGGGCTAGGCCCAGGTTGGCCCAGGATCCACCCTTGTTTTTCTCATGTACTTATGTCAAGTTTCATTTGGATGAATTAATTTGAAGTTGAGGATTTTAAATTTATAATAATCAAATTCATGAATTAATTTGTTTTGATATAATGAATTTCAAACCATCAGGCTACTATTTTGATATATTTTTGTGTCATTGTGGTGGACTTCAAATCCACCTTATATAAAGTCATTTGAAATCATTCCCAATTAATCAAATGCAGTCCGAGTATAACTTTAATCGAGCAAATATTAGGAAACAACCAAACATGGAATAAAACATCACTATAAAAAAATTCCAGTTCCGACAAAAATAACTTTGTCACTAAATTTTACGGTTACCTATAGAATAAAATATATTATTTTCCCAAAATTATACCGACATATTACCGAAATTTTTTCAATTTATCAACAGATTTTCTATAGGTATTTACCAATAGTTTTATATTATGTAGGTTATAAATATTTTACATCTAGTGATTTTACCTATATTTTATATTTTTTTTAATATTTACCTACATATTTATTTGTAGGTAAACTAGTTTTTTCTTATAGTGCATGTACTATCTGAAAGTAAATAAAATTAATTAATACAAAATTAGATAAATTCTAACACTATGGCTAATTGAAGGTGAGTTCTTGACTCTCAGATTTCCAATTACTTGAGCTATACATCATTTTAAAAAGCAAAATAAGAAGGAAAACAAAAAAAAAAAGATGAAAAAGCCCCGTAAACAAATTTCATCAATTCTAACATCTGCAATAGCAAGAATTTGAACGATGTGGACTTTGACTTTTAATATTCAACTAATCTTCTAACATTACACTTTTATATGCAAGTAGAAAGTGAAAATAGGTTGGAATTAGGGCAGAATGTTAGGTAACCCAATAAAAAGTTGTAGTAACTATGAAAAAAGATTCTTGGGAAGCCGCATGCTTGTCTTTTGCATATGTTTCTACCTCATTTTTCCTTAACCACTTTTATTAAAATGCCTTAGAAATGTAATGCACAAAAATAGAGACTGTTTCAAAAGAAAAAGAGTACTTGATCACTTAATTATATAAGTATATTTTTTAGTCACAGAAAACTTTCTGTTGGAGACGTTGACCACCCTTTCACTTTTTGTTATTAATCCTAGACATTTGCCTATTGTCAAGCATAATCTCAATTTTTCACTTTATAATTTACCATGTAATAATTATCCAATTATTTATATGTAAAGTAGACAGACGTTGTAATTGGATTTGGATGTGCATAATGTTACTTAGTAAAGTAGATAGATGTATTTTGTTGAATTTGGATGTGCATAATGTTAATTTACAAAAAAAAGGGTTTCTCATACTGAAAAAATCACTTTTTAGTGTGTTTATAAGTGCCAAATTTTGTTCCGATTCTAAAAAGCGTTCCTCAGTTTTTGACTGAAAAAAAGTCAATTTTTAGCGTTTGTAAGTGCCGACTTTTTTTTTTTCCGATTCTACAAAGTGTTTCTCAGTTTTTGACTGAAAAAAATCACTTTTTAATGTTTGTAATTGTAAGTGCCAACTTTTGTTCCGGTTCTATGTCATTTAAACAAAATCCAAAAGCAGGCCAGGAAATGGGTGCTTTAAATATCGACTTATGCTTCTGGTTTGGCTTTTACAAACAAATAAATACTTTTTTCACAAAACACTCTAAACTTCCGATTCTCAACTTTTATTCTATTCCCAAACACGACCAAATATTAATGACCAAATGCTTCTACTTATATTTAAAACAATTACTTCTTCTAAAAGTAGAAGTTTTTTCCGAACGCTCCCATAATAAATGTTGAATTGTTTGATATCATTTACTTATTGTTGTATAGTTATCTCATTATTTATTATTGATTATCCAATATCTGTATTGAATTAATTATCAGTCGATATGTTTTTAGTGTAATGATTAATTATTACTTCTAAACAAAATATCATTATTGGAAATAAATGACACATACATAGTGACAACTTAATAGCAACAACATCCTTTTTAGTACTATATTGTGTCCCTCCAATTATTTTTTTTTTGAGAAAGGTGTCCCTCCAATTAGGAACAAATTAAACACTATAAATTTTTCAATGTTAAGTGTTAAGCATGTAAATTAATTAAAAGTTGTTATTGTGATGAAAATAACAATTCTTATCAGTTAATTAATATATGTAATTAGTTACAACTTTCATGTTCTCGCTTAACATATGATCACTATTATCTTTCTTTTTTCTTGTAATTTTTTGAATAACCATCGTATATGGTTATTATGTGAACTAAGCTGTTGGATTTGTTAAAAAGAAAAAGAAATCAATATTGAAAGGTAATTGTCTTAAAAGTTGTTTCATAAGATATCAATTCCAATTAAATTCCTACAAAATGATTCCACAAACTTTACCATTATTTTATCCTCTCATTTGATCTTATTGAATTACATATCCCTAATTAAAGTTTAATAATTTTATGTTAATTAGTATATAATCAACTTTTTAAATTATAATAATCAGAACATCATGTGAAAGAATTAAGTGGTAACCCGTAACCCTTTTATCTCATTGGGATCAAGGAGACAGCCCATTCCAGAATACAGTATATTTAGCCTGGGCGTAGTTGGGCTCTTAAATCCTAAAAAACCATCTTTATATGGGCTTTTTATGTTGGGCCATTAGCTAAAACTTTACTTAAAAACGAGTAACAACTTCTGAGCCCACATACGTGGGCCCAATAAACAATTGCGTTGCATTGGCATTCAGATAAGAATGTCAGAGAATAGAGAAGAAAGCAGAAGCCAAATTACGGGAAATTGCAGCTTCATATGAGGTACAGCTTTTTCATCATTTCTCACTTATTGTTCCTTGATTTTCTGCGATACAATAGTCTTATCATACAATCATACCAAGTTTTACAAGCCACTGGATAGAGATTTCGCATGTGGTGTTTTCAAGCTAAAATCCAACGATGTATCATTACTGCCTTCACTAATGAAGGTTCCTTTGATTTGGGTCAAATTTTCAAATCAATCCTGTGATTTGTTTGGATGGGTAAAAATTCAAACCCTAGTTCGGCCACTACTGTATGTAATTGATCACAGGATTATTATTTGGTTGAGATTAGCTTCTTTCTGCTGTTGCCTTTGTAGCTAATTCTATTTTTTTGTTATTGTTCTGTGTATTTATCTTTGTTGTCCTTTGCACTGAAACTCTATTTCAAACAGTATGAGGACAACTTCATATGCAGTAGGTTTTCCGGTGACGGTTGGGTAACTCATAGAACATTGATTTTATTTGGAACAGCAATTTTGACTAAGCGTTGATAGGTGCCATTAGATGAATTTTTTAGGCCATTACAAGTTGTTTATCATTGCAAAAGTTGTACTTTACAAAAGTTGCTACTTGGAAATCAAGGATCAATTTGAATGCATAACGTTTGATTCAAGGAAAAATAACAATTAATTGCCCGACTATTACCTTCTGCATTCTCTTATTGTATTCAAAATTTCATTCCACTGAAAAAATAATTATAGGATGGCGCTATTTGCACCACAATATTTGATTAATACACTACATTTCTACATACACCCCACCCTTATTTTACAAACCCATCTAATTACTAAATACACCACACCTATATCTCCAATTTTACCCTCCAAACAAAACAACCCTAACTTAACATACACCCCACAGGATTCCTACACCCCACTCTCATTTCTCCTCTCATTTCTCTATTCACACCCCAATGGAGGAAGAGAAATGGTACAATGGAGGAGGTGGTGGCGGCCTCACCGGCGGCTTCACCTTTTTGGAAAAAATCAGCATTTTTTTCGGATAAAAAGCTGTTTCCAGCTTCTTTTTTTTTGGAAAAAAACAGCTTAAACAGCTTTTTTTTGGGAATTTTCCAGCGTTTTTTGGCCAAACCAGCTTTTTTTCGGTTAAGAAATCTGTTTCCAACGCTTTTTTGGAAAAAAAAACAGCTTAAACAGCTTTTTTTGGGAATTTTCCAGCGTTTTTTGACCAAACCAGCTTTTTTCGGATAAAAATTCTGTTTCCAGCGTTTTTTGCTTAAACAACTTTTTGGGGAATTTTCCTGATTTTTTGGCCAAAGCAGCCTTGGACAAAATCAGCTTTTTTCCAGATAAAAAATCTGTTTCCAGCGTTTTTTGGAAAAAAAAAAACAGCTTAAACAGCTTTTTTTGGCTAAACAGCTTAAAAAAGCTGTTTCCAGCGTTTTTTGGCAAAAAAGCCATTTCCACCTTTTTTTTCGGGAAAAATCAGCTTTTTTCCGGAAAAAAAAAGGTAGCTTTTTTTTCGAAAAAATCAGCTTAAACAGCTTTTTTTGGGAAAATATTTTTGGCAAAAAAAAAAGCAAACAGCGCCACCCATTGAGATGGGGTGTATTTACACTGTTTTATTTTATTAAGGGTATCATAGTCTTTTTGACTTATGACATTTTTGTAAATATTGGGGGTGGGGTGTTTTAATCAAATCTTGGGAGGCAAATAGCGCCACCCATAATTATATGACCAACTTTTGGTGTTTCTTACATCCTTAAAGGAAGAGTTTATAGGATTATAATGACAATATGGATTTTGCATCATTCTAGGATGCACTAAAATATATTTCCCTAGCAATTATCGGCAAACAGTGTACTGTGTGCAATTATTTCAGTTACGGATATAGAAAACTTGTTTTTCTATTGCTAATAAAATACTGTACGTACGTTACAGTGAACTGCTCTGGTTATAGTTAATTAGTTATTATCTTGTCAAGATTTCATTTTATACTCAGGTGAGAAATATAAAGCTTGTTTCTGATGCATCTGATAATTATGCAGGGATTTGCTTAGAAATCATTCAACTGGGGTTAAAGTGTCGCGATCGAGATCTAGTTGATGACTAATTTCTATGGTTACGGGAACCGAAGGTTAGGCCGACTACTTTAGTAGAAGATTTGTATACTAAAAAGGAAGCATTAGAAAGCAAAGTTATAAAGCCTGTATTACTTAAAACAAATATCGTAAATCACATTGTAACACAATACATGAAAGAATGTCCGATTATAGATATCACAACAGCATAAGTACCAAAAAAAAAACTTCTTCGATCAAGGAAATGTTGCCAAGACTAGCATCACAAAGGCCGTTATATGGACCGTCTTTTTGGACAGGAAGATTGCACCGGATGAATCAGCCGGAGTATCATCAGATCCCGACTGAGAATCTGCCGATCGAGCAGCCTTCTTAGGCTTCGAAGGTGCTGGAGCTGGTGCTGGAGTTGTAAAAAAGCTGAGAGGAAGCAAAACCTGGTCGACCTGATACACCGCCAGCTGGCTATCAGTGTATATCGTGTTAGCCACTGTTGCATTTGTGACTCCAGTTGTTATGTTCACCTGATTCCCTGATGTAGTCACATTCAGTGGAAACGAGCCTTGGCTGCCTCCAGCTTGCGTTCGCAGCGGATTGCTAGCCGTCTGAAACTGCGAAGGGGAGAATACTGTGGGGAGGACGTGGAATTGTATCAGTTCGACTTTCTGCTGATCGGAGAATGAGTTTAGCATCCCTGGTTTCAGGTTGGAGAACGAGCTGTCGGTCGGGGCGAAAATGGTGAGGCCTCCTTGGTTTGAATTGTTCAGCTGTGTGTTGATTTGGTCCGCCACTTTCGTGTTCTGTAGGAGGCGGATGAATGTGGTGAACTGACCGGCCTTCTCGAGGATGGCCGTCACGTTGGTGGGCCCCGGTGGTGCGGGGGAGGCCGCCGGGGATTGGGCGGTGGTGGAGGAAATGAAGAGGAGGAGAAGAGGGAATGTGGGGAATAGTAGTTTCATGTCTTTGAATTTTTTTGGTTTTTCTAAGGTGGTCTGATTTTTGGAGTGTTTTTTTTTTTTTTTTTTCTCAGGAAGATGAAAAGAATGAAGAGTGCACACAATGGGAAAGAAGAGAGGTTTGGTTTATATTGAGTGGAATAAGGAGAATTAATCAGTGGGCTGAGATTGGTAGTGAGGTGTGAGGTGAGTTAGGTTTAAAGTAATGACAGTTTTAAGGTGGGAAGATTAAAAAAAGGGATAATTACAAAAACACCCCTAAGGTTTGGGCTAATTAAAAATAAACCCAGATTTCTTTTAAATTTACAAAAACCTCTTGAGGTTGGATTCGGTCTTACATTTTTTCTGGTGATTTTCGAAAACATTTCAAAAAAATCCCTGACATTTACAAAAATATTACAGTTACCACCTTAAATTTAAGACAAAACGAAACTTGAAGGGGTTTTTTGTAATTTTGAAACATGTCTGGGTTTTTTGTAATTAACCCAAACCTCAGGGATGTTTTTGTAATTATCCCTAAAAAAAGTATTGACAATGTTAAGGCAGCTACTTGATTGCTTGGCATGGAAGATAGAACAGCTTTGCTGGTGAATGGGTTTTCATGTCATGAGGTATCATTGGATGCTGGGGACAGTTTTTGAGCAAATCTTATTCTTCAAGTATTCAGGTACAAGGGCCATGTAAATTATCATATGATAATATTACTCTTTTTAGTAAATTAACCAAATAGTTTTAAGTACTTCTATTTTCAAATCATAATTAGGCACAAATACTACAAAATTCACACTGTCTTAGTTTCATTGTATTCATCTCTCTCTGTCACATTCTTGATGTAAATTGCAGTATTAATCTTCGAGTTTTACAGTCTTGCTTTGGTTACATTCTGATGATTAATTTGATGAATGATTTCTGCAGAAATCCCATTTTTAGCCCATGAAACAACATTGAAGAAAAGGGCTGATCATGTGGTGGCATTGGATACCTTATATGATGAAATCTTGAAAATTGGCTAGCCATGATTGATGCTAAGGATAATTCAGCGGGACCCTTGATAATGCAAATTGAACAGTGCCTAATTTGATTTATGACCACGTTTATTTTATTATTATTATTTGCATAGCACTTTAGCCTTTTTTTTTTCTTGACGACCCAGAGTATTCACATCAACCGGGGCACGTATGCCACATTTCCTTCAGACTATAGGACATTTGTTCTTCCCAAAGATGGTCCTAATATTTGGGGGAGGACGGGCAAACCCTAAGCAATGTTTTTAAACTCGGATCGGACATCGAACCAGATTAATAATTGGGTCATTGGGGCACCGGTCTAACCGTCCTTAAAAAATCGGTTGACCCATACATATGTATATATGTGTGTGTGTGTGTGTACAGGTATAAGATAAATACAATTATAAATGTTAAAAATACTAATAAATATAAATACAAATAAAAGCTAAATTAAAAAATTAAATATCCAAATATGTATGTAAATCAAATACACACGGAGAAATTATATGCAAATTTACTAAACATATTTCCTTCACTTTTAAAGAAAAACAAAAAAAAAATATTTACTAAAAATAACAAAAAAAAAAGGTTTTTCTTTTTTGCTTTTGAATCGGGTTAATTGGGTCACCGGTTTTTGGATTTTTCACTGGGTTTTACCGGGTGGCAACGGTTTTTTAATCACCCGGTTTTACTACAAAATCGGACCGGACATGTGATCGGTTCCTAGTTAAACCGGTCGAACCGGCCGGTCCAGTCCGATTTTAAAAACATTGACCCTAACCTCACACTCCGCGATAGTCAATGTCTTAACCCATGAATCAATGTACAATTGCAATTTTAAGGCCGCTAGGCCAATCCTCGGGGGTTCGAGCCATTCGGTTTTCTACTTAAGAATATTTAGAGAGTTTACAAACACCAACAAAAAAAATGTGATTCTCACTATTTAGTTGAAAATAGTACTTTTTAGTTTTAGTAACCTTGGATCTTTTTGGTACTTATTACAATGTTTTTCAGACATTATATCGATCATTCAAAATGCAAATAACATTGAAAGGAGAGGATACAAAAACCAAGATATGAATCTACAAAATTAAAAAATCCTAGATCTCTAAATTCAAGCTCACAATCTAGTTTGTGGAATTCCAATGGAAAAATTCAAATTAAACAAGAAAGATTGTCAAGTAAGACTAAATGGAAGTTGGATTGCATTTTGCAAGACTCGGAGAATAATTAGAATTATGTGCAGTTCCTCTTCTATGAGCGCAGCCATAGGCCTTACTAGTTTACGTTAATGGGCCCTTATTGGACACTTCGTTAAGAAAATTGGGCTTAAATGATATTACTGATTGTCATGTTGCTCAAATATTGGTCTAGTACAGTCTACTTGGGCTCAATCTAATTATAGATCCAGCCCACGTTGTATTGAAAAGTAACATGGATATGGATTAGTGTATTTGGCCGGCCTCATTTATTTTGATATGAAAATTCAATTCAAAATTCTCATTGAAGATTGAATCTATGATATTGATATAGATCATTCAAATTTCAAAGTTAAAATTATTTGTTTAACATGCGAGAACTAGAGTTAGTATTCACAGTTGCTTTTGTTACAATGTAAAATTACCAAAAGTTAAATAATATCATAGGATATTTTTTTCTTATAATTTTGCAGTTTAATTATATGCATTTAAGAAATTGCTTAGGATGATTATTAGTTTTCGAACAAATGGATAGCAAGCTTGAATAATCATATAATTTAGTGCTAGTTTCAATGTTTAAGAGCCTGCATGTGACTATGTGTATGTATTTATGTTTTCAACTCATCTTAAAATAATTTATTGCATTTCAACCCCTCCACAAAACTCTTCGAAATCCAAATTTAAAATTAACAAATATTAAAGAATCATAATTCACAATTTGACTATGCCAAAGTCATGTCTATACCGGAGGACATCATCAAATGGATGCTTCATCATCATCATTACTGTCTCCTTTGCCTTTAAATTCCTATCATCTTTTTTTTTTTTTTTTTTTTAATTTCACAAAACCACCTTGATGTTACTAAATTTCTTAAATCAATCATATTAAGTAATTAGTCCAAACGTTAGAGTTTACGTGGAAGGAATTGACTTGCAACACTAACATATAGTTAGAAGGGCCGAGATTGTCCCAAATAAAAACATTCGATGCTTAAATCAGTATGAGATATGAGACGACTCCAAAGGGTAAAATACTTATGCAGTAAAAAATGTGATCACCGTACAAATTAATGAAAATTGACTATTTATACCTGAAAATTTTGGGTCTCATGAACTTCAACAATAGTTTGGATGTCATGGAGTAATTGTGATTTAGCCCAATAACTATTAATTTAAAGTTTTCTTGAAAAGAAATAAAAACTAATTAATTACAAATACTATATTAAATAATTAGAGGATAATTATTAAAATAAATCACCCCACATCACTCCCAAAAGCCAAAAGTCCAAACTTAAACATAAGCCCTCTTTTCCACCCTAATAATCAAATCCAACACCACAAAACATTTTAAAAAGAGAATCTCAACTCCCACTGATTCATACAAAAAAATGCCACAATAACAAGAGAACAAAAACACACATAACACACACACTGGAGGTGTCCAAATTCCCAATTAAAATCAGCCTCAAACTCAGTAAAACTCAACACAAAAAGTTCCTAATAAAAGACTCTTGCAGACCAGAGAAATTAACGGGAAATCAAGAAAGGTCAAAAACCCTTGACGCATATACGCGCACAAACCCTGTCACGAGACCCATAGTTCAAGCACAACCCAGAAAAAACCCTTTTCGAATACATGATCTCGTTCGATTTTTGACTTAATATAGTTGTTTGTCGATATTTTTAGATTCATTGGTGGGAAAAGATGATGAACAGTGGGGCTAATAATAATATGATGTCATCTGCATCGGCGTCTGGGAACAACGCGCCGGCGCCGGGTTTGAAGACCTATTTCAAGACCCCAGAAGGTAAATATAAGCTTCAGTACGAGAAGACTCACCCGACGGGGATTCTTCACTATGCCCATGGCAAAACTGTCACTCAGGTTGGTCAAATTCTCGTCATCGTCTAGGGCTTTTCTTTTGTCTTATATTTTTTGTCCCTATTTTCTTTTTGCGCTTTTTACAATTTCTGGAATTTGGGGTTTTTGGGAATTTTGCATCTTTCTGGGTGACAATGGATTGTTCTAGATTAAGATTCTGAGAACGTTATGTTAGTTAATTATGAATTTATGATGCATATAGTGTTAAGAAATTGGATTATGGGGATGGCCTATTGGTTGGTTCTAATATTTTGTTAGTGATTGTGTAAAAAAGGTTGGATTGGAATGTACTTATATTCAATTGCGGATTTTTAGTTTTTAGTCGGATTGTTGCATGTGAATGTGTTTATTTGATTACTGTGGTAGTGATTGGTTTGACTTGAACTTGTGTACAAGTTAAACTGAAAATAAGCTATAAAAGTTTGTTTGCTGTATTGTAACTGTGAAGGGAATCGCTTGAAGAGGATATAACTTTTATGTGACTTCTTTTATACCTTTGATTGATAAATCTCATAATTGCAGTTTACTCCTTTAATCCTCTTATAAAGCCTATCTGAACCAATCATTAGCTAAAGCATACGGATTTGAAAATTTGTTGTTATAAGTGTCTTTTAGTCAAGCATTGAAACTGTGTTGTTCTCCTTGGAAGAAAAGATAAATAACTCAAGGTTTTGACAGATTTTAGAGTGATCCCATTAATTTTTTGATCAGGTGACGCTAGCTCATCTCAAGGATAAGCCAATGCAGGCACCATCCCAATCCTCTTCAAGTTTGGGTGTAAGCAGTGGTGTGAGATCTGCAGCAGCAAGGCTATTGGGTGGGGGGAATGGGAGTAGGGCACTTAGTTTTGTTGGAGGTAATGGTGGAAGTAAGCCGGCGAGTGGAAACAGTACTAGAATAGGATCCTTAGGAACTTCAAGTTCAAATAATGTGGTTGGTAATCTGAATTTCGACGGAAAAGGGACTTACTTGGTATTCAACGTTGGTGATGCGATTTTCTTGAGTGACTTAAATTCTCAGGATAAGGTACTTTGGTGGTTATCTGCAGTTTGTTTTTGAAATTTAAAGAATCATCATTCAATTGATTTAGAGGGTTTTTGTTGTGCTGCATAGGATCCTATAAAGTCTATACATTTTAGTAATTCAAATCCTGTTTGCCACGCATATGATCCTGACGCAAAAGATGGGCATGATTTGCTTATTGGTTTAAACTCTGGAGATGGTATGCCTTTTGTCTCAAAATTTTAATTGGATTAATATCTGCTATTTACAGTTTCATTCAATAGATTCGGGTTTCTGTGTTTTGTAGTTTATGCGGTGTCTCTTAGACATCAATTACAAGATGTTGGGAAGAAGCTTGTGGGGGCTCAGCACTATAATAAAGATGGTTCTGTTAATAATAGGCAAGAAATTCAATCCTTTCTTTTCTTTCCTTTTCTCATGCTATTTATATATCTCCGTCTTATCTTTCATGCAATCTCTTGTTTTGATAATTAGGAAAAGTATACTTGCCTCCTTGGGTTTATTGTCTACTCTATGGGTAGGTGTCTACCAAATCTCTTTTTAATTTTAGAATGACAAAAGTTTGGTAATTTTATAATCCTTATGGTGATAAAAGTATCATATTCTGCAAACAATTAATTTTTTGAAGCTTCAGTGTTAGTGAAGATTTCTATTTTCAATGTTTTATGTTTTAAAAAGACCAAGTAGCGAAGGGAAAATTACAAAAAAGACATTGCTGATCTTCAATTAGGGTGCTGAAATGTATATTCATGTTTAAGATTAATCTCAGCACATGTACAATAATATGTCCATTAAAGTTTTGTGATTTTTTCTCTGATAATTTGTTCATTTTCTTTTCTAACAGTCGCTGTACTTGTCTTGCGTGGATTCTCAATGGTGATGACTCATTTGTTGTTGCACATGCAGATGGAAATATGTATGTATATGAAAAGGCAAGTTTTGGATCTCATTTGGAATAAATCAGTGTCATTCTCTTAATTCCTTAGCTTTGGGAATTTATATGCCCTCTTCGTATTTTCAGAACAAAGATGGTTCTGGTGATCCTTCATTCCCAGTGATCAAGGATCAAACGCAGTTTTCCGTATCACATGCACGTTACAGTAAGGTATTGGTAATTTCCACTGTGGTTTTCTTTTTTTTCTTTCTTGTTTCCCACCAGCTAGATTTATTGGTATAAACAATTTCTTAGTAGGGTGGTTTATTCATCCATTTATTGAGTGGGAAGGGATAACCTGATGCTGTTTCTTATGCCCTCGTCATGGGTTTCGGGCCACATTACTTTTTGGCAAACCTTTATCAGCCTATCAGTCTGTGTTTTAATCATATTGGAGAGATTAGAATTATCGTTTATGAGTAAGCTGCATCAAAGCCACGACCTCTTCAGACCCATGGGTGGTTGATCCTATTTTTTCTCCTCCTTCCTATTTGTCGTTTTCCTTTCAGTTCCATATCTGCGTTGCCTGACACCTTTTATGAGCGGTGACATGATTAATTGAGTTCTCGCAATCACCACGATTGATATAATCTTCATTTCAGTAACATGGCCATTTACTTAATCAAATTTAACCTGTTCTTGGCTGAAGTTGGATAATATTTGATTTTGTTTATCAGGTTGATTTTGTTTATCAACACCCAGGCTGTATCAATATCATTGAATCATGACTAGAACTGAAATTACTTTTGATATTTGTGAAGTAGCAATCCTTATATTGCTGACCTGTTGTTGGTTGCTTTGGAGCACACGAGATGTGCTTCTAGCTGTTAAAATATAGCTGGAAGAAAATGAGAGCAACTTTAATAATTGTGGTTATAAATGTAACATTGGGACATGAGTATAGAAATTAGGAGGATCTTCACGTCCAATTGCATAGTTTTTTCTCAAGTTTAGTTGAATTTTTCATGAATTTTTCCAGGTGTTGAATCTTCATGGAAGATGTCGGGATTAAAGTTATTCATCATATTATCAGATCATGGAATGATTTAGCATTAGAGAGAAGGGAATTTCTTATTATATGCATTAATAGTGGGGTTAACACTTAACCTAGTCCAAGCTAAATACAAAGTAAGTCACAATAACATGTCAATAGCAATAGCAATAGAACTATTGTCATATAATGTAGAAACTATAAAAATAGATATAACTCGCATTGCGGGGGTTTTACCTGAGGGAACCATCGACCTCAGACCTCTTGAGTCCCTAGCAACAATAGAACATCTAAAGCAATTGTATGACACATTATACAAAATACTATAACATTTAACAAGTACAATAGAAGGTTAGAAAACAAACCTCACCTTGAAACTTTGCTTGAAAATAGTAGAAATTGAATTATTGGATGCACGTGTTGCTAATCCTCACTCGAGGTTTTCCTTGTCACTAGAATCGGGTGGTGGGGCATCATCGTGTATGTTCTGCTCTTCACGCCAATAAATAGAATCGTTTATCATTAGTTGTATATGTTGCACCCATCGCCTATATGCCAAGGTAAAATATTCATAGCCTGGGTATCAACACATTACAAGATTATTCAGTCACGGGTCGGCTATGAAGGTTTTACCTTGGCATATAGGCGACGGTGGGCGAAACATATACAACTTACGATAAACGATCCTATTTATCTATTTATTAGCCTAAATAGAGCAGAAAATACACGATGATGCCCCATCACCCAATTCTCGTGACGAGGAAAACCTTGAGCGAGGTTTAGGAGTACTTGCATCCAATAATTGAATTTCTACTAGTTTCAAGCAAAGTTTTGAGGTAGGTTTGTTTTCTTATTATCTATTGTCCTTGTTAAATGCTATAGTATTTTTCATTTTGTGTTGTACAATTATTTTAGATGTACTATTGTTGCTAGGAACTCGAGGTCCGAGATGATGGTTCATTTGGGTGGAACCCCCACAGTGCAAGTTATGTCTATTTCTATAGTTTATACATTCTATGGCTACAGTTCTATTGCTATTGGCGTGTTACTGTGACTTACTTTGTATTTAGCTTGGACAATGTTAATCCCTCTGAGATGTGTTGCTCACCACAATTAATTTCCAACTTTTAAGGTGAAGGAGACGGCGATGGCCAAAGGCGGTGGATACGGGATGACATATAAATAAAATATTTATTTCCTTAGATAATTCGATAGGAGTTAAAAAAAAAGTGTTGAACAATTTGATTTCCTTTTGGTTTATTTAAGTTGTTAGATTTGGATTCATTGGGAATTGTTAGGATTAGACTACTAATTGAATTTTTGTCCATTAACCTGCTATTGATTTTGATTTCTTTAACAGGCCGTGATCCTCTCTTCGATAAAAAATTGTGTGTGTTTATTTTAGGGTGTTACAACTTTCCAAAAGAATTGGTTGGCTTTTTGGTCCAATCTGTTTTTAAATATTGAAAAGTTACATTCATTGGTTGCTCATAGACATCATCTTTGCCTATCTTACTTTGGATGTCCACATAGATATAGTAGAAATTCTGCATTGAGGATTGTACATATTTTTTGCATTATCCATCCTTTTCATCATTATACTGTTGCTGGGTTCCCTATCATCAGGTGATCAATGACATGTTGAAGAACTGAAATGGGAATTAATTCTAGTTTAAGGTGTGGGCAGAGGATTTGAGTAGTAGTATTTGCTTTTTTTCTTGTTGGCTTTTAATTTGTGACTTCGGTTTGTTGTTCTTCTCATGGAAAACTCGTGATCACTATGACTTTTTAGTCATATGATCTTTTAAAGGTATAAAGCTTTTCAAGAACGTTTATTCTTAAGTTCAGTTTGCATGTGTGTTTTTTGCTTTGTCTATGATTTCTTGGCATATTAATTTTTCACATGGTTGTTTTGATGCTCTTTACTGTTAACTTCTCGCCTATTCTGCTCTTGGGAAACATCCATAGTCAATAGTCTAAATTGTTCTCTGTATAATGACATATGGTTCTTTGCAGAATCCAGTTGCTAGATGGCATGTATGCCAAGGCTCAATAAATGGCATTGCATTTTCAGCGGATGGTGCTTATATAGCAACTGTAGGAAGGGATGGTATTGTCATTGTCTGATCTCTTTATTGTAAATACCAAACAACCGCAAATGTATACCAAAAATTATGCAATAAATATGTTGGGGATTCCCTTAATCCCTTACCCCATTGGGGTGTTTCCATAAAAAAAGAAAAGGATGTTATTGTCATCGTCTGATCTCCTTTCTATATTTGGATGTTATGAACACGAACAAAAAATGAGGGTAGCAGAGATGAGAATGCTAAGATGGATGTGCGGACACACTAGATTAGATAGAATAAGAAATGAACACATTAGAAACAAAGTGGGAGTAGCACCAATAGACGAGAAAATAAGAGAAACACGATTAAGATGGTTTGGACATGTTTATAGGAGACCTTTAGATGCACCTGTGCGACGTTTAGAAGGTAGAGAATCACTCACACAAATCAAAAGAGGAAGAGGTAGGCCTAAAAAGACTTGGAAAGAAGCTATTAAACATGACATGTTATACCTAGAAATAAACGAAAATATGGCTTATGACCGTAAACGATGGCGCGATATGATCCGTATAGCCGACCCCACGTAGTGTGATTAAGGCTTAGTTTGTTGTTGTACTTTTCATTTTTTGCCCGTGTTTTTCCATTTCCATTTATAGGATGAGAAAAAAATTGATAAATGCAGGTTACCTGCGAGTCTTTGACTACAGAAACGAACAACTCATATGTGGTGGGAAAAGCTATTATGGCGCTCTTTTATGTTGTGCTTGGAGGTGAGTGTAATTAATTTTTTGAAATTTGTTGTTGCTTTCTTTCCCTACACAATGGCTTTTTCTTTTCCCTCTTAAAAGACAATGTTTCCAGAATTAAATTATGTAGTCAATATTATAAGAATATGGGGTAATTGACGACAACCGAAACAACAGCATGGATGGAAAATACATTTTGACTGGAGGTGAGGATGACCTTGTTCAAGTTTGGAGTATGGAAGATCGAAAGATTGTGGCATGGGGTGAGGGGCACAACTCATGGGTGAGTTTCCAGCTATAATTATATAAATCATTTTGCTTTGAAATAAATTCATAATTTATGCGGATAAAGTATTAGAAGTTACATAAAATTCCTTTTTGCCAAAACTCCGATCCAACTTAGACCTAAGTATCCAGTTGGTGGTGGTGGGGAAAAAATTATCTTCTGGTGCACATGTTTGATAGCTATAACCTTTTCACACAGTTCTATATGATTCTCATACCCGAACCCCAGTGGATGACTCTCTTACTCATTTCATGCTCTATGTTGGCAGGTTAGTGGAGTGGCATTTGATTCTTACTGGGTGGCTCCAAATTCAGATGGCGTTGGGGAAAATGTCGTGTATCGTTTTGGTTCTGTTGGTCAGGTACCTGAACACTATTATCCTCTTGAGAAATTCGTCATGACTGTTATTTCTCCTGCCTCATATAGTATAGATTTTTGGTTTTCTTGTTTAAGTTCAAGACGAAACAACTGACAGGTCATAATCCTGTACAAATTTTCCCTACTAATATTTCCAGGTCAATATGCTCCTCCTCTTTCTGAATGAATTATAGAGTCGTAATTAATTGATCTTACGGGCTGAGATCAATTTTTTTCTTCTTTTTAAGCGGCTTTGCAAAAACTCGAGTTTTATTAAATTCCAGCTGGAGTCCATTTGCCTGCTCATAAACAACTTGTTCTCTTCTGCCTGACTATAACTTAAATTTTCCAGCTGTTTTTTTTTTTAAGTTGAAAGTGGAAACTGGATTTTCTAATATTTCAGTGGCAGTAAAGGGATTTAATGCTTGAGTTTCACCGGGAGTAATTTTACTTGTCTGTGTGCCTCGTCGCTCTTCGTCTTAGAATGTTGATAGAGTTGATTTTGAAATGGATGACTTTCTTTGGATTTCTTATTAATTTTCCGATGTGAAGAAAAGCTTTTCTTTATTTGCATTTTCCTTTACTGAACCAACATCATAGAACACTTGGTAAACTTGAAATGTTTTGTTGCCATGTCTTGCATATACTTGAAGGGTCATGTTCCATGATGTACATATTGATTTTACAATATGAATCATGTTATGGGACATGACTAGAGCAACTATCTCAACTCATCGTCGCCTCATCGTATTTTCCATGCAAGTGGAAAAACCTATGATGATGATGGTTTTGGAATTTTATCTCATTTCTCTTTCGTATGAAGGTTGCGTCAGGAAGGGCATCCGGCGTAAAACTTTGCCACTTTGCTTTTTGTGTGAATTTGTAGTGTTAACTAATTTTAGACAATTAATTGACACTAAAAACTTCACACCATCGACCCCACATAGTGGGATAAGGTGTAGTTCATGATGATGATGATGTCTTGCATATATTTGAGTTATTCATGCACACACACACACATCATTTTTCTGTTTTGATGTTTGAACGGGATAAATCAAGACGCATCATCTTTCTGTTTTGATGTTTGAACGGGATAAATCAAGACGCGTCATCTTTCTGTTTTGATGTTTGAACGGGATAAATCAAGATACAAGCGTCTTGGAAAAAAATGTTTGACCCTTTCTTTTATAAGTTTGATATGAATGCTTTCATCACTAGTGTTTTATGCTTTTCAGCTTTTGCGATAACGTCGTCTGACTTTTCAAATGCTAAGCAGGACACACAATTGCTCTTATGGGATCTAGAAATGGACGAGCTCGTAGTGCCAGTTCGCCGTCCCCTGGTGGCTCTCCCACTTTTAGCACCGGAAGTCAATCATCTCACTGGGACACCGCTTGCCCTGTTGCTGTCGGCACCTTACAACCTGCTCCAAGCATGCGTGATGTTCCAAAGCTGTCTCCCCTAGTAGCTCATCGTGTTCACACTGAACCTCTCTCTGGTTTGATATTCACTCAGGAATCCGTTCTTACAATTTGCAGAGAGGGTCACATTAAAATTTGGACGAGACCAGGTTTTACCGAAACCCAATCAAATAACTCCGATTCTTTCTTGAATAAGGAAAAATCATCATTATCAGGAAAGGTGGGCGGTTCTAGTTACAAACAATGACACTAGAATCTAAGGTTGTGCATAAATCTGTTGTTGTGATTCTAGTTGGAAAAAAAAACAAAAGATTTGCACAGTTTTTTTTTACTGAAATGACAAAAAATGCATATGATAGACTCATATGCGGTAAGATTTAACCGACGTTGACTGTTGTATAGGCAGAGGGCTAAAAATGCCTTTGGAGTCACCATGAGATTGAGATAGAATGCGCATAACCCTTTGTAAGTATGAGAAAGCTGTCAGTGCTAACGATCGAAATAATTGAAGTTGCGCCTTCAAAATCCGTTTTTTTTTCTTTCATTTGCTTTTTCTTGGCGATCCAGTTTTGCCATGGGATATAGCTAGTTAATAATTATTTTTAAATTCTATTGGCCTGGCTAACCTTGTGCTGAACATAATTGTATTCTTTTTGTCATGGGAGTGTATGTTTTTAATCTGCTATTTATGTGACTCATATTGTGGATGAGTACAGTGTGCCATTGATAATTCTGAATTTATTCCCATTACATTGTGCCATTAATGCCTGGTTTGTTGAATTTATCTCTCCTAAATGTGAATACAAAGGGACCTTTGCATCTTGGATTGGCCATTCTTTGGCACAAGATTCCTGTTCCATTTCTCGATTCTACTTTGTTGGATGAATGACAAATGTCTTGTTTCATGGGGCTCATGTTGAATTGTGGAACTCAAAGTGGAATAAGAAATTTAAGTCCATTCCGTGAAACTACAGCAACAATTTTGTAAACTTCGACATTAGTTTTTAGGGATAATTACAAAGGACCCCCTGAGATTTGGTCTAATTACAAAACAATCCAGAGTTGTTTTAAATTTACAAGAAACCCTCTCAAGTTTGATTTTGTCTTATATTTAAGTGAGTAACTGTAATATTTTTGGAAATATCAGCGGGGTTTTGAAATATTTTTTACTTATGAAGGGGGAAAATGTAAGATGAATCAAACTTCAATGGGCTTTTTTGTAATTAGTCTGAACCTCATGGAGGTTTTTGTAATTATCCCTTATTATTTTACAAATTGCACCCCGTAAGAGGTACTTGTTAATGGAAGTATTTGTAATGTAAATACAAACATTAAGGGTGCTTGTATCACCTTAAAGGGGTATTTGTAATTGTGAAAGATAACTGGAGTTTTTTTGTAATTTGACAAAACTGTGGGGATAATTTTTGTAATTATCCCTACATTTTAAGCATGGTAGATAATTGGACAACATGATTATCGAGTTAAAGCTTGATGTGTGTTGCAGCTTGTTAGCAATTAGCATGGCTGGTAAAATAGATATAACCTCAATTTTTATTCAACAAGTGAATCATATTGGAGAGGTAACTCTCAATCTCATATCCATCCAAACATTACTTACAGCATGCAACCACAAATTTCACCCTCTTCAAACGTTAAGACGACGACCAAAAAAAAAAAAAAAAAAAAAAAGCAACACCGATCAGGAATGGATATTTTTAATACATAAATAATAAGGTGGTCTTATATGAGACCGTCTCATGGACTTGCGTTCATGAGACGGATCCTACGAAACACAAAAAATTTGGATTTTTTATGGGTTTGAGTTAAAATCTTGTTTTATATATAGGATCCGTCTCATTGACAATGCCTGTGAGACCGTCTCATACAACTTTTGCCAAATAGATATTTATTATTTACTAAGCAACTCATCATGACTTCTTTGCCAGGTAGAATTGCAATTTGGTGGCTCGTTGACACGCCAACACACAACATAGCGACAATTGCTACAAGTCGAATACGTACTTTTGTAAGCGTATCCGCATTGTTCAGTCCAACCGTAGATTTTCCCGTTATGGGCTTGACATGGTTATCCCTCATTGTCAGCTGCCATTGCCATTACTTTGATTCCTTGCTTCACTTTGATGTGGTTGTGGTTGTGAATCAATTTGGGCGACATCACCGGTCTCTGAAGCTTGATTTGGCTGTGCAGATTCGGGTCGGGAAGTTGACCAAATGTTCCATGTTCTCCACTTAAGAATCTCGAAAAGAATGGAAGTTCCACACATCGCACCTCCAAAACCAGCAAATGTTGCGAGCAGCACTGATAGAACCGCTTGCACGTGAAGCTATATGATCCGGAAAATCAGATAGTTTTGTATTAGAAGGCATACACTAAAATTTATCTCAGCCAATTTAGGGATAACTACAAAAACTACCTTGAAGTTTAGCTTAATTACAAAAAAAATTAATTATTATCTTTAAAATTACAAATACACCCTTGAGCTTTGTGTTTCTTTTACAAATTATCCCTCAACGGGGCGCCATTTGTAAAATTAAACATATGTTAAGGGGGTATTTGTAATTTTGAAAAGTATTGGGGTAGTTCTTGTAATTATCCCGAAAATTTGGGGGTAATAAGAGAAACCAATTCATCAATCAGTTTCTATTAAATAGCAAGTACTTAACACTACTTTTAGTTCAATAGAGTCTTACCAGCGAGTAAAAAATATGTGCAAAAAGGACCACCAGCGCAAATTGAATAGTAGCATATATCCAAGCGTATCTCTTCCTTACTACACAAAATTAAAAGATCAAGAACATGAGTCTAATGAAAAGGCGAAACTAAAGCCTTGATTTTTGACAAGTAAAATGGCTTACCCATAGTAGTTGATGTCATAGACGCAAGGAGACCTAATATGCAGGAAAAGGGCAAAGATATGGCAATTGCACTGGATCCCAGTTTATTAACCTGCATGACAACAACTAAAATCATCAGTTGAATTTATAATTTGAAAAGAAAGGGATAATTAAGAATATACCCCTGAGGTTTGAGCTAATTACAAAATAACCCAGAGGTTTTTAAAATGTAACGACCGGGGGCTATCCCAAACAGGCTTTTTTCTTTGGTCTTTCCCTTTGGGCTTTCCATCCGCGTCACACTTCTCATCCCTGGAAATGGGTTTCACGCCTTCCCCCATACTCGAACCCAGGTGGTACTCACATTATTAGAACTCAGTACTTAAGCCTAAAAATCTTGGGTTCGAGTGTGGGGGAGTGCATGAAACCCACTTCCAAGGTGGGAAGTCTGTGAGTGCCACGTGGATGGAAAGCCTAAAAGGAAAGCGCAAGGAAAAAAGCTCCTTTGGGATAGCCCCAGTCGTTACATAAAAGTACTAAAAACACCTTGAGGTTTGATTTCGTATAGATTTAAGGGGGTAAGTGTAATATTTCTAAAAAGGTCCGGGGGGTTTTGAAATACTTTTTGTCTTATGAAGGGGGAAAATGTAAGATAGAATCAAACCTCAAGGTTTTTTTTTGTAATTTTCAAAATCCCTTGTGTTTTTTTTGTAATTAGCCCGAACCTCCGGGTTTTTTTTCTTGTAATTATCCCACCAAAAAAAAGAAGGAACCTTAGAAACAACGAAGTTGTTTGCCAAGTATGAAGTCATTTCACTTACCAATAATTGCTCCAGAAAACAAAAATATGCAAGCATGCTAACGATCACGAGAACGGGAACATCCTGCCAAACCCTATATATAGTTCCATTAGCCCAAACCCTATATATAGTTTTATCAGCCATCAACTTAGTTATCTTGTGATTAAAAGTTCAACACAAGTTTCTCTTCGTTATAGTGGCAACAAAAATATTTATACACTTGCCTGTATCGAGCTATTTCAGGTGGATGAATTCCATGTCCTCGAGTTTCAGCATTTTGGATTCGTAACAGTGTAACGGATAAATTTTTAACTTCTTGTTTGCAGACATCACAAGTCTTGTTGCCTTTTATGCTGAACCATTTAATAGCACATTCCTGGTGGGCTAGAGCAAGTTCACCTTTACAGCTGCATTCCATTTTTAGCGTGTCCGAGCCCTCACCCAGTTCGACCAAGCAGATTCTACAAACAGCTTCTTCTTGAGGTATGTCTTCAGTATAATTCTTCTCCTCATCTGAACACAATGACTATGATAAGTTGTACGTTGGCTATCAGAAATCTGGTATAGCATCAGACATCTATCTCTGTATTGAAGATATAATAGAAGTAGATTTAAGATATAATAGAAGTATGGTGAAACACTTGTTGGACTTTGACATTTGATGTCAAAGTACCTGAATGAAAATATAAATTGTTTCAAGAAAATCCCTAACCTTTTTTTTAGTACATATCCTAGGAGGTGAAGGGTGATGGGAATCGAACCTCATACCTCTGGTTTGGGCTTGAAAGCCTTAATCGCTCGACCACTATTCGATTCCCAAAAAAACCCTACCCTTATTTTGTCTATTTGTTTACTATTCGTATTATCATTCTTATATATATGAGGTATACTATTTAAGTATGGGATGCATCTAGCTATCCTCATTAAGTTGACAAAAAGGTTGAAGATTCACATCCTAAAATGTCAAGTAGACCCAACTTTCCAGAAAATTTCATTCACATAAATGGAAGAATCCTACACAAGGACTCATGAGAAGTCTCCAAAATTGAAAACAAAATTTATGTAAGGATCCACCTCAAAAGGACTAAAATAGAGTTTCTAGATATCTCCTTTTACTTTATCATCAAACTTAGGGTCTCTCAAAGTTTAAACGAGTTTCTCTTAGGCTTTTTTCATATTTATTAAATGACTGATAAAGTAAAAGTGTGGCCTTGTTTGTTTATGTTTCCAATGGCCTCTTTCCAGTTTCCAATTATACATAAAAGTGGAATCATGTTTATTCATAAAATTTCCAATGGAAATCATCATTTTCATTTTCTATTTTTCACATAAAACATCATCTCAAAGCTATAATTTCTATTCTCAAACCTATACACTACCCTACATCACTCATCATTACTTATCAATCACTATTCTCATATTTTAACCCAATTATATATGTGGGACCCACCATTATCAACTTTATCTACTTAAAATATTACTATTTTTAAATTATAACTATCTAATGGGACCCACCAACTATAATCTTACAAATATAATACTATATATTCAAATTAAAATATTAAAGTGGACTCACCACTACCAACTTTTCAATTATTATATACATAAAATAATATTTCAAAACTACTCAAACCAAACATAATCTCATTTCCAACCCTACATAAAACACATTTCAATTCATTCATCCAAACACAATCCCAATTTTCACACGAAAACCAATAAATTCTCAAAATTCTATTTCCAACTCCAGAAACTGGAAATGGACCATGGAAACATAAACAAACAGGCCCTAAAGCTATCAGTGTGCAAAGTACAGTGTCTTTCCAGTCAGCCACTATTTTAAAATCATTGTGCCAATGAATAGACTTCGAAAGGATTATCCCCCACAGTATTAATACTTTGAAAACAACTTAATATTTCGCAGATGTCGTGCAAGAATCATTAGGTTGATGCGTATGACTCGAAACCCAAGACTTTGTTTGTTTCAGTATGAAGAGCAACTCCAGAGTGGTTAGTTCATGTTCATCAGAACTTACATACTAAGCAGATACAGTTCAGCCAGGTATAAAAGTTCTTTAAGAACTTTTGAATAAAGTGAACTAACTTAAAGACTGAAGGCAAAGATACATTCCTAACTGTAAGAATCAACAAGAAGAAAATAACAAAAAGATGATTAGCTGAGGATGCATCAAGTGGATGAGATGGGGTTATGGGAGGTTTAAATGTCCACAATGTCATCCTTGCAAAGCAAAGATGCCGGTTTCATTATTAAAACACATGACCTCAAAGTCAAATGGCAGCAACCTTAATCATTTAATGATAAAATTTACCTGTATCATATGGTTCAATGGGTGCTGTTGTGGCAGCAGTCTGGTCTGTCACTGCAGGAATTACACGATATACATCACCTAAATAATCAATCTGTTTCACCCTTCCATCTTTGTTAAACACGGGTACTGAACGTGAACGATGCATTGATAGCTGGTGCCCACCTTTCTGCACAATGATGAAATCTGTAAGACCTAGTCAGAAAACAAGAGAATTTGATGCTAATGAATAACGTTTTTATCCATCAGACGAGAAGATGCAAGAAAAAGACTCCAGTATATAGATCAGCTAAACTTGTCTTTGGAAAAATAATAACATATTTACATGGACACAGCCCATAAAATTTTGGGATAATTACTAAAAAAAAACCTCAGGTTTTGGTTAATTACCAAAAAATCCAGAGATGTTTCAAAATTACAAAACCCCACATGTTTGATCATGTCTTAAATATAAGGGGGTAACTGTAATATATCTATAAATATCAGAGGGTTTTTAAATGTTTTTGCTTATGAAGGGGGAAAATGTAAGACGGAATCAAACCTTAGGTTTTTTTTTTGTAATTTTCAAAAACTTTTGGAGTTTTTTGCAATTAGCCCGAACCTCAAGTTTTTTTTTTGGTAATTGTCACTATACTTTTACACAAACAAAATCATATATACCAAATAAACACACATATAAAATTATAAATTCATCTTATGCAGGAACCTAATGCAGAGAAAAGGTACTCACAGTTACATCAGCTTCGGTGCTGGTAATTTCTCCATGGACAGACTCAGGATTTGAGTGCAGAATAGGAGTAGCTGGTAAAGACGACGTCCTCTTTATCTTGGGCGTGAAGATCTTCGTAAGAGAGAACGACCTAACAATTGATGTCTTCCCTTGCGTTTCAGGGTCAGCTCCTAGTGCTAGCATGGCAGCTTTTTCTATCTCTGAGTTTGTATTCCGAAATTTGAAGCTCAGTTTCGGAATAAAATATTTCATGGCCGATTTTCCTTTGGACGATGAAGGACCTGGAGATCCACTGATTCTTATTCTGTTCGGGCTGGGTAATGGGGAAAAATTTACTCTTTTAGGTGTTGGAAATGGCGACGGCGACATGTTTATTGTTACAAAATCCTCAACAGATCCATCAATTGCTGCCCTCGGTATGTTCAGAATCAGGTCTTGCCTCCTCTGTTGCTGACTGATTACCGGTTCTTCAACTATTATTTCACTTAATTCTCCAGCCTAGGTAACCATAACAAATAAACTTATCAATCCAAGTTTTAAGGATCAAAACAGGTACCAAATGATTCTTGACCCCAGTGGATTTGATCGGCAATTTAGCAACAATATGAAATTTTGAAGCAAAATCAAGGGTCAAATAGTATTTCAAATCAGTACTTAAAAAAATATATACAAATTTACAGTTATTTATGTTTATGTATCTATGTGAAAGAATACACCTTGTCTACCCCAAAGCATACGCTTACTGTTTCGCTCTCTATGAACAACAAACACAAACGGATGAACGTATTGAATCCAAATGTAACAAGAGATAACAATATTGCTTAATATTAACAAATTATCTCCCACAAATTTCCCCATAGCATCAATAATGACTCGTACAAACAAATGCCTGATGGTAGTAATGGATATCATTCCTAAGTCCTAACAAAGAACAACTATTTCCTAATCCCAATCACAAACCCATCCTTTTATATTTTTCCGTTATTTCTCCGTTGACAAGGATACCAGATGTGTTCAAGAATTTAACACTTACATATTCAACACTATACTAAATTAAGAATTAAACAACAGTTGCAGTTCAAAAAAGATCACAAAGCTACAATCTGTACACTATTTCAACAATCAACACTGAAACTCAATATACCAGCACAGAAGTACTAAAACCCACGCCAGAAATAGACAAATAATATGATAATTGGGCATAACACCCAAAATATCTGCAGAAATACATTAGGATTTATTCACAAAAACAATTACAGGTCACAGGAGCAAAACAACAAACACCTTTGGCGCCAGCGGAGGTGACAAATTAACAGAGCTGTCGTTTCTGGGAAAGCCCTCATCACTTTCTTTCGCTACAGATTTCCCTTCAGCATGGTCCATAATCGGATGAAAGGTATGAAACCCAGAAATTATAGATTCGGGTTAATTCAATAAATCACAATAAAGCTTAAACCACAACCTGAGAAATTGAATAACACAGAGAAATACTGGAAGTAGAGATTTTCTGAGAGGAGGAGAGCTTTATTTGGTGAAAACTTTTGGGCAACTAAATCAAGTACAATGGGAGGTAGTAACTGAAATCTATCATCTGACAAGTGACAGCCATTTGTGCTTTCTCTACCACTGTGTGTGTGTTTTCGTTTTTATACTGGTTTTCCTTTTCTTGTACGAAAAGCCGATATATATATGTGTTTTGGATTTTCATAAATTATGATTAAAGGATTTTGGCTTATTTTTATTTTTTTTTGGCAAAAGATACAAGTTCGGATAAATGGATAAAAAGTACAATTTACAGTTTTACTTTAAATATACTGATTGATGATTTTTGGGGGAAAAAGTGAGATTTTATTCTTAAAAAGAAAAAAAAAGGGATATCAGCATTTTCAACTGTCTCTAGCTATGCACACATGTATTAGGGTGGCAATGAGTGACACAATACGATAGCACGACACGATTACAAACACAATTACAGAGAGAAAAAACACGATAAAACACGACATGATATGACACGACACGATAACACTATAGGAACACGAAATTGAAAATTAATTTAAAATTACAATTTTTGTTATATTAAAGATCAAATAAAATAGATAACACGAAAACACGATAGTGTGACACGAACACGACAAGATAACACGATTTGCCACCCCTTAGTATACAATTATACATGAATATATGGCTAAAAAATGAACCAAGCTAATTGATACTTGATGCGAGATCGATTTTTAAAAGCTTGGTTCGTTAGCATAACAAACCAAGCTTGAACTCATTTTCTCATTCGATAGATGCAAAGGTCGACTCGATTAATGAAAAAATAGTAAAATATGCGTAAAAATATTAAGTTACTCGAGCTTCGACTCAGTCAAAACTCGATTTAATTAATAATCAGATCAAGCTCAAACACACTTTTGAAACTTGATGAAAATTCGAATAAGTGTGAACAATATTATGTTCGGCTCGACTCGACCCCTACATGAATATATTGGAGTCAATTATATGAATTCATAGTTAAATTAAACTTTGACTACCTTAAATTAAAAGTCCCAATTTAAGTTGCATTATGGTGTGGAATAGTGCTATTACTTTAATTTTTTTCTATACCATAATTCTTTAAAATAGGAAATTAAATATGATTTGAAATTCTTGCGATTTTATATGGTGCATAAGTTGTCATAATTAATATGTTTGAAATCCTTGGGACTTACATGGTGTATAGTTTACCATAGAAAAAAATATATTAAAAAGAAAAAAAAAACTTACTTGTAATGATTGTAAGACGTAAGATTTTTTAAAAAGAAAAAATCCCTTAATCAAAAACTTTTTAGTTGATTAATAAGAATACTCTTTTCATTTTTATTTTTTCTCTCGACATACAATCCTTTACATATAGATGCTTGATTAAATATATTTTTGTCAAAAACCCTTTTAATATTGGGTAATTGGATATGGGACATCTCACCTGCACTATTTGGAATTATTCAATCATGAACTCAATAATATATGCATTTACAACAGTTTGGCAACCTAATCTATTGATTGACCTATCTTTACAAAATTATATATGCACCCTTTGAGAATTCTTTTGGATGTTAAAATCAATAAAAGGTAAAAAAAAGAAAAAAGAAAAAAAATAAAAAAGGGCAGTGTTTTGGGCCGAAAAAATAATTTCGACTAAATCTTGGATCACATTTAAAATTAAAGCCATTTTGTTTTGCATATTTTATTTTTAGGTAGAATATAGTTTTGTATCTCTATCTTTCCAGCAGGGTTGACACTTGACAGGAACAACTTGAATCTTTAAAACGACATTACAATGTGGATAGGTTTTTATTCCTAATTATGCGTTGGTAATGCCATGGAAAAGATGAGCAAATTAAACAAGACATTTTTATTTGAGGCCTAATTTGGTCAAACTGCATAAGTGGTAAGTTTAATTATATTTAGTTAATGATTGGTCACCTTTTTATTTGTCAAGTGATTAGACGAATTAAAGCAATCAAAATATATTCAGAGTTATTTTTAATAAAAATTGCCAAGCAATATAGTGTGTGCATTGGCAGAAGCAGGGGCCAATCTGGGTCCTGGCTGGCCGGCCACCCCTTTTTGAAAAAAATTACTAAGTACATTGTGTATCGGTCCACCCTGATATATTTTCTGGCTACGCCATTGAGTGTATGTTTTTGACTAAACGAACACACGAGCATATATTTAGAAAATTCGAAGAACATCTTAAAAAAATCACAATTATCCAGATAATAAAATACGCGTAAATTGTGATTAATTAGCTAAAATTTATAATCTCACGACATCCTATTATCCTAAGAATTATATGTCACACAATTTTGTGACAAGCAAATTAAATGACCTTTTGGTACTTGCAAAGGCTAAGTCTCATCCTCACTTGAAGGAGTGGAATTCATATAAAAGTACAAGCTTTGATATTCTTTTCTTTAGATTAATTAGTAACAATTGGCAATAATGATCATAATTATGTCATTCGATTTCATGAAGTCAACCCTCAAAATATGATTTGAAAAAAAAAAATGTCCAAACTACAAGTTTGTGGTACTTCTCTTAATAAAATGAACATTCAATTTGGTTTCTTTTTTCAGATCCTATCTTATCCTAAACCATAATTTGTTAGAATAAATGCCAAACCCTAACTAATACCACGTAATGATATTAAAAGTTAGAATAGATGTGTATGAATTGAAAATCATAGGTTTCAAGTCCAATTTTCAGTTTGTAGTGTTTGTAAATGAAATTTCAGAAATTATTGATTTTCGTGTCAGAAATGAAAATATATTCGGTTTATAGTCTGGATTTTTGTTGAGGTATATGATTGGAAATGAAACATGTTTGGTTATAATTTTCGAAGTGTATTTCCGACATGGATTTGTGCGATTGTAAAGTGAAAAATTGTTAGGCCATAGTTTTTGCATTTTTCTTGTTAGTAATCTTCATTTTCAAACATATTATAAAGCCTTTCAATTTACATTTTATCAAATTTTGATTCTATTGCACTTTGTGTGAATTTGATAATAAAACGACAAAAATAACATAATTAGTGCTAAATTATGCACTGACTCTACCATAACCACTTCTAATTTGTGCAATGCACACTTTAATTTTTCTCCAATCATGCAACTACCAAATATTTCTATGATCTATTGGTTTTGGGTCATTATCAATTACTAGTAGTCTCTTGCAATTGGATAATGTTTGGAAGAAGACCAAATCATTATTCATATATAATACCCACTTAACTTTGAATTCAAGATTAGTGGATGATGGACAAAGATGGCATATCATTGCTAATCTTGTGTGTATATATATCTACATCATATATATATATAGGGATAATTACAAAAATATCCTCAAATATCCATGAGGTTTGGGTTAATTACAAAAAAAAACCAGAGATGTTTCAAAATAACAAAAAAAAAAAAACCTTCAGGTTTCATTTTGCCTTAAAATTAAAGGGGTAACTGTAATATTTTTTGTAAATGGGAGGGGTTTTTGGAAATATTTATGAAAATCAACGGGAAAAATGTAAGACGGAATCAAACATAAAGAGATTTTTTGTAATTTTTAAAGAACTTTAGATTTTTTTTTAAATTAGTTCAAACCTCAAGGTGTTTTTTGTAAATCAGATTTTTACTAGATTAACTACTTTTATAATTTATTCACTTGGAATACTCAAAGAAATTCTTTTACATCTCATTTATTGTTTTCCAAATTCAATGGCTCCAAATTTTAGCTCTTTTAAACGTTTAAGACAAGGTACATATGATAATATCGATCGACCAGATTATTATATATTTATATGTACGTAATAATTCTTGAAATTTATTGTTGTTTAATTAAGCTCACAAAAAATTCAACCCTACTTTGAATTCTATTTTGTCAGAATCAGAAGAAGACGATCAAAATGACCTCTTGCTTGGATTTTCCTTTGTCATCATATTTTCTTTGGCAGGATCAAAGATCTGATCCTAAATAATTACCTCTTTTTATATATACAAAAATACAAAGTAGGGGAAGGGATTATTGGTTTAATTTGTTGTCTTGATTGATGGTTATATAATTATAATAAGCATAATTACTATAATGCTAAAGTTTTCATAATTTCGTTTTTAAAAGGGATAATTATAAAAATACCCCTAAGATTTGTGCTGATTACAAAAACAATCAGAGATGTTTCAAAATTCAAAAAAAAAACCCTAACATTTGATTATGTATTAAACTTAAGGGAGTGACTGTATTAATTCTATAAATATCGGGGAATTTTTGAAATATTTTTTTAATTACGAAGGGGGAAAATGTAAGACGGAATTAAACCTCAATGTATTTTTTTTAATTTTCAAAAATCTCTCCCGAACTTTTTTTTTCCGCGTAATTATCCCTTTTTAAAATGACATAAGAGGAGCTAATTAATGAAAGCTCTAGTATTTGGGAAAAGATCCTTTCACCTCTTGGAAAAAAGTTGCAATAAATTAATGTTGTTTGGTGATAGTACAATAATAGTAAAATCTTCAACATGAAGTTTTCTTTTAAAAAAAATAATAATAAACCTTCAACACGAAGTTATTGCCGACGATGTGGTTCATATGGGACCAAAGAATGTCAACGGGCAACATTTCAGATTCTTTATTAATTTGTGTTTTCATTTACATTTCATATCATATATTTATATCTCATAAGAAAATATTTTATTTTATATACGTACGTCATGTGTGTGTCTTTTATGCAGTGCATGCAACATGTACAGTAAATTAGAGAATGATTAAATATAAGTTTTATATAGTTGTATGCAAGTCAAACTACAAGTTGGAGGACTCGGAGATTTGTGTGGTACACGATCATTACTACATATTACATCCACTCTTCTTTTAACTAATCATAAAACTAGTAATATGGGATCAACCTTATATTTTAGTGGTTGATACATGTGTTGTAAGGGTGAAATCATAATCCCCATTGTACTAAAAAAAATCATAAAAATAGTAACCTTGTTGAACAACAAATTTAATTGAACACTATTTAATACATATTTTAGTAAACAAAGGGAAACTGATATTTAATTTAATTCAAAATTGTTTGAGCCCATTTCTTTGGGCCCATTAAAGAAATCTGTAAATTTAACTAATGGTGGAGAGAACAATTTGAAATTATGAAAAGAAAGAAATATTGGTAGTGGAAGAGAGAACAATTTGAAATTATGTAGGTGGGAAGATATTGCATTACTGGTATTAACAATTATCAAGTCCGCAAATGAATGCCAAATCTAAATCAAGAATCATAAAAAGAAATTTTTTTACTAAGAAGCATTTGAACTACAGATAAATAAACTGATAAAATATTCATTTGAAGGTGAATAATATAGTCCCCCCCAAAAAAAAAAAAAAAAAAATAAAAATAAAAATAAAAAAAACCATAGATGTGGATTGATTCAAAAACATAGAAATGGTCTCTAAATGAAATATTTGATGCATATTTGAATGGTCTCTAAATTTATATGTTATATATAGGTAAAACTTCAATATATAATCAATTTCAGGTGGACTGAACCCTGATAATTATGAGAAAAGGATTCCATTGTGGAGAATGCATTGGGCCCTGAGAAAGGCCCCATTAAGAGCCATGTGAATTGCCTTAAAATAATTTTATCCAGAACCTAGACTTCAATTAACAAATTCAATGCATTCATAAATTACTTAAAAAGTTTTATTGGTTCACTTATAATGTAAAAACTCGTATATAAGTGTTTTACAATTTTAAGCATTTTAAACGGGAGTTCTATGGAATTGATTGTAGCACAGTTGGTTTGAGCATTTGTAAATCAGGCTTTGACCTGAGATCAAATCTCACTCGTCCCATCTCTATCAGGACTTTGTAATTGTACTAAAAAAAAAGGGAGGTATTAGACTACACGTACATGATTATGCTTCGTATGATATGAAAGAAAAACACAAAAGAAAACATTTCTACAAATATAATAAGGGATAATTAGAAAAACACCCCTTGAAGTTTCATTCTGTCTTACATTTCCAGGGATTTTTGAAAATAATTCAAAAAAACCCTGACATTTACAAAAATATTACAATTTTTTTTTCCAAACTATAGAATAATATTTCATAAATGAAAACTCACAAAAACAATTACAAATGGAAGCCTACTGGCTACAAAGCCCTCAAGCAGGCTAGTACCTCCAAATTTATCACAAACTCTTTGTCTTTTTCACATTAAACCCGGATCCAACTTCTCCGCGTAATTTTCTTCTATTGGTAAACCATGAAAAACCTCCTCACGTAGCCAATCAAACACCCAAATGACCAGATCTGAAGTCAGATCGGTCAGATCTGGTGCCAAAACGATCGGATCTGAAGGGAAAAGCAAGAAAAAAATTCCCACAAAGGGAAACTAAAACACTCCCATGAAAAGTGACTGAAATCCCACAAGGGGAACTATCATTCCCATGTAGGGAAACTAGAAAAACAAAGCACAAAAATGGATTATATGGGTTGGGTTCCCCCATCCTCTCCATTAGAGAGAATGGGGGAAGAAAAAGAGAACGTTAGAGAGGCAGAGAGCAAAACTAGAGAGAATTTTTGGGGCTGGTGGGTTTCTATTCCACTCGTAGAATTTACACAAAAAATATTACGATTCTCCCATAAATTTAAGACAAAGCAAAACCCGGAAGGAGTTTTTGTAATTTTGAAACATGTCCAGGTTTTTTTGTAATTAACCCAAACCTATGGGTGTTTTTGTAATTATCCCATATAATTATATACAAGTACTTATAGACTTATACACGTTCATTTGTTTCAACATATTATTTATTTAATTAAAAAAAATTATAAAAGGCGGTACTTGTTTGGCCAAAGAAAAATTAATTCAATTAATTATATTTCAATATTTTACATTGCACAAGAGACTCCCCACAGGAGAGACACCAAAATAGAAAAGCCTTGAAATATTACACCATCAAATACGTAAACCAGTCCTCGCCTCATCAAATTTCACAAAGCACGCATAATATGAACCATAGATATTTTATAATTGAGTGCTAAGTACCCATTGCTTACCTAGTTACCTGATACCGAGAAAATTTCTTTCCTGAGCAAACGAATCGAATAGAAAATATTCTACTTAATCCCACATGGAGATATCCGGAGTAACCAAGAGCTGGCCAAGCAGCTAAGATGACATGTCAGAGGTTAACTGCAATGAAATATATTAAAATCCAAGCCATATTAATCTCAATAATGAGTCTTATATAAGTAGGCTAGAAGAAATGAAACTATGCACTTCTAAATTCATTCCTGGAAGGAATCATAAACTACAGCACATCCAGTTTGATACACTAAGGCAATAGTATACCACAGTTAAAGTCTCGAAGTGAACATGGCCAAAAAAACTCAAAAAATAAAGTTAAATTTTTTAGGAAAAAAAATAGAAGAAGAAGAAGAAGAAAAACTATACAGCATCAAAGGCAGCAGCAGTTGATTATCTTCATTCATCAGTCCCATTGCTGACCTTGATCTCCAAAAAACGCTCGACTGGCTGTCTGCATATCGGACATCTATTTGTTTGGAACCTCAAAACTTTTGAGCACTTGCTGCACATGCACTGCATCAAAGAAGTGACTCAGAAACGTATGTCTTCGACAAGCTGCTAATACAAACCTCACCAACATATTGATTCAACCAAGGCCAAATATCTTATTTTAAGAAAATTCTGATACATTAAAGTTAAACCATCCGTAAAAATTTGTGATAAGCGAATGAGAGAAAATGAGGATACCATATGTCGACAAGGAAGAACAGTTGTATCTCGAGGCTCTGAAAGGCATACAACACATTCCTTTCCACGATCATTCCCATCAACTTCAACCCAATCACCTGAATTCCCAATCCCATAAATCACTTGCAATTCATATCTCATGCCATTCACCCATAATAGTTGTTTCACCACTTTAACCTTATATACCCCTTTATCAATCTCAAACACGGCCTGAGTTATCTGGGAGTTTGTGGATCCACTTTCAGCGTTTTTATCTGGAGAGGCCCCTGCCTTGACTGCCAGAGGGTAGACGCCCAAGTTATCTTTTGACAATTCGCCCTCCTGAAAAGTTGAAAGGTTTATCCCACTTCCAGAGGGTTGTTTAAACTTCTGAGCTAAACCTTGTTGAAAATGAACTGTGATGGACGGATATAAGCTTTCTTTCATTGGAGTCAAGTAACAATCTTCACCCTCCTTAGCAAAGAAAATTATGGTTATGCTGCAAGACATTGAAGTTGAAACTCAAATTACTCATCTTATAGTAAAAGAAGCATCTAACATAATACTTAGAAGAGGAGAACATAATCACAAAATCTCCCTCCCTCTCTATTTTCCGATACTTAATCCTATAACACCGACTAAAACAACATCGAACAAGATAAAAACAAATAACATAATCCCTCCCATCCCCTCTCCTGTTTGTATTGATTAAAAGGGATGCATACATGTTCCTATAAACCCGGCTAAAACACCTTTGAACTTGATAAAAGCAATTAATCATGTCACAATTCCGAGCGAATAGATGTCACGAAACTGTCAGTGCAAAACCACTGATTTCCAGTCACATCAATTAACAAGCACACGCCGAAAACACAATAAAATTAGGTTCAAGCAGTAGCAAATGCAGACAAGATCAATAAGAAAGCCAAAATCACAGAGAAAAGAATCCATTAAAGGTGGTTGGTTCCAGGTTATGATTGTTGAGCTTCAACTGATAAATTCTTAGCAATCACCTCCCGATCTTTGAAAAGGACAAAAGACATTGGGTTTTAAAAACATATTGCCCCAATCAAACTGTCAGTGAGCCCAACTTGGGTCGATTTTCCAGACGTTCAGGCTCAGTTTGCTTGGAATAGAAAAATGAAGATCCCAAAGAAGATAGGATCCATTTGTTGTGTTCGGCCCCATGTTATGAATACAGCATCGTTCACAAAGAAAAACACAAAAATCCCATTCACTAGAAAATAATAGAATGTGCTTTTAACATTCAAGTCATATGAGGCTATTCCTAGTGGAATCTTGGAAACATAAGCCCATTGACGTGTGAATGAACCCTCTTGCGTTAACCTTCCAAATATGAAAAACTTACTCACTACCAGCTAATTGAGCTAGCTCCAGCTTTGGCTTATTTACTTATCAAGTTAAGCTTTAATGAGATCATCAAACCATATACCAAGACAAGCTTGACCAACTAAGAAAAGTTAACAAAACCAGTCACATTGTACTAGTGAGCCAAGCTCAAACCAAAAAAGTTTACCATCTTGAGAATGTCTTTAGGCTCATCTTGGTAGAAACCTGCAAGGTAATTTTACACGACTTCAGATGAGCCGAAGAAAGCTAAAAGCTGCTCAGACACATATACCAGCCCAACGAAGCACGGTAGCTCACCGATTACCATCTCACAAAACCAAAATAGCACTAGATTCATCAAGGATGCTTTTATTTCAATCAAATGTCAGAACCTTTACTCCACAATAAAAACATAAGAAACCAGTAAACAAACAAATAAGCAAAGCACATTCAGTAAAACACTTCCATATGATCAAGAAAACAAAAGCTCAACAAAATCATCATCCAATCATCAAGAAAACTTACAGAGAATTCAGAAGAAATAACGCATTAAGAAAACAAACGCAAAACCCGCCGTATATACCTTCCCGCCACCGTGGCATCAAACGTAAACGCAACAAGGTACTTTCCAGGATTCCCCTCATCAGGTTCGAATCTTAACGTCTCCTTCTTCACATTAACATCATTCCGAATCGTAACCGCCTTCTGATGCTCCACGTACGCTGGAGGCTGCATCATGCGGCCACAGGGGTACCGCCCGTTAGCCCTATTGGTATGCGCTGGCGCCGGAGCCGGCAAATAGATTGGCACGCCACCCATACGTGAGTACCTAGGCCTAGGGTATTGGTAGTTCCGGGGAGGAGCGTTCGCGTTCCGGTTTGGGTATTGTGGAGGGTAAGGCGTCGCAGCCAGGGGCGTAGCCAGCTCGACTGGTTACCCCTAGCCCAAATATTTTTTCCCCCATTTCCCCCTAGCTCAATTATTTTTTCCCTTTAAAAAAACATATATAATTTTTTTTTTCATTTTTTTCCACATAAAAAACGAGACAAAAAAAAATTTGGGGTGTGCCGGGGGCCGGGGTGGCACCCCCCTAGCTACGCCCCTGGTCGCAGCCGTGAAAACATAACGGTTCGCAGAGGAGTTTCTTCTCCATCTCCGCCCCTGCACTCCGCTGCTCCCAGTATTACCCATGCTATTTATAATTACGTAATTATATTCAGTTACAGAGAAATATCAGCGAAAGCCTACGGAAAGGAGAAAAGCAGGAAATGGGGCTTAAGAATTTGGGTTGGGGTGACACAGAATGTGGGTTTTGTTAATCGATGGATAAAATGAGAGGGGACACATACAAAGTGGTATATGTATGTGTGTGTTTATATTAGATATAGCGTACAAAGGGTGGCAGGGGAAAAGGAAGTGGAACAGGAATCTAATCACGTAATGGAGATGGAGGGAAATGGGATGGGATGGGGTGGGGTGGGATGGGGGGGGTCCGGAATTTAGGGCTGGCAAATGATCGGGTCGGGCCGACCGAAAATAGTCGGCCACCATTTTCCTTAAGCCAGCCCAACCCCTATTTTTATGCCTAAAATGTATCGGACTAGTTTCTTGGGTCGGACCAAAGTAAACCCGTGCCTATATAAATGTAGCCATGTTCGACCCTATCTTCAGGCTGGTTAAGGTCTTGTTGGAAATTGCTAGCTCTAGATAGGATGTCGTTGGCCATTGGGTAGTGGGCATTGTGGTTACATGGAGCGTGGACCACCTATAATTAGAACTGTCAAAATCAGTCGGCCTGATAAAAAAGACGGGTTGGACATTCATAGGCTCAAAAGAGACCAAGACTATTATTTGGTCTAGCCAATTTGACCCGAAAAATTTGGCTTGCTTGGTTGGCTCGATGCGTTGTACATGTGTAACATAAATTTCGTGTCTGTAAATTAACAAACAAGAAAAAGTAATATAAATTAAGTTTATTGAATCAAAAGAAACAAAATGGATTATAGTTTCTAGAATTCCTATGATTCTTCTCTTCTAATGACAATATTTGTTGAGAGTTGAATTTTCGAAGATGGATTTGCTAATTGGATCTCTTTTTGAGATTAATTTTGTCTCTATGTAACGTTAATTCGAAGGTCAAACGACTTATTCTTGAATTAAATGTTAGAACTTGAAGAACCCTTCAATTTGTATTTGCCAGCTTCTTGGTGAATTGATTCTTCAATCTTCCTGGATAGAATTTAAAATTATTGAAGTTTAATAAATTTCAGTGAAGACCGGATAGATTATTAAAAAAAACATCTATTTCTCTCAAAAAAATATGTAAATAAATATTTTATTCAATTTTAGTAGAAAATACAAAGTATAAAGTGTCAGACAGGCATAACCATATTAATTACTTGGTTAATTATGCTCTTCTAGATTATGTGTAATTTTCTCTATTTTTTTGGCGAATGTTTTATCCACACGTTAATACGTTATTAGAATTATTTGAAACTGTACCTTCAAATCAAAATTCAATTTTTATTTTCCCTTAAAACAAATGATTTTATTTTTTTCTAAAGGGCCTTAGCTTAACGGTTTAACCCCATTAAAACGTGTCGGCCCAACAGTTTTGGGCTTCAGACAGCCAATGACAGGCCCAACTTACTCGAGATTTGAAATAACTCACCGTATAATCATATAAACAAAAGGAAAAACAATGCAATTCTGCATGTTATTTTGCTGGCATATTTTTTTTTAAATAGTTGACATATATACAGGCCCATTTTCCTTGGCATTTTTTGGAATTGGATTGGAATTATTGTGTATTGGGCGTCATAAATTGATGTTTGAACCAAGAAAAATTATTTTCAACCTTCATATATATACTGCAGTTGGAAACATTCAATTTCCATTATTCAACAATAAAGAGCTGACTTTATGGGAAATAAAATTTTGAAAATTCTTAATTTATTTGCTGCTTTGATGTCATAGAATCTAAGTTTTTCACAATTGTTATGAGAAATTTATTATTCCAACTTAGGTGTGTTTTTAGTATTATATGGAATTAACTCTTACCTTTATGAATTATGATATCTATCTATGTATGGTCTCTCTTATTACACTATGTATTTGGGCAATTATTTAAAGCGTATTGGCCGCCAAGTTTACAAAGTTACATAGGATGCTATCATAATCATTGATTTGAAATGTTGACATTGTAAGTTTTTTTTCTTTTTTTTATGTAGTGTTTTCTTTTCTTTTTTAAATGGTTTATCTCGGCGAAACCCCCAATTATCTCACTAATGTTCGGTGTGAGCCCTACAAGAGAGAAGACCATCGAGACACGAACTCAATAATAGTGTAATATTTCAGCAAAAAATTGTCACCACTCATAATGAGACAAATTATTGATTATGTAGTGTTTTCTATAAGTATTAAGAGGTAATATATAGTAATTATGATTAGGGTAGCGAGTTTTATATTTGATATACTCAAATCATGAAATCATGAAAAAAATTGTCTTCCCAAGCTAGATGACAACATTCATTTATATCATAATTTTGTTTTTTTTTTTTTTTCTGAATCTAAATATTCTTTAAATTCTTTTTCTCTATTTTTGATTATTGACATAACAATATGGGGTGAATATGTGTCCTTTTTGATCGACTTTATGGTTTTGTTATGAAAAAAACGTCTTCTATCAAATTAGAGTAGATCAATTTCTTATAAATAGGGCTGACACGATATGATAATACAATACAATTACAAACACGAATTACAAAGACAAATAACACAATACGTAAGCACAAAATTGAAAATTTTGTTAAAAATTACAATGATTGTTATATTTAAGTTCCAACAAGATAGATAACACGAAAACACAATAGCGTGATACGAACACGACACATCGACACACCCAAACTTATAAATCACAGAAGATGTGGGATTAATTCATCTATATAAAATATAATGTCTAAGCAGTAAGCTTGAGCAGGCAATCAAGGATTTGTGTTCCCATTTTCTTGGAGTATTATATATTTAAGGAGCTCCCAATTCCAAATTGGATAGTTCATTGACCGCCACAGGAAAAACTTACCAAAAATAATTGTTTAATACTTTAATTTCTTAGGAGAAAGGGGGAATTGAATTCAAAAAGGGAATTTTTATGTGTAGCAACACTTATTTTTGAAAGTAACTCAAAATTCGTACACACAAGTTAGAACCAGGACAAAAACTTGCGTTAGACTATCTAACTAGTATTTTCCATTAGATGGATCCAACCGATCCGAGTTTTTTTTTTTTGTAATTTCATGCACTGGTAGTATTTTTGTAATATTTAGGTGGTGCCATAGGATCTCCAGACCGATGGCATTTTTATAATATTAGGGGCTTTTAAAAGTATTAGTTTTTCACCTAAAAAGTATTACTAATATATCTGAAAAGTATTAGTAATCTCCTTTAACAATATTAGGCAATGAAGTAATATTAGCCGATCCTAAAAAATATTAGTTTTTCCCTTGAAAAATATTAGTAATCCCCTGAAAAAGTATTAGTAACCCTTTGACCAATTTTTTTAGTAATATTTCTGCGGAAAAAATAAATACTTTTCATGAGAATTACTAAAAAAACTAGTCAAGAGTTATAATTTTTTTATAGCATGTTCAATCCAATTTAATTTAAATCAATAGTGAATAATTCACAATCTTAATTCGATCAAATATTACAAAAGAGTAATGAAGGAATGCCGTAGTATGTATGTAATGATGTATCATCTTACATCTATCATGCATATTATATAATTATATGTTAATAATAGAGGCGCCGCCGGTAACTGTATCATTATAATCAATTTTGTCAACCCCAATTTCTCCAATTAGCTGAAAAATGATCTCAATTAATGAAAAGGTTTTGAAGCTTCAAAGTCAAACAAGACCCTTTTCTCCCATTTTTTTCTATTTTTTTTCATATTCTAATATTATTCAGGGTCTTTGTGACTTGTAAGGGTGGACGATTGGCGGCTGCTCTCCAATATTGAAATGAATATAATATCAAGAATGAATTGTTCATAATTCCAAAATTAAATAAACGACCGACACACGCCTGGCTTGGTCTGAACATTGAAACATGATCTAATTATAAAAGTTGCTGCTAAAATTTGCATGCTAAAATAATTGAGTAATCAGTCCAATCTTCTCCAGAGTTGATAGAATTTCCATATGGAAACTAGCATGCAAACACATATAGTAAGGTTAAAGGTTTCCTGGAGTGATCCCAAGAAGATCCGACCGACGCTCAAGTAGCAACGGTAGTAGAGAAAAATCTAGAGCAAGAGAATGTAATTCACAATCATTAATTGAACTTACTTATAAATGAGAAGAAACAACCTTTTTATATCTGGTTTGACGGATCGCATGGGCCTTATAATATAAAGTGGGTTGCGTAGGCCGGTATAGGCCGCGTAGGTCAGTCTGAGCCGTATAGGCATAGGCTAGAGAATCATATATGTGGCCAGTGGCCTAATATTAATATTAGGTAATTAGTAAGTGTATTAAATAAATAAGGACTATAATTATGAAAGGACGATTTTATCCCCCAACAATATATAAATATATTTTTCATATCTATATAAGTTTTAATTTTATTTAGCGGATTGATACTGCCGTATATACCATATTACCTAGAGTTGTAAAAACGGCGGGCGGCGGCGGGCTGGCCCGTCAAGGTGGCGGGCGAAAAACTCAGCCCAACCCAACCCGCCTTGGGCTGCGGGTTGGGCAGCCCGCCATTAAAAATTAAAAAAATGAAAAAAATATTTTTTATTTATATTATTAATTTTAATGAATTAAATATATTAATGGATAATAAGTACATATTTTATAAAAATATTGTATACACTTTTATAAGAAATACAAATATAAAATATCAATTATACTAATTTTTTTGTCTATTTTATCTAATTTATCTTTTTGTTTCTTTTTTTTTAATTTAATGGAAAGGGCTAAGCAGCCCCCCCGCCCAACCCTCCAAGCCCGCGGCGGGCTAGCCTGTTTAGGCCCGCCCCTTGGCGGGCTACTAAATACTTAACCCACTCCCCTACCTTAGGCGGGGCGGGGTGGGGTGGGGCGGGCCGGCCTGACGGGCCTGACCCGTTTTGACAGCTCTAAATTCTAATATTACCCATCTCATTAACGTTTTATAATTTATCGGTTGGAGCTACTAAACAAAGTCAAATCACTAGACACTGTATTTTGTCCTAGTCACTTAATCAAAAAGTAAGCAAGAGATATTTAATCAAACTTAATTAATTAATCCATTAGAGTAATTAAAAGGTTTCCGGGCCGAAATGTCTTCGATTTCGATCACTATTATTTCGAACTCATGTTTTCACAAACTTTATTTGAATACTTACCAGACCATAATTAGGCGTAAAACGTCCCTAGGTTAGGTAAACCAACATTTAGGTCAATTATTATCCTACTTCGATTTAATAGCCGAAACTTGTTTTCAGATTATCTTTTTTCCCCATGGAATTAATTTGATTTTACACTTGAATATGGCTACGTGAGAACTTCCATAATGAAATCCTTTTTAGTTTTATTTTTTTGAACATGAGGAATCATTTACTAACTCCATGGTTAAGTAGTACTTCCTCCTATTCAAAATAAGTGACATTTTAACGCATAAATAAATCTTCAAACAGAATGACGTTTCGACAATTTCAAGGTCGGTAAGAAAGATTTTTCCCAAATTACCCTTAAATATGCCATTTTCCAACTACCACTAATACCTAAATTTATTTTGTTCCAAAGCAGCATTTATAACTGATCAAGAGTATATTGGGTATTGTAATTTTTCCTAAAACGTCACTTATTTTGAATATGAGGGAATATTTATTTATTTATTTATCATTATTATTTTCATACTTTGGGCGTGAAGAACAAGTCTTCTTTTCCCCAAATGGAGTCCAAACATGTAAAACGAGAATTGGCTTTCAGGTTATTTCTAGATTACCTGAAACTTACCTCAATTTAATATTATTTGAACATATCAATCCAGGTTCAATATTATTCATATATATGGCGCGATAAGTTTCGAATTTAGACCTATAGTCACATAAGTAAATTTAAAATATTATTTAATTGGTGTTGTCTTAAAGTCCATCTCAATATGGGTTGTCTATAAATATTATAATCCTCAACATGTATTTGTTCCATCCCTTTCTGTTCTGATATTTTTCTATCTGTCCAGCTGACAATTAATTTCCTCCCTCACCTTCTTGTTCCTTTTGGCCCTTTTATTCAGTTCTCATTGCAATAACCCAGGAAGTATATAATCTTGTTTTTAATGCAATTCCATTAAAATCAAGCTTGCACAAAAAAAAAAAAAATATTGATCCTCACATGAAATTTGTTGTTTCCATGTTTCGCTGTTTTCACCCGTTGGCTATTGAGGAAGAAAAGGAAGGTATGTTTAAAGTTTTTCTTAGTTCAACTTCTTTTTTTTTTTTGGGTTAAAAAGATTAATCACTTTCATTTTATTAGTTTTTAATGCATTTAACCGACATTTAAAAAAAAAATTCCTAGAGCATACGGTGAACAGGGACAGACCGAGAGGGGACTGGAGGGAGCCATCGCCCCCCTCAAATTTATACGTTATATATTCATATATAAAAGTTATTTGTCTTCCTAAATATTTCTGATTTCGCCCTCATGCTACAGTTTCTGCGTCCATCCCTAATGGTGAAGCTATTCCAAATCCGGATTTTCGTGTTTACTCTTACAATGAACTGAAAGTTGCAACTCAGGGTTTCAAGAACAAGATTGGAGAGGGAGGATTTGGTTCTGTTTACAAGGTAATTAATTAATTATGAATTACATGCTTATTATTATTATTGTTGTTGTTGTTGTTGTTGTTGTTGTTTTTGAATTAACGAATGCTAAATTTTATTTTCTTTTGGTCAATAATCCAAAAATGTAGGGGAGACTTATAGGTGACAATTATATAGCAGTCAAAGTTCTATCTGTTGAATTGGAATCAATGCGCGGTGAGAGAGAATTCATATCAGAAATAGCAACATTGTCTGATATCAAGCATGAAAATCTTGTTACTCTCAAAGGATGTTGTATAGATGGAGCTCAAAGACTCTTGGTTTATGAATACATGGAAAACAACAGCCTCAGCCACACCTTTCTCGGTAAAAAAAATGTTATTTGGGATAATTGCAAAAAAGACCCTGATGTTTGGGGTATTTACAAAAAAACCACATAAGTTTCGAGAAGCCCCTTTGAGGTTAGAATCCGTCTTCCATTTTAGGGTAGTTATAATATTTCTATAAATGTCAGGGGGAGTTTGGAATGCATTTTGCTTATGAAGAGGGTAAAATATAAGACGTAATCAAACTTTAAGGGGTTTCTGTAATTTTGAAACCTTTTTTTTTTGTAAATATCTTAAACCTCATGGGGCTTTTAGTAATTATCTCTTGTCATTTTGACATTTTTTTTGGATATTATAAATTCTACCCCCTATATTTGATCTAATAACAAAAAAACTACAAAAATCCCTTTGAGGTTTTGGTTTCTATATACATTTTGCCTCCTTCATAAGCAAAAACATATCAAACACCTCATTTATATTTATAAAAATATTACAGTTACCCCCTTACATTTAAGACATAATCAAACTTCAAGATCTTCTATGTAATTTTAAAATTTCTCTGGGTCGTTTTGTAATTACCCAAACCTCCGGGGTAGTTTTTGTAATTATTCCTTTTTCTTTTTTTGGTTTTGAATTGATGGTGTTTATGTTTATTGGAAAAAGAAAATTTAATCATAGGAAAAATATGGTTTGCCGATTAACAGGCCCGGAGCATAACAGGGTGAAATTTACATGGACACTGAGAAAACATGTTTCATTAGGCATTGCCAGGGGACTATGTTACCTCCATGAAGAAATCAACCCTCACATTGTGCACCGAGATATCAAGGCCAGCAATATACTTCTTGATCACAATTTCACCCCAAAACTCGCCGATTTTGGCCTGGCTAAGATGTTCAGAGATGATATATCGTACATTAGTACTCGTGTAGCTGGCACATTGTAAGTTAGAACTAAATAATGTTGCTTTAGTTTGTAGAATTTTGTAAATTTTTGTTACTGGAATTCTGTTTCTGACCGTGTTTTTCTTTATTGTCGCGAAAACGTGAAAAGAGGCTATCTATCGCCTGAATATGCCCACAGTGGTCATCTTACCCGAAAATCGGACGTTTATAGCTTGGAGTCGTTCTGCTTGAAATTGTCAGCGGGCGGCCAGTTGTCGATTATCACCAGCAATATGGAGAACAGTTCCTTGTAGAGAAGGTAACAGTTTTATCAAGGGATAATTACAAGAGACCTCCAAAGGTTTGGGCTAATTACAAAAAAATCCAGAGGTTTGGTTGTCTTAAAATTTAAACGGTAACTGTAATACTTCTAGAAATATAAGGGTGTTTGAAATGTTTTTTCCTTATGAAGGGTGAAGATGTAAGATGAATCAAACCGTAAGGGTCTTTTTGAAATTTTCAAAAACCTGGGAGTGTTTTTTGTTATTAGTCTGAACCCCGGGTTTTTTTTTTTTGGAATTATCCATTTTATCAATGACAATAAAATACACTTGAGCTTCAGTCTAATTACAAAAAAATCCCTGTTATCTATCAAATTTACAAGGCAAAAAAATTTTTTTAGTCCTTTATCTACCACCACTTTGAGATTTCATCCTTTTTCTTCTCGCTTTTGACAAATAGTCCTTTTTCTCAACAAAAAATTGATATTTGGTCCTCTCACCTGCTATAGCAGGTTATTTTAACCTGTTGAGCTGATGTGGCATTTTTATTTTCAAAATTTTTAATTTTCATTTAGAAAACAATATTTAAATCTTACATGACATCCTAGTTGGCTTAAATGATGGAAAATTAATTAAATAAAAGATTTTTTTTGAAAAATCTGAAGAAATAAAATTATCTAAAAATTCTGACAATTGTTTTACTAAAATTAAAAATTATTTAAATTTTTTGTAACAAAGTCTTAAAAAATTCAAAAACATATATTTAAATCTAAAAAATAAAATATATAAAATCTGATAGCTTTTGTAAAAAACTAAAAATAGATTGAAATTGTTTTAAATTATAAAAAAATATATATGAAAATTGTTAAAAAAAACTATAAACTGTTTCAAAAAATCTGAAATTTATTTGAAATATTATAAACTATTTTAAAACATCGAAAATTGTTCAAAAAAACGAAATTTTGTCTGCAAATCTGAAAATGGATTAAAACCAAAGACTTTTTGAAAGTTTTATAAAAAACAAATATCTGATTTTTTTTATAAAATAAAAAATAGAGTAAAAACTTAGAATTGTTTTTAAAAAACTATAAATTATTTTTCAAAAATCTAAAAATTGTGCCAAATATGTAAAAAAAAATCTGAAAATTAAAGTAAAAAAATCTGAATTGTTTTTAAAAATTATATTATTTTTATATATTTGGCGTAATTGTCAGATTTATTTTAAAAAATAATTCATATTTTTTTGTAGAAATTTTAAAAGTCTTAGTTTTAATCCATTTTCAGATTTTTAGACTAATTTTCTTGTTTTAGATAATTTTCAACTTTTTTATTTTATATTTTAATATTTCAAATAATTGTAAGATTTCTAACAATTTTTTTAGTTTCTTTAAACAAATTTTCAGATTTTTAAACATCTTTTAGTTTATAAACAAATTTTTCAAAAAAAAAAATTGAGTTTTTCTATTTCAAAAATAAAATATTTTTCAATATTTCAAATAAATATCAGATTTTTTCAGACAGTTTATATTTTTTTAACAACTTTTGTATTATTTTTTTGTAATTTTAAAATAATTTCGATATTGTTTTTACTACTTTTAGTTTTTAAAATAAATTATCAAATTTCAGAAATTTAATTTTTAGATTTTAAAATGGTTTTTTCGAATTTTTAGGATGCCATTAAGATTTAAATATTATTTTCTAAATGAAAATTAAAAATTTTGAAAATAAAAATGCCACATCATTTCAACAGTCAAAGTAACTCTTTATAGCGGTAAGAGGACCAAATCTCAATTTTTGTTGAGAAAAAGGACTATTTGTCAAAAGCGAAAAGAAAAAGGATGAAATCTCAAAATGGTTTTAGATAAAGGACTAAAAAATTTTTTTTGCCAATTTACAAAATACCCTATTGACATTTTTTTTTTATCTTACGAGTGGGAGATATTTGTTATTGACATTTTTTTTTATCTTACGAGTGGGAGATATTTGTTAAGCAAATACAAACCTTGAGGGGCTGTTTGTTAATATTGAAAGATAATTGGAGTTTTCTGTAATCAGACTAAACCTCATGAATAATTTGTAATTTACCCAAAAAGTTGGAAACTCTACTGTAATTTCACAAAGGCAATGAGGAAAAAAATGATCATCTTTTCATACTAACCTGTCACAGGCATGGGAACTGTACAATGACAAAAGCCTTGTAGAGCTGGTGGATTGTGCACTAAAGGGGGAGTTCTTACAGGACGAAGCCATTCGGTTCCTGAAAGTCGGGCTGCTTTGTGTGCAAGAGACCACCAGACTCCGGCCTGCAATGTCTGAAGCCTTAAAGATGTTAAACAATGAGATTGATACAGAAGATGTTAAGATATCTCAGCCTGGACTTGTTGCTGATTTAATGGAAGTTAAAATACGCCAGAGGCTTTCGTCGAATTTTACTTCTTCCCCGGCATCCAGCAGCACCGGTAGTTTCCAAGCACGGTAACTCACCGCGTTGTAGATAAGATGAATTCTGAAACAGATGATTCGTTGTACAAAAAGAGGATTTGTGAATTAGTAATTTTGTATCATAGCATTAATTTTTGTGTAGAAATTAAGGGAGTGTTTGCAAAAACTTCTACTTTTAGAAAAAGTGATTTATTGTAGCAGTAGTAAAAGTAACTGAGATCAGAAGTTGTAGTGTTTGCAAATAGAATCAAAAGTTAAGAGTGTTTGGTGAAAAAATCATAAAAGTGCTTAGTTATCTGTAAAAAGTCAAACCAAGTAGAATCGAAATCTAAAACACCCACCTCCCTACTTTTAAATTCAAGCGAAGCAGAATTCGACATTTGCAAACACTAAAAAGTAACTTTTTTAGCCAGAAGCTGAGAAGCACTTTTTGTTAGTGACTGCAAACATTCCCTAAAACCCTTTTGCCAATTTCTATACATTCTATTCAAAGACAATGTAGCAAGAAGAAACTTAAGTTGATCTTGTCACTGGACTGCTCAAACAAAAGTTTATTTCTGCAACTTCATGAAAAAGCTGATATAACTTGGCACAAAAAGTACAAGGTTTACAAGAAGCTCATAAGAAATGTACAGTTATAGGAGGTCATGCTTTCATCTTTAAACAATAAAATTACACCCAAAAAAAAAAACACAAAACCCAATCCAAAACTACAAGATCAATCCATCCTTCACTAATTGTTCTAACAAAACCGCCAAATCCGACATAGAAGCCCTTTCATTAGGATCTTCTCTCAAAGCAAGCTCAGCTATATCCGCAAGTTTTAGCAGAGGCTCGACGTTTCTAGGTAAAGCCACGTACCTGTCGATCACAGCAGCAGCCTTGCCCTGTTTTATTTGAGGCAATGCCCAGTCTACAATATTTGCCGGCATACAGTCCCCATCGTAAGCTTTTCTCCCACTAAGAATCTCAAGAAGCACAACTCCAAACCCGTAAACATCCATTCTCATATCTGCGCTAACATCCCTTTCGTTAGGCGTAAGAAGCCCAAAATCCGAAATTCGAGCACCCCAATCAGAATCCAAAAGTATTTTCGAGCTTTTAACCTCCCGATGTACGATCGGAGGTATAACCTCCTTATGCAGGTATTCAAGTCCCTTTGCAGCCTGCATTGCAATTTTCAGCCTGAGGCTCCAGTTTAGAGTAGATAGACCGCCATGTAGGTGGTCGTGGAGCGACCCGTGTGGCATGAACTCGTAAACCAAAAGTCTTTCCCCCATTTCCGAACAATAACCTAATAAGTTAACTATATTGGCATGCCTGACGTTGCAGAGTATCTCGAGCTCCATTTCGAAGTCCCGGCTATTGGTGTGGATTATTGTCGCGGCGTTAGCCCTTTTTACGGCCACCGGCCTCCCGTCTGCCAGGACGGCTTTGTAGACAAAACCGTAGCTCCCTCGGCCAAGCTCGTTAAACTCCTTGAAACCGTTTGTCGCGTCCTTTAGTTCCGAGAGTCGGAAAATTTGAGCTACGCCAGGGCACGGGGCGACTGATGCCGGAGGATGCTGATTAGCGTTTTCGTCATTTTCCGGCTTAGGCTTGCGAAAGCAACAAAGATATCTTTGTTTCTCCCCTTGTTCGTTGTTGGTGACCAGTACACGGGGTAAAAGACACCACGCGAGAAAAATAAGCAAGAATCCCGAAACGGAAGACCCGATTATGAGGAGAAGTTGGCGCATTTGATCCCAATGCTTCTGTTTCGTCTCTGGTAAGGACTCCAGCTTGCAGACACCCCCACACGAACTGTTCTGGCAGAGCGAGCAAGGCGTGCAAACTCTATCCGCGTCGTAAGTACATAAACTAGACGGGAAAAAGCCTTCGGAACAATTTAGCCCACACGGCGAACAAATCCTTAGATCTTTCCTAACGCACAAGCTCGTTAAATCCGGCTCGTTGAGAAGGCTTGCGTTGAAAGCAAACATCCCTTCTCCACAAGCACCAGCTCTACATAGTCCCGGACTGCACAACTGCAATGGAGGATCATAATCGGCTGGCGACGTTAAGTTCGAAAACCAACAATCGAGTACTAAATCACCCTCTCTGATACCACAAGTGACGAAATTGGACGAAGCGATAGCGAGAAAACCGGGTCCCTTTGGGATCAATGAGGCATTGAAGTTCCCCCAACACTCTATCCCATGATTGTCCTCTCTGATACCACAAAAATGCTGTGCACCAGCTGATAAAGAAACAAATCTAATCCCAACCGGAGGACTATCATATGAATCACTATCACCCCAACATTTGATCTCACCGGTCATCTGTGAAATACCACAAATTGAGTCTAAACCAGAAGCTAAGGCTAAATAATTCTCCGATTGGCCGGAAACACCTAGACCGCCGGAATTTGGGCCCCAGCAGGCAATTCCGCCGTCTCTTATAACACCACAAGTAAAGCCATTGCCTGAAACTAGCTTTCTAAACACAGATATACTAGCATTCTGATCGTAAAAACGGCCACTCTGTGTGGAACTTAAACTGTTATTAGAAACCCTAACAATGTCCCAACAATCAACACTACCAAAATCATTATCTGAGTAATAAGATCCACGAATCGCACAAACATGATCCTTACCAGCAGCGATATGAGAATAAGCATTGGGTTTATACACCGCAGGAACAAGATCAGAGCTTCTAGAGAGTCCCATCGAGTCCCAACATAACGCCTGCGAGGTGTTCGCCAAAATGCCGCAGAGAAACCCCTCCCCACCAGAGAGCGCAGCCATGGAGGGCAAAACGGTGGAGTAATGCAACGAGCTCGAGGCCGTTGACGAGCTATTATTGGCGTCCCAACAAATCACAGCTTGCTTCCCACTAGCATCAATGGCGCAGAAGAGGCCGTAGTCCCCAAACGACGCCGAGATGGGGCCCATGAAGCCGAACCCAGATGCCGAATCGGCGAGAATCAGTAGGAAAAAGAGCGTGAAATGATATAACGCTGGATTCGGCGAAGGCCCGGGAAAGAATTTGAGAGGGATTTCCATGGCGTTGATGTTGATCGAATGTAGTAGAACAGAGGAGTGGTGCAATGGACATGGAGTGAGAAAGTTGGGAAGTGTGAGAGGGGACAGTGATGAGGTTGGACTTGTTCTGGAGCTGATGGGGAGAGAACGTGGGTGCTTGCGGCTGTTGTTGCCATTTTTACAGTTTTTTCTCGGTGTAAAATCTTTCGAGATTTTACTGTTTTTTGACCCTGGTTTCTTGATCTCTGTTTGTTTCTCCAAAATCAGAATTTTAACTAACAATACTTGGGAATATTGTCGGTTGGCTTTTACAAAAAAACTGAGTGATGTGATGTTCGCTTTGCTGACTCTCACGGCGTCGAGATTTATATCCCCTGGTTACAAGGTGAATGGCGATTTCTTGTGTCATGACTCAGTCTAAAGCAACTCATAACCTAACTCGTTGAGACATATCTCTCGATTCACCTCCTCTACGAAACTCTAGAAGCGGAGCAGTAGGGGCCCCTCACGGATGAAGTTCATCATTTACAACAGTCAATTTTACATGCTTCAGAGTTTTTAAATTGTAATGATGTGTTGTTTTTTTGTATTTTCTTGGTGTTTTTGGCCATAATCTGCATCAGAATTTAGTGAAACAGTCTTTTTGATAAAAAGTTCCATAAAGTCATAAAGTACTTTATCTTATGCAGTTATTGTTGCATGGCGTTATATGGAAAATTGTCTTATAGTATTAGATCTGCAATGTATTCCATTAATAAAATCTATTTTTTGGTGATGGGGTGGTGACAAAAGTTTGGATGTATTGATTAATTAAGTTTAATCTAATTACAAAAAAACTTCATTTATCTTTTAGACTTACAAAAGAGAACCCTTATAGTGTTACAATTTACAAATATACCTGAGGTTTGTATTTACTTTACAAATACCCTTTCTAGAGGGTACAATTTATAAAAGAAATAATATCAAGGAGTCTTTGTAATTTTGAAAGATAACTGAGTTTTTTTGGTAATTATGCTAAACTCCAATGTAATTAACCCATTATTAAATCATGATTTACCAGTGTTGAAGGTTTAATCCACATGGACTGGAGTGGCCTACTTGGTTAAGGTACCAACTAGCAAATATAGAAATCTTACATATTTGGAGCTGGCAATGTCCAAAGCTTGATGAACCCCTCCTTACAAAAATGTTAAACAAATGATAGTGGACATATAAATTTGACATGGGGTTACTTTTTCATGATCCAAATTATTGGTTAGGGCTTATTGTTGCCATGCACATGCTTCTCATCTGGCTTTTCTTTGTCACCATAAAGGGCAATTGGGTTTTTTCTATGCCACCCAAGTTTGCACTACCCAATTCCATACAAAAAATGACACATGTCACTTATTGTTATTCTTGCCAAATACATTTTGATATGGGCAAATCTTTTAACAACCAATTTTGGAAAAATTTAATATTTTCTAAAAACAATTTTAATTGTCATGGTTTTCATAAACCTACAACTTATAAAATAAATTATGATTTTTCAAAAATTATAATTTTATGAATCCATAAAAAACTTGGTATCGTAGAGTAGTGTATACGGTTCTAAAATAAATTAATTGTTTTAAAATTTTAAAACATGCCTGGTTTAACTCTTGAGAAAGAAATTGAACTTCTCAAAGAAGAAAAATTAGATTTGCTTGAACAAGCAAGAACTCTACAAAATATTTTGAGATCTCGATTGAGAGATCATGATGCTATATTTGAAGATCTTGATCTATATAACTAGAATAAATAATATTACGATTATCTTGAGCAATTAAGAAATCTTAATGGAAATAGAAGATAAGTCGAGTTTTCGATGATCAACAAATTATTTTCAAGAAAATACCGAGGGTTTTTACTCTAGTATTATCTTTAAACAAGAAAAACTTTCAAAGATCGTGACTACTCGGTTAGATCTCGAAAAAAAAAGAACAAGTTTTTAACTTGCCAAAATTTATTCCTAAAATAATGAATAATATTTTGAAAAAAAAATGAAATTTTTATTGTGTCTCCGATAGAAAGAAATGCATATCGACATTTCGGATACAAGGTAAAGATGTTTATTTACCATTAATTACTCGTGAAGAAATTAATAGTAAATTAGCCAGTATTCCTATAGATATTCGTACAAAAATTAGTGTTTTACATCTTGGAGCGATTAAAATACTAATCAAGGCAGAATTTAGAGAAGGAATAGATTCTCCCATAAAAATGGCCTTAATCGATAATCGTATTAAGGATAGAAAAGATTGTATTTTAGGTGCCGCACAAGGTAATTTAATTTACAACAAATTTATGTTCACAGTTTATCCTAAGTTTGGATTGAGTTTAACAACCAAGAACTTAGATCAAGTCTTAAGTTTCATACATAAATTTGAGAGATCAGATTTAATGGACAAATGCGATAAAGTTTTTAGCATAACTTATCTTATAGGATATGCTTTAACCAATAGTCATCACAGTATTGACTATAAGAAAAAAGAATACATTGAAATTGATGATGTATTTTCTGATATTGGAAAGATTGAAGAAATGAAGTTTTCTGAAATCACTCCCTTAGAAAACTCTTGGGCTATTGACATAGCTAAAGGAAAACGACTTATTGGTTCCAAACCAACGTTAAGTCATCATAAAAATTCAGGAGAACCCTCTAATAAAGAACTCCTAAAATCTATGTCTAAACGCATAGATTTATATTCTGAGAATTTTGAGAAAATAAAAAGAGTTCTTGGAAACGAGTAACTCTATGACACTTCCTGAGATTAAATCCTTGATTGAAACAACGCTCATCAAGATTAGAGATCTTGAAAAAAGATTTGAATCTTTTGAAAAGAGAGAAGAACTTTTAAATCCTGAGCATCTTGAGATTGTTGCTGGTAAGATTATTCAAAAAAATCTCTGATAAAATTGAGGATATCAATAAAAAAGATCCTTTAGTTATTACAAAAGAAGGAGATAGAACTATTGAAAAAACTGTTAGTTTTAAATATTCACCACCAAATCATTTTGTTGGTAATGAAGAATTAGGTTCATCAGGAAATCCAAATGCTTTGACTTGGCCTTTTCAACCTAAAAAATGAGTTTTTCTGAAAAACTTGAAACCTATTTTTGGAAACATATTCTTGACAATCAAGAAGAAGTCAATGGTTTTGAACCAATTCAAGAACTTGTTAAATTAATGACCTTTGATGAGTCAGGTATTATACAACAACTTGAAGAAAAACATTTTCTTAAAACACTTTTTAATCTTGAAAGTGATACAGAAAAATGTTTTGTTCAAACTGAAGAAAGAAACTGGGAAACTGACAATGATCAAGAAACCAGTGATGATGAAAACATAGATGAACCTCTAGGAAATTTCAGAATGAATAGACAACCTAAAGCAGAAGATGCGGATGCATCTACTTCAAGAGATAAAAAGAGAAAAACACCAGAAGGTGTAAATTGGCCAAAAGAGCAAAACAAAACTCCTGATCAAAAAGGAGGATAGATTCCTACACTCAATATAGATTGTGTAACTAAAGAATCTGAAAGAAGAAATTTGATAGACACCTGGGCGAGAGATATTAGTCTTCTTATTCAAACCAACCCAGATGCTTATGAAGAACCAAATACTCTTCTTTTACTCATGGAGCATAAAACAGCAGGTATTGCTCAGTCTATGGTAAAAAATACCACTTGGATAACAATAGGAAAAACTTCTAATATGATTTTTGAAGAAGTTATTAATAGTTTTTATACTATGTTCCTTGGTATTAACTTAACAACTGAACTTGTTCAGGAAAAATTAATCGAGCAAGATATTGCCCGAATTAGATTAGCAAACATGATACTTTGTGATATTTGTTTACTTGATGATTTTACATGCGATTATGAGAAAAATCTTTATAAACTTCCTCAGGATGAATATCCGTCTTTAGTTAGACAGTATATTAAAAAACTCCCTATTATAGGAGAGAGAGTTTTACAAGAATTTGAAAAACAAGCAACTGATGTAAAAATGTTTTCATTAGGTTTTGCAGTACGCATTGCCAAAAAAGAAATTGCATCAATTTGTGAGCTTTCTAATAAACAAAAAAGTTTAAAACGTTTTAACAAAAAATGTTGTGATAAATTAATAGAAGAAAAATCTACAGCTTATGGTTGTATTACTCCAAAGAAAAGTTATTTTAAGAAAAAATACAAAAGAAAATATAAATGGAAAAAGAAAAGAAAGACATTTAAACGGAAAATACTTTAAAAGAAAGTCATTACTAAAAACGATTCTAAAGACAAGAGTAAATTTTGTCCTAAAGGAAAAAAAGAATTGCGAATCTTTGGATTCGCAATGAGGAAGACATTATGCTAATGAATGTCCTAATAGAAGAAATTACCCAAATAAGGTAAAACTTCTAAGTGAGGTTCTTGAATCATTTCGAGTTCGAACCGATCGAAGAAATTTTTGACAATGAAAAGCAGTATACACTTTTGAAACTATCATTGAATCTGATGGAAACAATTCGAGGATTCATCACAATCTGATCTTGATTGAAGAAGTTCCTTGGGAAAATTTAGATTTCGATTTGGAACAAAATTGTATGGGAAACCGTACAAATCCAAATAGCATCTATATTAAAGGTCAAACTTAAATTCTCTCGGATATAAGCTAATCAATTTACATTGTTATGTAGATACGAGGTTCTAGCCTTTGCATAGCTAGTAAATATGTTATTCTGAAGAACATTGGGAGCAGGCACCTTACCCTATAAAGGTAAAAGTTGCGAGATAGCGTCAATTCTAATTAATAAAGTCAGTAAAGACATAAAAATTAGAATTGCGCAGGGAAATATTTCATATTCCGGCCATTTATCAACAAGAATCGTGTATTGACCTTATTCTTGAAATAATTTCTGTCAATTATATGAACCCTTCATACAATTTACGTATTTAATAAGTTTTACTCTTGAGAACGAGCCTATTATTATTTCAAAAGTAAAGAAAGCTTTCTCAATTGGAAAACCTGGTTTTCTTGAGTTTATGAAGAAGAATTCAAAAACTCAAAAACACAAGCCATTAATATTACTCCGACAAAATAGAAGAAGTCCACAATTTTCAACAGGGGAGATGATATTAATATTAAAGAAGAAAAAAATTTCAATTTAAATTCGAAAAAATTTAGTATTATAGAACAACTACTTGACAAAGTTTGTTCTGAAAATCCTATAGATCCCATTAAGTCTAAACAATGGATGAGAGCATCCATAAAGCTCTTAGATCCCACGAAAATAGTCGGGTTAAACCCATGATTTATAGTCAAAAGATAGAGAAGAATTTACTAAACAAATAAGTGAGCTCTTAGAGTTAAAACTTATCACACTACTAGTAAATCTCCTCATATGTCTCAGCTTTTTCCTAGTTGAGAACGAGGCAGAAAAAAGAAGAGGAAAAAAGAGAATGGTAGTCAACTATAAAGCAATAAATGCTGCTACTATAGGTGATAGCCATAACCTTCCTAACAAAGATGAACTATTAACTCTCATTCGGGGAAAAAAGATTTTTAGTTCATTTGATTGTAAGTCTGGTTTTTGGCAAGTATTGTTAGATGAAGAGTCAAAACCGCTAACAGCTTTTACTTGTCCAGATGGACTCTTTCAGTGGAACGTTGTTCCATTCGGATTAAAACAAGCACCGGCTATTTTTCAGAGACATATGCAAAATGCATTACGAGGTTTTGAAAAATTCTGTTATGTATATGTTGATGACATTCTTGTTTTTAGTATAAATGAGAATGAGCACTTTAAGCATGTTGCTACTGTATTAAAAAGAATAGAACAATTAGGCATTATTCTTTCTAAGAAAAAAGCCCAACTATTTAAAACAAAGATTAATTTCTTAGGCTTAGAAATCGAGGAAGGAACACATTGTCCTCAAAACCATATTTTGGAGCATTTGCATAAATTTCCTGATCAACTGCAGGATAAAAAACAACTTCAGAGATTTTTAGGAGTCTTAACTTATGCTGAAAGTTATATTCCTAGATTAGCTGAAATAAGAAAGCCGTTGCAGGCAAAGCTAAAAAATGATCATATTTGGAATTGGACCAATTCCGATACTGATTATATTGGGAAGATAAAAAAGAAATTAGTACAATTTCCTAAACTTTATCATCCTAATCCCGATGATCAATTGATCATCGAAACAGACGCCTCAGATTCTTTTCTGGGAGGTGTATTAAAGGCTAAAGTACAAAATACTTTAGAAGAAAAAATTTGCAGGTATACTTCTGGTAGCTTCAAAGCAGCAGAATTAAATTATCATAGCAATGAAAAGGAGTATTTATCAGTTTTGAGAGTCATTAAAAAATTCTCAGCATATTTAACTCCAGTTAAGTTTATTGTTCGTACTGACAATAAAAACTTCACATATTTCCTGAAACTAAAAATTACAGGAGATTACAAACAAGGAAGACTTGTTAGATGGCAAATGTGGTTTTCACATTATGAATTTGATGTAGAACACATTGCAGGCAATAAAAATGTTCTTGCTGATTGTTTAACCCGAGAATTTGTTACATGATTGCAGGAACAATTCCGCTTAGAGGAAATAAATTAGGGCCTAAAAACCAGAACTAATTGTTCTTATCAAGAATCTCGACTATTCAAAAATAGCGGATGGATGAAATCGACAACCGTCTCAAAAAGAAGGTTCTTGAAATCAATTGCAGTTTATCTGCGCAAACCTGGAATTACTCGAGTCTTCACTGAGCGAGAACAAAAGGTTAATTTCAACACACTGTAGCAATACCGCAAATCATGAATCTAGTCCGGGAACTACGGTCTCCGGTGAAAGACTTACCAAATCCTCGTTATCCCCTGTTACTTTGGGAAAAAGTAAAGCAGAGGTACAAACCTCACCAAAGTTGGTTATTCCAACAAAACTTATTACTCCAGAAGATTTTGTTACTGGGTTACGTCCTGGAACATCTTCCATTGGAATTGGGATTCAACACCCAAGTCAAAAATCTAAATCTCACGATTTAGTTTTCTCGAAAGAGAAAAAGGAGATTCCAACTCCGCAAAATTATTATGTAGTATTCAATGGACCAAATCCTGGAATATATACATCTTGGGCTAAAGCCTCATTTGCAATAAAAGGTTTTAATGTTGTTCATAAAAAATTTAAAACCTTTGCAGAAGCAAGAAATGAAGCTAATTGTTTTACCACTGCTGCTGGTACTGCACCATTAGAAATCATTTCTGAACAAGAGACTCTTAAGCCGAAAACATTTTCTGATGCGCTTAAGAAATCTCCAGAAAAAATGAAAACATTGGGAAGAATTTATTCAATTCCCAAAGAACCAAACTTTGAAAACAAAGAAAAATTTAATCTCTCAAATCGAGATTTCATTGAAATCTTTGCCAAAGCACGAAAGGCTGGTACAAAATCTCTACTTGAGGAAAGATTTTTCACCACTGATAAAAAAGATATCAGCTATTTCAATTTTATTGAAGGAGCAGATCCAGAACTGGTTTACAAGGCTTTTAATTGTGGACTAGTTAAAAATATTTATCCTTCAAAAAATCTATTGGAGGTCAAAGAATTCCCTGAAGAATTCAAGAAAGCCATCAAGACTTTCAGAACTAAGGTCCTTAAACAAGCGGATCGAAATATCTTCATAAGTGTCTCAAGCACAATATGCGAATGGGATGAAGAAGAACAATTTATGAGTCCTTATCATTATATCGAAATCGGTATAGCTAGGGAGCAAGCAAGTTACCATCCCTCTGAACAGATGGAAACAACAATCTTTGTGCAAAGACAGGACCTCATTCCTCTTCGTATTAGAGGTTTGGAAAAAGTGATTAACAAATTGCTAAAATTAAATGATGAAAGCAATATTAAAGTTAATTACTGTAAAGAAAAGGTTATCATGTGCTCATGGTCACCAAAAATTATTTCTGAAAAAGACATTGAAACTATCCTTTGGTTTGAAGAAAAATTCAACAAAGGACAAATTCACATGGGGAACGGGTCCCTTACTCCCCCGCATGCTACCTACTCCGCAAAAAAAACTACAAAGACATGAATGTAATTTTTTGTCGACTTGAAAAAAAGAGAAAAGAAAGAGTACTGACAAAGAAATAAACAGTGAAGATTCTCTGTCCACTAGCTCAAAAGAGGACAAAGACATATGAACTAACAGCTCACATGGGTGGGCTTGGATAAAAAGAAGACAAAGACATGTGAACTAACAGCTCACATGGTAGGGCTCGGATAAAAATCGTCATGCATGACGTTTTGTAAAAGGAATTGAAGTATCCTTCATCTATAAAAGGACTTCATAGTTTAGGGAGAGGGGTATCTGAAATTCACACACAGAACAACCAACCTCACCTTGTATCTTTTCTTTCAAAATGTTTAGCTAAAAAAGCCTTCGGGCAGATAGAAATTCAGGGAACTTTTCCTTATGGAAAAGAACTCTTGTATCCCTTGTAATATATTTCTCTGAATAAAAGTTGATTTTCATCCACCAAATGTCCGTTTTACTTCTGCAAATACATTTGAATAGTCCAAATTTAGGGAAAGTAGCACAGGCAGGAGGCCGCCGCGAATAGTACCGTCTCGGATTAATGAAAATGCAGAAGAAATACAGAGACAAAAGGAGCGAGGAAAATAGAAGAAATATAATCAAGGTATAAGATGTTCTAATCTTGGGAAAATTTATCCAGAATTATCTATCTGTTCGTATTTTTAATTTCTGATAAAAACACACACCTATAAAAGCTTTTTGTTATGAAATGTCAATAGAAGATTTTTTGCTGAAATAGCAAAAAATCCCACTTGGGTACTACCCAAGTGGGCGTCATAGAATAGACCGGGCAATTGATATCAACTGCACTTTCCACTTGTCCTCTTCTTGTATTCTACTCTTTTTTTTATATATACCACAAGGTTCTGAATTTACGCCTGACTAGTCACGGGATGGCAGTGTGTGGCCCTGCAAACTGTCACCTGCAGATAAATCACGGGATATGTCCGAATGGTTAGAGTCAGACCATGTCCAATCGCTTCGCTTGCAGATTTGACCCAACAAAGCGGATAATTTGCTCCTGTCTAGAATCGAACCCACGCAACAATAAAACAGAGCGGATGACTACTCTTTTGCATAACTTAGATCTAAATTGTGACCAAAATTTAAATAAAATAATTAATCTTTTGTTTTGAGTAATCAGTGATTAAATTAATCAACTAATCACTAGTTTTCCTTACGCTCTGGATTTTCTCTTATACATTGCTGACTTAAGTATTGGAGGGGCTTTACGGGATACCCACGGCCTTCTAATTTTGTTTGCATGTTGTTCGCCAGTTTCCTCTATGGGATTGAATATTAGACCGAAGATAGATATCTTAACTCGGAGTACCTTGACTTGGAGTGAGCTACACGATTTTTAGCAGCATCAATGCTGAAGGGACTAATTTTTCACAATGAAAAACAATCAATTTGTTGAGACGACTATTACATATTTTTTGCATTTGTATCATTAATAATGTTTGCACAAATGACTCAATTTTTGGTAATATTTGGTTCGACATTTGTTTTGGTGAACTTGCTGATTGACTTGTCCCTATCTTCATTTGTAATATATACCATGTGACAATATATTCAAATTAATTTGTGGTTAAAAATGGGATGTCAGTTGGGCAATCCAATTGATGAATGCATGTAACCAAACTGGGTACACATGTGTTGTTTTTGGTCAAAGATTACAGACAACCCAAATTCATAAGATTAGACAAAAATGAATCAAAAATGCCTGATTTTGTAATCTATCGAGCATGTGAGTGATTTACATGATGGGGTTCAAAATATAGTTGAACGGTCACATACATATACATACCCAATAAAAAGGTTCAACGTATGGGGCTACATTTGAGGTTGGTTTTACTTGTGGATGCTTGACTTAATAATTTGACTACTTATAATAGGAAGTTTGATTAGTTTTTTTTTTTTTTCTGAAAACGTTTGATTAGTTAGTTTTGCTGCATAATTGAATATTGGCAAAAATTTATATGAGACGGTCTCATGGGCATTGTTCGTGAGACATATCATACGTGTAACTAGAATTTCAACTCAAACCCAAACACATAAATAAGACACATGTTTTTGTGTTCTTTATGATCCGTCCCATGAATTTAAATCCATGAGACCGTCTCATATAAGATCACCTTTTGAATATTTGATGCAAGATATATTATTATCCTGCCCATAGTGATTATATAATGAACTCAGGACTCGTTTGCGATTGTTGATTGAATTGATAAAATAATTTGGATAAATTAGGATTGAACAATATAATTGAGTTATATACACTGGCGGAGACAGGGCTGGGCCAGTCTGGGCCCTGGCCCAGCCCATTTTTTTTAAAAAAAAAATTTATTGAGGATTTTTTTTAAAAAAAAAATTTAGTTATAATTTGTATTAATTTTTCTTGGATTTTCTATCCGGCCCACCCCATTTTCGTGTATCGGCCCACCCTGGCTCCGCCCTTGGTTATATATCATGTTTGAGATGTGTAATTGTGATGTGTGATTGTTTTAGTAGGATAATGATCTTTTGTTTGATAATTGATGATAAAGTTGGATAATTTTTGAAATGACCAAATTACCCCAAATGAAAAACATAAACATAATACTACCCACACAAATGAGGGATAAATTCGTTAATGAATGTTCACGAGAGGATTGGAATTGGGTGAGATTATATAATTGCACCCCAATGACCTGAACTAGTTAATTATCAACTACGAGCACGACAAAAAATGGGTCAGGATTAATATCATAGGTCGTAGTCAGATATCCCAAATAATTGATAAATTTGGACTAAATTATTTATCCTGCTCAATCAAGTTTCCCAAACGAGTCCTCAAAGTATGTAATGTTATAGTTTAGGATATTTACAAAAACACCTTTGAGGTTACAAATACCCTCTTGACATTTGTTTTTCTCTTACAAATCACCCCTCATTCCTCAAGAGGAAAGGTATTGGGGATATATGTTTAGGTAAAACTGTAAAACCTCAAGCGGCATTAATTGTGATGCTATAAAAAGATATTTGTAATTTTAAAAGATAGCTAGAGTTTTTTGTAGTTATCCCTTTAGTTTACAAAGGAAATATTAAAATAATGAAGAACTATTCGTATTTGATAACCACCGGTATTAATGCAATTAAAAATAATATAAACTTTTTTTCTAATAGACATCAAATTAAGAAAATCATTCAATTTATAACATATGACCTTTCATACGTAAAACAAAATACTCCACCATTTCATAAAAATAATTACTAATCAAATCTTGAAATTTTACCTCCCAAAATTTCAATTATTTTTTCCTTTTCCTTGCAGTTTGGTACATGGGCCTATTAATTATATCAACGAGTATAAATCCACTTTAATTGTGCACTAAATACAAATCATCCTTCATGTGATTTGTCTGGACAAAAAAGACAGTCAGATTTTAACTTAGATTTTTCTGTATTTGGATACTACAACCTTCCTGTGTGAAACTAGAATTTTGAAATCATGTGCAACTGAAATATTTATGGCATATTTGCATAATTACTGCACGAGGGCTACCATTTCGGCATTTATGGCTGTGTTTTTTTAAATCTACATTCTACTTAATTATTTAATATGCAATTCAGTCCATGCATATTTTAATTTTTTATGAGCTGGCATAATTTTTTTATAAATATTATACATACATGACATGATAATATTATTTTATTTAATTACGTTGCGTTTTGTGACCTGTTTATTGCTTGACAGGAATATTTATTCATGAGATTGACTTTTAATTGATTCAACATGCATGACAAGTCATTGAGTTACTAAAATTATAACTAAGTTAATGTTATTAAACTTAAAATTGAGATCTGAAATATATTGAAGTCAACCCTGACACTAGTTTTTGAAAGAGTTAAACTAAACTAGTGGTGGTCAAACTATATTTGCTTCTTTCCATTTTTTTTTACCTTTATTTTGGAAAAAAATTGCTGATTTGGTTTGAGAATTCGAGATTTTTACTTGATAAAGCAAAATTTAAGTTATTCTTGAATGGATGATGGCTCAAAAGCTACCTTTAAAACCGTAGGCAAGTGCACCTATCGTTTTATAGTATAGATTATTGAGTACCGAGTGTCATTCCCACGAGGATTGTAAGTACTAATAATTACCGTCTTTTTGTTATTTAATCTAACAATTTTCAGAGTTTTTGTTTGATGAAAAAGGAAAACAAATTATAAATTGTAAAAATGAAGTAAAATTTGTAGAATAAGAAATCAAGAGATAGAAGTGTGTTTGAATGTAGATCCCTCTAGAATGTTTTTGTGATTTGACAAGTTAAAAATTCAACCATAAGCCCTTAAGCAAAAACCAACCTCTTTTAATAAAATCTCATGTTATGTGGACCGTAGCAATTCCCGATTTAAGTTAATCCCTTTCTCAAGGCGAAAAACTCCTAATCTCAAGTTGATTAATCGAAATCTCTTTCTAGTTAAAACCCCCAAGATTGCATTATAACGATTTATGAATTCCCATATTAGGTTTGACCCTAATCCAGAAGATTTATGTCGTCCTATATCTAGGATTGCATGCAACTCTTTTCACTTATACAATTTCTTTTTCACCATAAATCTCTCGATTACCCGATGAAGAAAAGATATCAAATTAATATACCGGAAATATTAACTCAAATGAGATAAGCATGATATAAGTGAATCACACAAGACATGATGATTTTATTAAAAACATACAAACCTCAATCACAAATCCATTCTAGAGTTCATTACACTCAAACACTAGGAGTTTAGCTACTCATGATCTTGATAAAAGAGTAAATTACACAAGAAGATGTAAATATTATAGACATGGTGTACTTATCTTTCTCAAAATCTCAATTGACTTCTTTCTTGAATGATAATGTTGCTCCAAGCCTTCTTCCCCAATGTTGCCTCAAGCTTTTTTCTCCAAGACCTCTTGTTCCCAATTCTACTTAATGAAGTGAATACAATGAATATTTCCTGAGCATCTAATGAAATCCTCTCCCAACTTCAACTCTTGGTTTTTATAGGCAATCAATACATTGATAGTACTCTCTTTTGTTAAACAATTGCCTCCATTTTCCTTGTTGGTTGGTGAATTCTTGTATTCAAGTGATGAGGGAGGGGACATGGAGACATGTTTAAAGCAAAATAGGGTGTTAAAAGTGTACAAAAGTGGCCAAAATGGGTTGGTTGGTGAGTTTTCCCCAAATTCCGCAAAGAAAAGTTGCAAAAAGGGGTCCCGGACACGCCCGTGTCGGGCAGCACGGCCAGGCCGTGATTTTTTTTTTGGGACCTTTCGAGACATGCTTCCACTAGGTTTATATTTTGAATTTCTGTTCAAACACTTCTAGGGTGGTTTCCCATACTCATATTCGTGTCGCCGTTTTACGTAAAAGACAAACATGGGGCTCATGAATGCTCCTAGTTACTAAGCAACAACAAATAGAGGAGTATAACCTCGATTGGTCCGTTTTTTTTTTCATCATTTTTTTCATTTTTCTCTTTCTCTTTTTTTTCGCAAGCTTGGTTTAACAACTCGTTAACCACTACTAAATCACGAGTTCTCGAGGCGTTCATAGCGCTAGGTATCGTCGTATATGCCTTAACACATCAAGTATTTATGGTGTTAGAAATCTCATCAAAATTTTGCCTGCATCCACGTCAATCTATCCTAGACAATCAATTGCTTCACATTGAAAACACAAATTAACAAGTTAATATAGGTATAATTGGGCCAAGTTATTGACTAGCAAATACTCAATTTGTTAAAAAAAAAAATCACATCTCTTGAAAACAAACACACAAGCATTCCGAAAATGTTATTGTACCCACCTCCAACTTTAAGATTCACATTGTCTTCAATGTGAAAGAAAGAAATTGACAAACACACACAAAACACTAAAAAAAAACAAAAAAATTAGAATGATATAAAAGAGGTGGAAAAAAGAAAAAATACGACCTTACTACAATAGTGGAATCGGTGTTGAGCGACCATTGGGTTGTTTTGGTACGGGACCTTCAACGGCATCGTCATACCTAATCAAAGTTAAGCAACACACAACTCGAATACCGTGAAATCTCAAATATTCCCAATTTGGACAAGCAAGAAGAAGCTCAAGAGTTTTTTTATTTTTTTTTATTTTTTTATTTATGATTTGAAAATGACTCTAAGGACTTGTGATTATTTTGAAAGAAAATAAAATAAAATAAAAATAAACGAAAACAATTGCACACAAACATCGGGTTGCCTCCCGGGTAGCGCTTCTTTAACGTCGTATAGCTGGACCATTTCACCTAAATGTGAAGATTTAATCGGGCGGAGCCTTGAACTTATGAAAAAATTATCTCTTTGAACAACATCGTCACTCGTGATCGATTTTCGAACAATTGACCTTCATGGTCTGTTTTTCTCGCATGTTATTCTCAAAATGGGATTCATCTCGTGGAAACTTTTGCACATTGAACATCACATACTTTCAAGGATTTTTTAGAAGACATATCAATCAAAGAATCATTTATCCTTGTCTCAATCAAGTTTATAGGAAAACAAGTATCATTTATAGGATTTCTCAAAGGAATTTTAAAGATAACTTGTTCACCCCCTACTCTCAAAGTAAGCTTTCCATCATGCACATCAATGAGAGATTTAGCGGTAGCCAAAAATGACGCGTCCTAGAATTAAGGGAACTTCTATATTATCATGCATGTCAAGAATAACGAAATCGATTTGGAAACACGAATTTATCAATCTTGACTAACACATCATGAATAATACCTCTAGGATGTTTAATCGATTTATCGGCTAATTGAATGTCCATCCTAATAGGTTTAAGTTCACCTAATCCCGCATGCTTAAATGTTTCATAAGACATCACATTGATACTAGCTCCCAAGTCGGCTAGTGCCCTATCAACAGTAAACCATCAATTGTGCAAGGAATAATAAAGCTTCCTGGATCATTAAATTTTTGTGGTAGTTCATTGGAAGGACATTTATCATTCAATTGTACATTTGATAATTTGTTAAGCTTATTTTCACTAGGAATGATGTCATTAAGATCCCTAACATGCTTTGAAGGAGGGTCAACAAATGGAATATTAGTATGTAATTGCTTGAATGACTCAAGGTACTTACCAAATTTGTCCTCCTTTCTATCTTGATTAAACTCCGGTAAGGGATCTTGGGCTTGTATTCGACGACCACCTTTTTCATGGGATTTTCTTCGTGTATCGTCGCCCTCCACATATTTCGCATGGTGGTGTTGGCATAATCATGATCATATGGAAAAGCGATGGTGATTGCCTTTACGTGCTCCCCTCAGGTTTGGCTCGGTGTTACCCGACAAACTTCCTTGTGGCCTTTCGAAATCATCTTCGCAATCGCCTATTTGGTTTTCCAGATTATGGATAGATGCCTCTTGATTTCTCAAGGATGTTTCCACCGCTTGGAATCGGGTATCTGTTGATTGCACAAACTTTGTTATAAAATCTTCCAAGTTAGGTTTACCTTGATTTGGCCGAGATCCGGAGACGTGTGTAGATCGGGATTGGGATTAGGTCGTGGTTGGCCTTGATTTCCCCAACCAAAATTAGGATGTTGTCGCCACCCAGGATTATATGTGTTCTTTGTAAGGATTACTTGGGTAATTTCGCCTTGATTCCCAACGTAATTAGCATGTTCGGCGTGAGGTATTGTGTGTGGGCGGTTTTGATGATTATGCAATCCGCCGCAAGTTTCACAAGATAAAACGCGGTGGTGGTGGTTTAATTTGCTAGATCGTCGATCTTTTGGGTCAAAGCTTCAACTGTGCGGCTAGTGTAACCACTTTGCGATCTGCATTATAAACACCAAGTGACTGTTAGTTTTACCTCGTATGGATTGCCATTGGTAGCCATTCATGGCCATTCCTCAATCAAATCTTGAGCGAAAGGCGTTTTGTTATTAAGAGTTCCCCGCCGCGATCGATCATTTGTCTTGTTGCGAAAGTAGCCCATTATAAAATGTTTGGACTTGCATCCAAATAGGTAGGCCATGGTGTGGGCATTTCCGCAACAATTCTTTGAATCTCTCCCAAGTGTCGTACAAGGTCTCGTCATCTTCTTGAGTGAATGAAGAGATTTCATTCCTCAATTGTGCAGTTTTGGCCGGTGGAAAATATTTCAAAAGGAACTTTTCGGCCATGATGTTCCACGTTGTAATTGTTCCCTTTGGCAAAGTATTTAGCCATTGTTTAGCCCGTCCCCGAAGAGTAAATGGGAATAGGCGTAAACGGATGGCATCATCAGAGACCCCATTTATTTTGAATGTATCGCAAATTTCAAGGAAATTCGCGATATGATTATTTGGATTTTGTCCCGGTAGTCGTCGAATTGAACAAATTGTTGCACCATTTGAATGACATTCGGTTTGATTTCGAAATTATTGGTTGCAACAGTGGGCCTTACAATACTAGACGATGCGCCGTCCATGGATGGTTTGGCATAGTCATACATAGTTCTTTGTTGTTCATCCGCCATATTAGGATCCTTGCCTTCGTTAATATCCTCCTCGTGGTCTGTATTAATACTTTCCTCTGTGTTGCTATCGGCGGTGTCGCGCTTCCAGATTCGGCGACGAGTAGGCATGCACTGTAGTAAACAAGGAGGATAAGTATAATCCAAGACTTACAAAGATAGATACCTAGAAAGACAATTGATGAAAATAAAAAAAATGATTAAATTAACAAAAATAAGGTGTTCTTAATATTACAATCCCCGATGCAACGACGCCAAAAACTTGATGGCTCAAAAGCTACCTTTAAAACCGTAGGCAAGTGCACCTATCGTTTTATAGTATAGATTATTGAGTACCGAGTGTCATTCCCACGAGGATTGTAAGTACTAATAATTACCGTCTTTTTGTTATTTAATCTAACAATTTTCAGAGTTTTTGTTTGATGAAAAAGGAAAACAAATTATAAATTGTAAAAATGAAGTAAAATTTGTAGAATAAGAAATCAAGAGATAGAAATGTATTTGAATGTAGATCCCTCTAGAATGTTTTTGTGATTTGACAAGTTAAAAATTCAACCATAAGCCCTTAAGCAAAAACCAACCTCTTTTAATAAAATCTCATGTTATGTGGACCGTAGAAATTCCCGATTTAAGTTAATCCCTTTCTCAAGGCGAAAAACTCCTAATCTCAAGTTGATTAACTGAAATCTCTTTCTAGTTAAAACCCCCAAGATTGCATTATAACGATTTATGAATTCCCATATTAGGTTTGACCCTAATCCAGAAGATTTATGTCGTCCTATATCTAGGATTGCATGCAACTCTTTTCACTTATATAATTTCTTTTTCACCATAAATCTCTCGATTACCCGATGAAGAAAAGATATCAAATTAATATACCTAGGAAATATTAACTCAAATGAGATAAGCATGATATAAGTGAATCACACAAGACATGATGATTTTATTAAAAACATACAAACCTCAATCACAAATCCATTCTAGAGTTCATTACACTCAAACACTAGGAGTTTAGCTACTCATGATCTTGATAAAAGAGTAAATTACACAAGAAGATGTAAATATTATAGACATGGTGTACTTATCTTTCTCAAAATCTCAATTGACTTCTTTCTTGAATGATAATGTTGCTCCAAGCCTTCTTCCCCAATGTTGCCTCAAGCTTTCTTCTCCAAGACCTCTTGTTCCCAATTCTACTTAATGAAGTGAATACAATGAATATTTCCTGAGCATCTAATGAAATCCTCTCCCAACTTCAACCCTTGGCTTTTATAGGCAATCAATACATTGATAGATTCTCTTTTGTTAAACAATTGCCTCCATTTTCCTTGTTGGTTGGTGAATTCTTGTATTCAAGTGATGAGGAGGGACATGGAGACATGTTTCAGCAAAATAGGGTGTTAAAAGTGTACAAAAGTGGCCAAAATGGGTTGGTTGGTGAGTTTTCCCCAAATTCCGCAAAGAAAAGTTGCAAAAGGGTCGGACACGCCGTGTCGGGCAAAGACGGTCAGGTCGTCTTTGCACAAAATTTTCTCGAAGAAATGCCCGACATGGCCGTGTTGTACGACATGTCGTGTTGTCTGTTTCACGGCCAGGCCGTGTTCGGGTTGTTTTTCGCAAAAATTTCGAGTTTTTAGCTCCGGCGTGAACACGGCCGTGTTGCCCGACACCCTGCCCGTGTTGGACCAAAAAGGCCCCGAAATGACGCGTTTGGCTTGGAATTTCGAGCGTTTTTGCATCCTTAAACTCCCGGTATGTTTTGACATGAATCCATGGTCCGAAATTCACCAAAATTAGCCCCGAATGGTCAATCTACATCAATAAAATCACCTCGGAGTAATATGAACTATGTACAATCAAAAATTTACAAAACTAACAATAAAATAACTCGAATTCTACTCAAATATACACATAAAACATGAATAAAAAGACCCTTATCAATGGAATTTGGGATTTAGAATAAGAACGAGGTAGTAGGAGTATATATTCAGAGTTACTTTAGTAGGGATCAAGAAATATCATAAATCATTTTATATTTGGTTGCATTTCCAAAATTGCATGGTTGTGATCACTTTTGAAACGAAAGTGCATTTTATAGGATGAACTTATTAATATGAACTTTCTCAAAAAGTGCTTATGGGTAGAGCTGTCAATTTCGGCCAGCCCGACCAGTCCGGTATTTTTACTGGGCTGGACTGTAATATCCCAGGCCCGAAAACAACAGAGCCTCAAAGCTCGGCCCGCTAGGCCTAAAAAATCGGCATGGTCTGGTTGGCCCGATGTTAATTTTTAGTGTATTTTCATGAGTTAGGCCGGACTGAGCTATGAAATTAGCAACCCGATCATTGTTTGGCCCGGTTCAGTCCGGCCAGATTTTCCCTCTTGTCCTGGTGGGCCGACCGACCGACCCGACCCGACCCATTTGACACTTCTACTTATGGGTAATGTTAAGTATTTGGTAAAAGTAAATTTTAATGCCCTTTTTGTAGAAGTGGTAAAACAGAAATTCGAAAGTCACAAATTTTAAGTTTTGTATGAAATTGTTTTCAAATCAAATTTTCCAATTTCCAACTGTTTCAGAAAATGAATTTATGTTTGTTTAAGAAATTCTCAATAGAAATAAAGTCATTTTCAGTTTTTATTTTTTATGGAAAGATTCTTTTGAAAATACAACCAAACAAGTTTTCACTACAATCACGCAAATCTATGTGAAAATACACTATAATCACGCAAAATGATGTCAGAAATACACTACAATCAAGCAAATTTATGTCAAAAATACTATAACCAAACATATTTTCATTTCTAAACAGAAATTCAGACAACAAGCCAAACATATTTTCAATTCTCACACGAAAACCAATAAAGTTTGCAAATTCATTTCCCAACACTAGAAATTGAAAATTGAACTTGGAAACACATCCATACATCCCCTTAGCTTTTGGGAAAAATTTATTAGGTTTTAGGAATGTTGGAAATTTTGGTTTTGATAAAGTGGGTGTCGACCCAACTTTGACCAAATTTTCGGTGGCTAAAAATTTAATTCTGGAGGAATTAAATTATATATTATTAATCTAAGTTCCGAGTAGATGTTCGTAGTATTTTTTATTTCTCAAAACCGAATTTCGGTGAGTGAGAAATTAATACACGAAGGTAGCCACATAAATGGGCATTGTGTAAAGATTATGTAAAGGGAAATGAAAGGCTTTTGCTTTATCCCACATGGAATACAAATCATTGTTTATCCTAGTTTATTTACTAGAAGGTGTTATATGTTGCATAAACTATAACACAAGTGGATGATCACAAACAGGCCACACGCGCGCGCGTGCCCGCCCAACCCGACCTCGATCTCGGCTTGGGTCGGACCGACCCTATTGGGCCCGGGTCCTGGTCCACTAAAGTTTTGCCACTCGAAAATTAGCTTGGCCCAGATTCGAGTGGATTGTTGGGATGTTGGAGCCGATGAATCCGGACATTGTAGGTGTCAGGATTGTGGATCGTTGGAGTTAGTAACTCCTACAGTAGTGGTCATCTGAAGAGAGCCCACTACTTGTCTGTTATGGAGTAGTGGGGTGTAACATCTGGGATGTTACAATTGGATTAATGCCCACTATTTTTTGTTATCTTGTTGGTTGTCTATATATTCATTGTTGTGCATTGCAGTTTTAAACACAACAAAAATTCATACATAGCCATATTTCTGCATTCTGCACTTAAAGTCTAACAACCAGTCTTCAACACTTTTTAGTTCGAAGGTGCTTCTGTGTTAGTGGTGCTACTACACAGAAAACGAAGCCGTTTTATCTTTGGAGTCAATACATCAAACCGTGAGCACTAGCCGGGACGTAGTTGTCTTGCGGATAGAGATAGTATCTCGATTCGGCTTAATGTTCTTTTCCTAAAGTTCCTGTTTCAAGCAGCTCTGTTTATAATAGAATAGTTTTAGTTTCCAGTTGGTAATTGAGCCATTGTGAAGGCTTACCCTTTGTAACCACTATTTTGTAATAACAAGGAATTTATTATTTCTGTTACAAAATTTATTTGGTGGCACATTTGATGCAGATATTAAGATGGTGTAGCTGAAAATTTGGCAAGTTGGTACATAATGTCGTACAAGGCATATGCGAGAGCAGTAATAAACAACCAAAAACAGGATTATAATAATGGAATCTAAAAGCAAACAGATCTTATGGAGATGGGAAATATTGCAGATATTGTCCTCTTCTGTTATTTAGGCAGGCCCCAGGCAGCAACCCTTATTGTCCATCTGTACTATGCTATTAAATATTATCCTTGAAAAAACAGAGAGAGGTTTTATTCTGAAGCAAATGAAAATTGACAGTGATCGGTTTCATGATGGAGTCAATGAATGTATATCCCTTGTGTTATCCGGAGGTGATCGGTTTTTCCGATCGAGAGTGGAGGCAAGTCGAAGGTCGGAGCTACAAAGAGGAGAGTTGGAGCCGGGTAGGTGATGGGTTGCCGGTTGCGGTTGAAGATCGGGTGAGGGAGAGGCATTTTTCTTTTCATTTTTTTTTCGATTTTTCTGTTTTTTTTTTCTTTTTTTTTGTCTTTTTTTACCCGTTGATTTGCGAAACTCGTAGGCGGTCGGTAATTTCAGACTTGCAGTGCGTGTAGTAGCTCGTGCCCGGATTTGTTCGAGTTGGGTAGTCTCCCTTGCGGAGTGCCTTAGTCCTCCTTTCGGAGGTGGTTTAGTTTCCTTTGGAGTTCTTAGTTTTTATTTGTTTTTTAGTAGTTTCTTGTTTTGCTCCCTCGAATTACGGTGGTTTTACCTCTCGCACGGAGTTCTCCCCTTGATATGTATCAATGTATGTATGTTGGTGGCCATTTCTTGGAGTTAGCGGTGTAAGTTTATTTGAGTAATGAATATATTTTATCGTTTAGAAAAAAAAAAAAAAAAAAAAATTTGGATGGGTTGCAATCTTTTGGAGACCCAAAATGGACCGAGCTTATTTGGTCCAGGCCTTTGGCCCGAAAAGTCAAACCAACCCTGACCAGCCCAATTATTTCGTGAGTATTTTCATAGGTTGGGCTGGGGCTAGACCTAAAAAACAGTGGCCCTGTGGAAATTTGGCTCGACCCATTTGACAACAATATTCTCAACAATAGTCTAGCACCAAATACAAGTGATATAATCCCATTCGATGAAATAATTTTTCAAACGAACAACACTCTTCCGTATACATCATTAGTCCATTGATGAGAAAGGGCTCCAAAATCATTGTTAGTCACATTAACCCATCTTTCCTTTTACAGTTCAAGTCACTCTCGATCATGATACAAGGTACTTATAAGATGGAATCTTCTTATTTGATCTGATAGAAGGATTTTGCTGGGTTATTTTTCAGATTGTGGCAAATGCCACCAAAATTTGCAAATATGGTGTGAAAATCAGACACGTTGAAAATATGTGTAGACGCCCTTGGGTTAGGCGCCCCTACCAAGAGCGCCTACTGCAAAAGCCTGTTTTTTTTTTTAAAAAAAAATTCTGCTTTTCTAGCGCCATTAGGGAGGGCGCCTACCCCTCTATAAAGGGCGCCCTCCCTTCTTCCTCCTCCATAAACCAAAATAACAGCCTTCTTCCTCCTCAATTTTCTTCTTCTGTGAGTGAGTGGTGGTGGTGAGTGGAGGCGCGGGGTGGTGGTGAGCAGCGGCGCGTGGTGGTGGTGACTGGCGGCGTGTAGTGGTGGACAGCAGCGGCGCGTTGCAGTTGAGTCGAGACACATTTCCGAAAATTTCAAGTAATTTTCAAACATTTTGAGCAATTTATAATTTTTCTAGTTTATTTAGTTAATTATTTATTTTATTGTGAATGATTGTTGTTGGTAGAATTATTTTGTTAATTGTTATTTTTAGGTACTTTTATAAATTGTTAGTAACATTTGTAGAATAATAAATTGTTTATTGGTAATTTGTAGGTATTTTTAAAATGTTAGTACAATAATATAGTAAAAACTTAATAATGTTAGGTTACTTTTAGGCAATTTTATAAATTATGATTAAAAATTATTGAATAATATAATAGGCATTTTTAAAAAAAATTAGCGAAATAATAGAATAAAATAATTATAATTGTTTGTAATAAATAATGTGTAGCCCTTTTTAAATTAATTAATATGTATGCTTTTTTTTAATTGATTACTGTTTAGGGATTTTCTAAATAATAATTTTGCATAATTTTTGAAGATATGTCAGACAAAATTGGAGTATTTGTGCATTTTGGAGGACAAGTTGTTGGAGCAACACATATTGACCGTAATATCGACCTATCAAACTTAATAGGACTTTTGTATGAAATTACGGATTTGGATCAAAATCGCCACAAGTTGACAGTTTCTGCTAAATATTACGAGAATGATAATTCACGATTGGTTCCAATTAAAAGAGATCGGGAACTTAGATTTTTTTTGGATCCGATAACTGGTTTAAAATCTGTAGATCTATTTGTTGAATCGGAAATTTTGAATCAAACTGTACCACCACCAATTCCACCGGAAAATGAGTTTTACCAATATGTATCTTACATTATTGGTGACTCTGAATTACCTTCGGTTACCCAAGGAATGACAAATATGAGTTTGGGTAGTACATGTAGACCTAGCCCGAGCAATTTGGATGGATTGATTCTGCATGTTGAGAAGCGACCTACAGTTAGGGGTGATGGTTGTCTTGCTGATAAAACGGGACCTTCGGAACTTAGTGATAATAGTGAGCGTGGTGATGATAGTGATGATCATATTGAGAATGATGTTGTACATGAAGAGGATCATCCTGCCCAGCGACATGTTCCTTTGATAGTTCCTCCTCGTCCTAATTTGTCAAGATCATCTTGTTTTGATTCTGGATTCGAAGAATATGATGGCGATACTGATGATGTCCCATTAAAACATATGTATTATGACTCTGGCAAATGTGAGTTGAAAAGGGGTATGGTTTTCGTTGATAAAGAAACATGCGCAATCCGCAATTAAGGATTTTTCGGTGTGTCATGGCACACGTGAGTATAGGGTTGTGCAATCCCGTTAATTTTCTTGCTGTTTTTTTTTAATTATGTTTACTTTATTATGTAATCGTGTTTCGATTGAGTAATATTTCGATTCAGTAATATCCGAAAATTGTGTGTTTTATATTTAAACTTTCAATTTCGAGTTGTAGGCGCCGGTCAAAGGGGAGCCTACGTGGCAGAGACCAAAAAAAAAAAAAAAAAAAAAACAGCAGCAGGCGCCCTTGGTATGGGCGCCTGCCTAGTGGGCGCCCTTGTAAGGGCGCCTACACTTAAACCTGCAAAACCTCCCATTTTCACCCCATATTTGCAAATGTTTGTCAAACAGAAAAATAACCCGATTTTGCTATTATACACGAACATTGAAATATCTTACATAGTCGTTGTAAATGTATGCATCCTTTTACCTAATTTACATGAACAATATGTGCATTCAAGTTTTAAAAACTCCAACTTTAGTCTCTTGTTCGTCAACAAATGGAAAGGGTTGAAAAGGGTCACAAGAAAAGGTCAACTAACCATTATAAACAGAGGAAAGAACAGATAGAGATAGGAAGCAATGAAATGTCTCATTGGTTCATCATCAGAATTAAGTTTGAAATTAGTTGGTAAGTTGATGACTTGAACTAAAAAAAGGTGAACAAAAACTCTCAAAAGAAATGACACGATTCAAAAGAAATGGAAAATTAATTTTTCAGAAAAGCAAAAGAAGAAGTTACTTTATTTACACCATGCAGATTGCAATAGAAGGCCATAACGATGAATCATGACATTTTGGCAGCTTCATATGTTCAAATATCATAAGGTAAGAAAGATTTATCCCTCCAAAACAGCTTCCTAATTTAGTTTAAAGGTTGAAACTAAGCAAACTCGGACCGTCTTGTCTTAACAGCACCGCTATTTGTTTCAGAATGCACGTATATGGAAATATGGAATCGATGAAATGTAATAGAGTATAAAGCTCTGAGGAAAGAGATCAATGGTAATTCAATTATAGAATGCCATCAATTTCACAAACTTACTATGATGCCAACCACCTCACAACCATTATTGATCACTGACTTATTAGCTCAGTGTAGATAAACTAAGAAATCGAAGTGTGGCAAAAGTAGCCAGGAAAAACCCAACATGTTTGCTCATGATGCAGGTTTTCGGCATGTAATGATGGCAAATTTGATTAGACCCGTCTTATATCCTTCGATCATCAATGGCATGGCAAACGCTCCCCTTATCGTTTTCCATCCTGATTAAAAAAAAAATCTTAGTATAATTCGCATAATGCAGGTTATCGAAAAAACAAAGAAAATGTTTACTGAAAACAAAAATCTGGATTACCACTTCTTAACAATGAGGTGATGCCCTTCCATGTCAATGCTGATCTTATTACTGCCGGCCAAAATGGAGCAACATATTCAGACCAATCTGCAGATTTAATATCCTGGCACAACAATTTCAAGAAAAAAATGTATAATATGACTAAAAATACTCTGTCAGCACGAATCATTCGATTTTTCAGTTTATTAACTAACTCAGAGAATCAGTAATATAGTTTAACAATATGAATGATATATCGAGTAAAATGCAGTTGAATAAGAGTTACCTCTAGAGAGAGGGATTGAAGCAATTTGACATAGTCAGCAGTAGAACACCATGCTGGAAGATAATAAGCATCACATATTTTTTTTAACAGATCTTTCTCCTCTTGACGCAGAGATTCTCCGGGAGATAAATCCCTATGACACCACGTAACTATTATTATCGTTCCGCCTGGAGCCACCACCCGAGCCAGCTCACCCACAAACTACATGTCCATTTCGGGAAGGTGATGAGATAAAATCTCAGATGAATCACTTATGTTGCATTTGGATTGAAGGATTTGAAGCTAAGGATTTCAAATTCATAATAACAAATTCATCGAACTTGTCTTGTAATATCATAACTCCTATTTTGAACTTTCTTTTGAGTCATTGTCAAATCCTCACCTAAAATCCAAATCCTTCCATCCAAATGCAAATAAAGACAAGCAAATAACGACATAGGACAGCATATTTGTGCTCAAAACAATGGTGCAAAGCCTAATCAAATCAACACAGAGCAAAATCAAAGAAAACCTTTTCTTTGTCTGGCATGTGTTCTCCACTCTCCATGGACCAAACCAAATCAAATTGGCCATCAGAAAACGGTTGGTTCAATGCATCGGCAACTTGAAAGGAAACCTGATATATTTCATTTTCATTTTAGCTGTCAAATTCGAATTAAAAAGAGTGCTAATAATAAGCAGTTGCAGAAATAGCTGTAGCTTTAGTCAGATTTCACATCTGAACTTATAGATGACTATTCTCATGAATACAATCCCTACTTGTCCAACTAAACCTTTCCCAAACATTTAACAGATTAGTGAATAGTACATTCGAATGTCGAATTTTAAAAGATTATAGCAAGTATTGCAGGATGAGAAAATGTAAAAAAGAACTTGAAACTGAAATAATTCACATGCCTTGTCAGCTAATCCTTGAGCAGCAGCAAGTTCTTGAGCTCTCTTTGCTTGAACAGGGCTCAGTGTGATGCCTTGACATTTGGCCCCATATTTTCTGGCCAGGTACCTAGAACTTCCTCCTATACCACATCCTACATCAACAATGTTTTTTGGCTTCTGCACTGAATCATCTGCAAGTTTCCATTCACAAAAAAAAAGGGGGAAATTAAAATTCAGCAAAAACGAAGATGTTTGCTGAGAAAAGGAAATTGAAATTAGGCCACTGAGTAAAATAGGAGTTTCAGTATCTGCTAATCTTTTCTTCCAGAAGATTATAGTGCGTAAAATAGACAATCCACTGTTACAAACATCTTCTATTACTCTCAACCCTAACATGTATAGAGATTTCGAGACAGACCAGAGAGAGAGGCGAATCGGAGAGACTCCTCAATCATCCGGATCTGGGCGGACCGGTGGTCGGAGATGGAGACGTCCGAACCCGGTTCGTAGAACCCGTGGTGCATGTGGTCCCCCCATATATCCTCCCATATCCCCGACGACTCGTCGTACAGCTCCGCTATCCCTTTCTGCAGAGTCTCCGTCGCCGCCGCCGCGATCATCGCCATTCTCCGCCTGCCGCGTGTCCCGGAGGAGGTAGAAACAGGATTGGTTGTTCTTCTTCTGTTGCAGCCAATCCGCGCCGCTGGTTTAATCGAAGCAAAAGGGAGGTGGGGCCCACTAGATAAATGGCGCCTGCTATACTCGCACGTGCTGCAGGCTAATGTCAGCCGCCCACCAGTTATCGCCACGTCTGCCATTAAAATCCTTCCAAAAAAGAAAAGGATTGTATAAATGGGACTGTGATTCTAGCAACTGCTTTTGATCATCTTGTCTGGCAAGTAGCCGTATTAAATATGGTGATATTTTTGAATTGTAGACGATGATTGGAAAGAAGACAGGTGTTTGATTTCGGTTCGGTAATTTGAAGCAGTTTTTTGATTGAGGGCTTTTTCAGGAATATCCAGTGGCTCAAACTTTAATCGTACACGCTACACGCTAGAGGGGTTTTAGATGGACAATATTTTATTTTTGAAGTAGTAGACACGATTTTTTTTTTTTTGGAACAAATAATTGACACGAGTTCTATTATATGAAAACGAGGTAATTTACTATCATTTAAATATTTAAATAAAGAAGTAATAGAGTTGTTAATAGATTGGATTGAGTCTATCGGTACTAGCCCGTTGGGCCAAATAGAACATTGGGTTGGTCGAGGTCGAAATTACATTTGGTCTCTATTTTAGATGCCCAAGTTATGAAAATACACATGAAAAGTCGAATCGGTCAGGTTGATTCGAAATTTCAGGCCAAGTGGACCCGACTCTTTTCAGGTTTATAATATCACAGCTCGATCCGGTCCTACACTCATGTCGTGCTAGTTTTGATAGCTCTAATAACAAAGAATATTATCAAGTAGTGTCAAGTGTCAACAACTCTGTGATATCACGTCTTCTTCTTCTCCATATTCTTCCTACTTGCTTCATTCATTCAAGAGATTTTCAGGGTATGTTTGTTTAGTGATTGAGAGTGATTGGGGGAAGTTTCTGGTGAGTGATTGAGGGAAGAGAGTTTGATGTGATGTACTGGAAAATGTATGTATTAGTAGAGAAATGAATCGGGAAACATAATATATGTTTGGTTGGTGATAGAGGAAAGTGATTGGGGGAAGCTAACCAAATATAGCCTCAATGTTTTTACAATTTCATTCTGAATACATAGGTTGCTTTCATTTGTCCTTAATATATAATTTATGTTTCAGTTCAATAAATTTGGCTCCAATTGTCGGCTTTTGTTTATAAGATTCAAATAAGTCATTACCTAATAATTCGTGGCATAAGCGAAACCAATGTTATTGGTACATGTTTTGTCCAATACATTCGTTGCAAATTCATGATTGTACGAATCAATTAAATCTCTGTAGGTTTGAATTTTTATTAGATTTGCATAGATTTATGATCGTATGCCTTGAAACTGATTTTACTAGATGTATCAGTTGTAAATTTCTTCGTTTTGACCTATGGATGAATATGATGAATTAAATATATTTTGATTTAAAAAATAATAGTAAATAACTTGTTTTTTTTTTAGGGAAAAACCTGAAATTTTATAACTCCGAAATCACCATGTATACCAAGTGATTGGGGATGTCACCAATCAATGGCTCATTACAACGTAAATTAAAAGCAAAACAAGCTAACGAATGAGCTAAATTGTTCCCCGAACGTCTAACAAAACTAGGAATAACAGATTCAAAACTACTAAACATATTGGTGATGTCGCCTACAAAGTTGAAAATTGATATATTTCTTAGAATATTTTGAGAATAATGTGTAAAATAAAAATTTCTGTCGATTAATAAGTATAAAGTTTAATTAATTTGAATGACATAATAATTCGAAATTCATTTTAAAAGTATATATTTGGTCTACTTGTTTTCAAATGAAAAACAAAATTATTTTGGATAATTTATTTTAATAAAATTATTTTTTGAAGATATGGTTGAAATGGGGGTAGATTTGAAAAAAAAAACACGGTTGTTCATTGAATGAATAAATCTCTGACACTCAATCTTTTTACTTTATATATAAAAACATAAATAAGAAACTGACAGAAATTGCTCCATCAAATTGTTTGTGGGGTGGAGGTCAGAGGTTTATATCCCTACTCCATCAAATTGCTCCTCGGGGCATATGCGAGCTGGTGAAGATTTGGTGGGAACTCATACTGAATAACATCCGTGTGAGTTCGATTCGGGGAGAGATCGTTATTAGTAGATTGGGGGGTCGAACATAATTGTTCTCTTTACCTGGGAGGATCTGGTTGTCGTCAGACAGACCCGTCAGAACACACTGGCCGATCGTCGTGCACATCCATGGTTTCTTGCGAAAGCGGCGGCAATGAGGAGGCCGGAAGTTGTCGCCGGCAAAAGATAGGACGTAGCAGAAAGCTAAGTTATCAAAAAAAAAAAAAAAAAACTGACATTGATTATTTTTTATATTTTTTTAAAATTAATACGACAAAAGGCGGCATGGGTCCTTACTCTTCTCATAAATCTATGCTGCTAATTTGGACGGATTGTGGTTTGTGGAGTAACTTTAATATATTGTATCAAAAGCATTTTAGATGTGAAATATCGACTCTATTTTATTTTCATAGTTGTTACTATTAGATCCTTACCTATTTCACATCTTAATTTGAAAAAATAAAATAAATAGTTAGTGTTTTTTTTAATAACCGAGATTCTATGTTATAATGTTCCCACATGGCTAGTTCTCTGGGAAATAACCATGGCCCCTCAGGAACTGCTTCATGTAAACTGCAAGAATGCGCAATAGCTTCATACTCCCTAATAGCCTCAACTATTGCGCACATGTTTCCACTGAGTTACAACCCCCCACACTACTGTTTGAAGCCCTCAATATTAATTGTTACACCATTAACCCTTGACCTCTCCAAAGAAAGGCCAAGAGTTATCTCACCTTGACCGATTGGTCAAGGATCATTGGATAAATAAATAGTTAGTTCAGACTTAGATTTTGGTTATTCTCTGAAGCTAGATGCTAAATTTTTTAGGAAGCTCAAATTTTTGTATGTTATGATCACTATTCTAAAAAGCACCAACTCCGATTAATCCCCGCCTAGGTCAGAATCTCTTCGTTTGTTTATGTTTTTCTTTCGATTAAACTCGCCTAATCCGCTCCGGTCCAGCCTAATTTCGCTCAAGCTTCACCTAAGCTCTAGGCCCGGATCTATCGTGTGTCTAATGCCTAGCGTTTTTTAGAACATTGGCTATGATATAGTGGTAAATGGTCACTTTTTAAATAAAAAAAAAAGTTACTAGAAAAAGTTTCTCAAAAAAGTAAAAATTTACTAGAAAAAAAAATAGTGTTTTCAAGAGGAATCGTCGTAAATGGCTATTAGAAATTTAATCTAATTGTAGGTTAGTTTTAGAAATAGTCATCCCCACGGGTAAAAATTCAGAAATATTATACACACGAAAAGTACCACATGTATTGTGCGCATGACACTACGAATTTAGAGAATAATATTAAAATAATTTACAAAACTTAATGTTTTGAATTTCAACTCTTGCCATATGTTTCCAATATTTTAGCGATTAATGCAGAAATTGCCCATATACAATATTAGTTTATTGGTTGTCAGTTACTTGTAAGTTTAATGGCCAAGTAGTTCAGTCGAACTAATTTTTTTTAATTAAGACACTTACACTTCTGGTATTTTTCAATTTAAGCTAGAAGAGCATTTTCTAACAATGAGGATGGGGATTTGACAGGAGTTTGGGGTGAGGGATTTAAAACCTTAACTTAATTCATACCTTGTTTGACTTATAAATCCAAATTGATGGATTTCAAATTCTTCTTTTAGTTATCTAGTCATTTGATTTGTGAGAGAGAGATTAACATATCTAAATTATGAAGCTGAAAGCTGCAGATTGAAGCCTTAAAGCTTCACAATTGCAACATGTTTTAGTAATATTGGAGGTGTGAGTGGTTGGATGCTTCTTCAGCTTTCAAATTTAAAATAATTACAAAAAGTACCCTAAGGTGTGGGGTAACTATAAAAAACTTCAGCTAAGTTTCACAGGTTTTAATTTCCAATACTTCCTCAGGTCACAATCTTACAAATGGTTATTAGATTTGAACTAATAATTTAGAGATAACAATTGCATAAAAGCTAAATTTACAATGTTTTATTAACACAAATTTTATTTAGGATAAAACATAAACCCCCCCGAGGTTATGGCTAATTACAAAAAAAACCCAAAATTTTTCAAAAATTACAAAAACCTCATTTAGGTTTGATCCGTCTTACATTTCCTCCTCCCTTCATCTACAAAAAAACATTTCAAAAGTTCCCCTTACGTTTATCAAAATATTACAGTTGCCCCCCTTAAATTTAAGAAACAATCAAACCTCATGGGTTTTTCTGTGAATTTCAAAAACCTCTTGTTTTTTTTTTGTAATTAGCCCAAACATTAGGGGGCTTTTTGTAATTATCCCATTTTATTTTCTTGTTTGTATATTCAACAGTTGTACAAAAAAAGCCAACATTTTCGCTCATGATTCAGGTTTTCGGCCTGCAACGATGACATATTTGATTAAACCCGTCTTATATCCTTTGATGACCAATGGCATGGCCAACGCTCCCTTTATCGTCTTCCATCCTGATCAAAAAAAAAAAAAAAATCTTACTATAATCCGAATAATGCAATTTATTGAAAAAGACAGCGAAATAACAGTATCAGTTAACAATAGAGTACAAAAATCTGGATTACCACTTCTGAACAATGAGATGATGCCCTTCCATGTCAATGATGATTTTATTACCGCCGGCCAAAATGGTGCAACATATTCAGACCAATCTGCAGCCTTAATATCCTGGTACAACATATAGTTTCAAAAATGAAGATGTAAAATATAACTAGGGATAATTACAAAAGACCCCTCGTGGTTTGGGCTAATTACAAAAAAAACCCAGAGATGTTTTAAAATTACAAAAAGCTTCCTCAAGTTTGATTCTGCCTGGGGTAACTATAATATTTTCTAGAAAAATTAGGGGGTTTTTAAAATGTTTTTCTTATGAAAAGGGAAAATATAAGACGAATCAAACCCGAAGGGTTTTTTTGTAATTAATTATTTTCAGTTTATTGACTCAGAGAATCAGTAATATAGTTTACCAATACGAATGATTCGACAAGCAAAATGTAGTCGGACAAGAATTACCTCCAGAGAGAGGGACTCAAGTAATTTGACATATTCAGCAGTAGAACAATATGGTGGATGATAAAAAGCATCACATATTTTTTTTAACAGATCTTTCTCCTCTGGACGCAGAGATTCTCCGGGAGATAAATCCCTATGACACCACGTAACTATTATTATCGTTCCGCCTGGAGCCACCACCCGAGCCAGCTCACCCACAAACTACATGTCCATTTCGAAAGGTGATGAGAGAAAATCTCAGACAAATCACTTTGTGATGAGAGAAAATCTCAGACTAACTACATGTCCATTTGAAGGTAAGGATTTCAAATCATAAGAACAAGTTCATTGAACTTGTTCTATATCCTTAACTCCTGTTTTCATTTTACATGGAGTCATTTGAAACTCTGTCCAAAAATAATCCTTTCAAATTCAAATCCTTCCATCCAAATTCAACATAAAGACGAGCAAATAATGACATGGTGCAGCATATTTGTGCTCGAAACAATGGTGCAAAGCTTAATCAAATTAACACAGAGCAAAATCAAAATAAAACCTTTTTCTTGTCTGGCATGTGTTCTCCACTCTCCATGGACAAAGCCAAATCAAATTCGCCATCAGAAAACGGTTGGTTCAATGCATCGGCAACTTGAAAGGAAACCTGATATGTGCTTTAGTCAGATTTCACATCTGAACTTATAGATAACTATTTCTCATCCCAATGCCAGACACACAAACATTTAGCAGATTAGCGAAAAGTACAGTCAAATGTTGAATTTTAAAGGAGGCACGTAGATTAGGAAGTACAATAGAACCTCGACAATTTAATACTACATTAATTAATAAACTCGTTTAAATAATTTTTTTGTCCAGTCCCAACTCGGGGACAACATGCTAAATTTTAGTTCGTTCAATTTATAAGATAATACATATACATAAATTCATATATGTCTCATACAATATATACAATAATAATTTCTTAATATATAATACATTTATGATTAATCTATGAAAACTTCACACGAACTAACTCAATTGTTATTTGTTTCTTGTTGAAACTGGTGTCATCTCATCACTAACTTTTATTAAGGTAGTAACTACTAACTAATAAGAACTTAATTTTAGTGTAGTTTTCTCATAGCTCAACAAAGAATTATTCAATTACATGGTCGTCGAGGTTCATTGTAGAATTATTATCTTCAACTTCACAATTCACATGTAGCTCTCCGCTATTTGCTCGCCTTTTAGCAACTCTTCAATTTCAACATCTCTCCATTTGTATATTAGTACACGCATTATAAAGTTAAATCTTTTATGCTATGTTTGGTTATGTTAAATCTTTTAATAGTTTTTAGAAGAGTTGACAATTATCCATAAGTAAAGAAAACTTTTCTACAAACCATATTTCTTTTAATATATTAATTATTTATCGATTATTTAATATCTCGCTAAATTAATAGATTCTGGTCATCCTAACGTTATTAATTTATAGAGGTTAACTATTTGCAAGATAAGGAGATGTAAAAAATAACTTGTAATTGGTAAGTTGAAACTGAAATAATTAACGTGCCTTGTCATCTAATCCTTGAGCAGCAGCAAGTTCTTGAGCTCTCCTTGCTTGCACAGGGCTCAGTGTGATGCCTTGGCATTTGGCACCATATTTTCTGGCCAGGTACGTAGAACTGCCTCCTATACCACATCCCACATCAACAATATTTATTGGCTTCTGCATTGAATCATCTGCAAGTTTCCATTCCCAATAAGAGGAAATTAAAATTCAGCGAAAACGGAGATCTTTGAAGAGAAAAGGAAATTGAAGGTAGGCCACTAAATGATTAAGAGAGTGTTTGAAAAAGTATTTCTCAACTTATAGATGGAAAAAACCAATTTTTAGTGTTTGCAAATATGCTTTTGATTCATATTCATTTAATCATAATCTAAAAGCATGGAGATGGGTGTTTCAGATTTCTGATTTTGCTGATTTGACTTTTACAAACAAATAAACACTTTTACAACTTTTTAAACCAAACTTTCTCAACTTTTGGTTCTTATTTGCGAACAATGCCAATTTCCGATTCTCAGTTATTTTTACTTATGTTACAATAAGTCATTTTTTCTAAAAGTAGAAATTTTTGCTAAGTACTTCCAAAACCTAAATTGCATATTTAGTCAATTAACTTATACCAAGTTGCACTTTCGTCCACTAATTTATAGGTGTGACAAAATAGATCACAAACTTCTAACTTGTTGCATACTGAGTCCAATTTTTGTTATCAATTGCAAACTCAACCCGAATTGCTCCCAAATATTGAGGATTTCAACCCGTCCATTAAATGGCCGGAAGGATTGTAATCTCCAAAATTTGGGAGAAATTCCTGTTGATTTTACAATTACAAAGATTTCACAATTACAAAGATTGGACGCAATAGGATGTTAGAAGTTAGTGTCCTATTTTATCACACCCCTAAATTAATCAACCAAAATGCAACTTAGTATAATTTAGTGGACCAAATATACACTTTAGCCAAAAAGACGATCTACTGCTGCAAGGAGTCTAGGTTTCCACTGTACATCTTTCATTACTCCCAACCCTAACACGTACAGACTTCGACACATACCAGAGAGAGAGGCGAATCGGAGAGACTCCTCAATCATGCGGATCTGGGCGGCGCGGTGGTCGGAGATGGAGACGTCGGAGTCCGGTTCATAGTATCCGTGGTGCATGTGGTCCCCCCATGTGTCCTCCCATACCCCCGAGTACTCGTCGTACAATTCCGCTATCCCTTTCTGCAACCTCTCCGTCGCCGCCGCCGCGCTGATGGCGGTTCTCCGCCTGCCACGTGTTCCGGAGGAGGTGAAAACAGGATCGGTTGTTCTTCTGCTGCAGCCAATCAGCGCCGCTGGTTTAATTGGAGCAGCGATAGGAGTGGTGGTGCTGGCAAAAGATAGGAGGGACCCACCACCATCACGTAAATGGCGCCTGCTGTATCCGCGTGTGATGTAGGCTACTGTTGCAGGCCGACCAACAGACATCACCACGTCTGCCATTAAAATTGTTCCAATAAAGGATTATGTAAAAGGCCAAAAGGGGGAGGGTGAATCTAGCACTGCTCTTGATCATCTTGTCTCGAAAGTAGTAATATAAACAATATGGTGATATGATTTTCCACGGTGATGGGGAAGACCAAGAATTTTCCATGGGTGACTGGGAAGACCAAGAAGACAGGTGTTTGATTTCCGTTCGGTGATTCAAGTAGATTTTGATTGGGGAGTTTTTTCCACGGGAACAGATTTCATGTACGTGTTGGGAAAATGGAGAAAATCGACCAATTCTACTATTACAAATGTTTACTTTGACTGAATCACAACATTTCTCCTAACGTTACACAAGAGAATACAATATTACAAATCTTTGGCTCACTAACACTCTTTCTACCAAAGCAATTTAGAAAAATCAAAATTACAAAACACGTGAATTTCTTGAATAGTCTTAACGTGCCTATTTATTTTGTTTCCAAAGTAATGTGTTGTAATTTCACTTCTTTTATTTTTGACACCAAACACAACAAACTTCAACTTGGAAAAATAAAAGAAGTTTTATTGTCTTGTCGTGCTAAAAAATCATCATTCTCAAACTTGAGAACAATTTACTCCACCATATAAGTAGACCACATAGAATCAATATTTATAAAAATTCCATTCAGCACATGTCGAAAAAACTCCAATCATTTTTGTTTCCAAAGCAATATGGGATAGTTTCATTTTATTTTTGACACCAAACTGAACCTGTCCATGAAGTGAACAGGAAGAAGTGGAACATGAAATTCCTTTTTCCCATGAATATCTAGTGTTTTTAGACTTCAAGCCATACACGCTACAAACTAGAGGGTCATTAGATGGACAGATATTTTGTTTATATATTTATATCAAATATATAAAAACAAGAGTTTTATTTTAGGAAAATGAGATAATTTTCTAACATTTAAATATTTGGCAAATTATTTATTGAGTGTTGCTGCTGCCCTAAGGAAAATTGGTTAAAGGACTAAACATATATGCACATGATAGACTTGTAAGAAAGTTGAAAGTTGATATCTCTCTTAGAATGTTTTGAGGATAACGTGTGAAAATGAAATTTTCTGTTGATTAATAAATTATAAAGTTTAATCGGAATGATAATATGATATAATGATTAGATAAAAAAAAATTGTCAAAGCCCGAATGCCACTCTCTGCACATAATCCGGGCGCCTTTTGCTGGGCATCCGAAGTAGCCCTGTTATCTGTAGCTCCATAACTGCCCTGCAAAATTCAGCTCTGTACACCATGGAGTTAAGGAGTTCCAAAAGCAACAAGATATAGCATCCACCATTGCTAGAGAAATTGAAATCGAAGAAATATGGCACTTAATAAACAAAGAATGAATCGAAAACACGAAAACAAACATTAGAGGATACTGAATTGTTGCATCACTTTTGTTCTGAGGTTCATTTGATTCTTTTCGTTTTCTAGGCGATGGCGACATTCTCGGCCTCTTCTTGGCTGGTAAAGTTGGTTGAGAAACAATTGCTTTGAACGAGTGAAACCATTCGGAAAGATTGATGAGATCACCGTGCTCTTGAGCCAGGGAATACCTATGCAACCAAATGAAGTTCAACTTTGATTAGAACATATGCATATGGGCTTGGCAAATATGCAAATATTTTGTATTCTTTCACCTCTTAACCTTTTAATTTGGGAATATTTGTTATTCAAACAAAATCAAAATGTTAAACTCTCATGAGAAAATATAGAATCAAAATGGCAGAATTGTCCATTCTCAGCTGTAGGAATACATGCACTGCTTACATCATAGATGTGTTGTGCATGGATGGAACTGGAGCACCACCATTCTTGCTGCAGCAAGAACACTTGAGGAATTTGTTGGACTCCAAAAGGTCAGTCTGGATTCTTCTTCTAGGGTCTCCTACCAAAGCCTAATATGATAAAAACATGGAACGGGAATGAGTTATGGGTATTACCACGTATATTTGGTAATAATATAAGCAAATTTACCGAGTTTTTTTAGCTTTTCTATCTCAGGTCTATTAATTTTTCTTCTACTTCAAGAATCCTTTGCCTTTCCTGTCACATGGCTATTTATATACCTCCACTATGTCGAACTTGTTTCACACATTAAGACTTACATAGTTGACCATATTTTATAAATAAATTTGTATTGGAAAACAGAAACCAATTGAAGAGTTCAGTATGCATTGTATAGTTTCTCTATCTTTTACAAAATTCAGGGATCACTTCCAAAAAACTAGTTAATGTAAATTTAATTGCACTTCAAAATTAAGCCGAACAAAGACTCACCTAGTTAACAATTTCCAGTTTGACAAACCTTACCCCACATTTAACCAAAGACGAAAACTTTTGTACTATCAACTAGGAGTATTTTGAGAGCGCAAAAAATTGTAGAATCAAGGGTTATAGAGAACACGTAACTGTTTGAAGTTTGTCAACATTATTGAAAAACACTATCTCATTGAAAGGTATACTTTCAATGGGCTGGATATATTGCCTGATTCATGAGCAAAAGGAAACAAGTCAGATAGTTATTTAGTAAAAACATAAACATGTCATATAAAGATCAAATAATTCAAGCACACGGCTCGCATGATTTAGAAAAGCATTTATCCATTCAGTTAAGAATATAGAAAATGTGCAGCTCTTCACTGAATCTATACCAGCAAAATAGAAAATTAAATTTTAAGAATTTGACCTTATTCTTCAGTTAGGTTACAGATTTTCATCAACTGGTTTTAGATTTCACCTAAGTGTCCATTACGGACATTGCCTTGTTACTTCACAGTCTGTGCTCACAATGTGTAAGACATGATACTAACGTTGGAGACGAGACAAGGTAAAACATAAGCTCTTGTAATTTTAATATTTTGTAGTAGTCAAGCATTTTGTTATAATACTGGAATTTCAACTTTCTATTTACAGAGTCTTGGCACTTCTGAGAGTACATTTCTTTACGGTGCTAAAATTGAAGTTGTGAAAAATGGAACTTAGTGACACCCAAAACTTACAATCTCAGAAACAAGTTGGGATATACATAAATCTCCTACCTGACAATACATTGTAGAAATGTGGCAACTTTCTCGTTGACTGTGGGTTTATCTGTTTTCTCATTTATACGATTCCTGGCTGTGGGCCTCCTGTGACATTGACAAAAAGTAAATAGATTCATTAGTTGTAACTTCTATCAAATTATAATTATGAAATATAACACTTGGTTAAAACAAGTGCAAATATAAGTTACAAGATAAAAGTTCAAAAATCTTAAGAGCTAGACAAAATGAAGATGGCATAACTCTTGCATTATGCTTGACCAATAAATTTTAGGTAACCATCAAAGCATCAGTTGTAACTCTAAACCGGGTATCAAGTTGGGAGGCCAACAATGAACCAATTGAACATATCTTGAGTGTGTAACCCAAGGAAAAAATGATGGATACAAGCTGATGATGCATTGATGTGGCCCATGATGAGACCACTCAATCTGAGAACCAGTAACAGGTCCCACATGAACTAGATAGTGGGACTTATAAACGAGCCTTCAATACCATTACTAGTAGATTCCTCTGATACAAGTTGGTGTCAAGAGGAACCACCCAGAAGAGCAATGCTTAGCTGATTATAGTAAGGCAGTTAAAAATACCTGGATGACTCTGTTGGCTCTCGCTTTGGACGATTCTCCTCACATGTTGTCAGGGACTGTAGCTCCTTTACTTTTTCATGAATCTGAAAATATTGATGTTCAAGTAGGCAAATCAGATATAAGTTCAAGGAACAAAACAGGCTTATATGAGTCATCACCAATTTGGAATAGATGCTGCAACAATACCAACCTCATAAACAAAATGGTTAAACATTAAAAGCAAAAAAGATACAATAAGAATATGCAATAAAGTAACATCAAATTATACATGGACACCGGCTCTAATCATTTTGAGACAACACACTTTTTCAAGCAAATTTAAATTGTTGCTGCTATCTTTTATGGACTAATCTATTAATATTTACAGGAGATTCTATAAACATTTAGTTTTTAGGTCTATAAGTAACTCCAAAAACTCTCATCTATATCCAATTCAAATTTCATTAAGACAATATAAAACTATATCAACTTAATCAACCAAACATCTCTTATCACATATAACTATCATAGACTTGGATAAATTAACCATCATCCACGGCCACATTCCTATCACCAATAATTCTTTATGCTGTTACAATACTATCATTTCTCGGTGAATAAGGTAATAAAATAAGAGTTGCAACAGCATTACTATTTTCAAATAATAGTGGCACTTAAACTGCAAAACTATAATGGAATAAAAGTTCTATTCCAAGATTAGGATGCAGAAGCACGAAAATTATAAATGTTCCACCCTCCCCTTACGTATGGGGAAATAAAACATCTTACCTCTGTTGTGCCTCTGGTAAGCATTTCCCACCTGTTGAGCAACTTGCACAGCTCCACGGGTGGCAAATCCCTGCACAAACATAAAATTCGAAGCTATGGATGTATATATTCTAATATCATTTTAACATAATACTTTTATCAAGAATGAGATTAAATATAAGAATCCCGTTATGCTTGTAAAACTATAATTAATTATTTTTTTCTGGAAATCCTTGCTATACATTAACTGCCGCATAGTTATCCATCTCAATTTATATTTTGTATACATTCAATTGTTGTTTATCTTAGTGTCACTTCACAATATGAAATTTTAAATTCATTTCTAATCTCAGTTTATGGAAGTGCAAGGAAAATCGAGTGGCAATAAGACATCTTTTTTTATCGAAAACAAGCAAACTCTACCTCACTTTCTGGAATGCCCACACAACATAACCTTCACTTTGCGAGCAGCCAACCAAATGATGATTATGTGACGAGATGGTATTATCTTTTGCCAATCGCGTATAATCAGAAGCACTAGAGTTGCGTGGCTCAGGTTCTAGTGTCTCACAGTATAAATCTAACAGGGTAATTTTGTGGTATTTTCCAACTTCATACAGGCACTGCAACAGAGTTACTCAATCAAATACAGAAAATTCCTCTTCACTTTACTTCTATCAATGAAATGCTTTAGGCTAACTATTTAAAACTGAGGAAAATGATGACCTCCTCTATAGAGTAAATTCTAACAAGCAGTAACAAGGAAAGGTATAACATTACATTAAAAAAATAAAGTATTTCTCTGGAAAACGATTAGATAATCCAGGAGAAAGGCAAACTTAAAAGATCAAAATAGCTTTCCCCATCTAATACATCAGTTAACACAAGTTTATACATTTGCAAAATTTACAAAGTCTATACGCCAGGAAAGACCTAACATGAAAACTAAAGATGAGGTCTTAATGTAGGAGTAAAAGGCCAAGTTTCTTTCTCAGGCTTCCAAACAAACTTGTATTTCAGTACTTGAAAGTTATGGAAGTTATGCTATGGCACATTAACATTTAAGTAACTCAGGATCTTACCATAACTGTAGAGCTCCATAGCTTACAATGTCTTTTCAGTTCAGACAAACCAGAGAGCATGTCAGCATAGTCGGCACTAGGCTGACAACACCTTGTAGAAAATTTGCAAACCAATATCAAAAACCTATGTAACTCATGTTAACATGTCTATTAGTTTTAAAGACACTTCATTCTTCAAAACCTTTGTAAAGATGGAAGATCAAGAACCCGCTTGCGCACAGTTTCTCTGGATAAAATACTGTCACTTTCAAAGCCCTGCAATATTGGAAACAGCTTATGTGACTGGAGAAGACTTCCAATTATAAAATTAGGAATAGACTACATATTTAGTAAAGGCAAAAAAGAGAAATGCATTCAGTTTACCAATTATAAAATTAGGAATAGACCACAGTGTTTAGTAAAGGTAAAAAAGAGAAATGCACACAAAAGGAACTAGTGATGTCATGAGATCCAGTAGCAATTCACCACGAACTATATCCCAGTGCATATTCCTAATTACTTCAATCTAGTTTTTAAAGCTGAATTCAAATAACAAAGGCACAATCATTACATTTAGTACTATTTTCATTTATAATCACTGTAGCAAGGTAAAGTCCAAGTAAATCTCAAATATCCATAGTTACATGGATACTTGCAGATTTATGAACTTAAATGTACAAAAACGACAAGAATATAAGTCCGATAAATCACAAACAAACGACATAAAGAAGAGGGAAATTTCAAAGACGAAAAATAGATAAGTTAATCTTGCCTTGGCACCTTCTTCATCAACTAATTTCCTAAGAGTGAAGCTTAAAGGCTCCGCATGAATATGTTGGACCATGGCAATCTGGCACATGATAGTTACAAAAGTATTAAGTGAAATATTTTTGGTACAGATATGAGAGGCTTGCCACCTCACACAAACATATAGCCAATATGGTTAAATTGGGGGGGAGTATAAAACATGTACACTAACCTTTAGTGCTCTAACAAATAATGTCAGTGTCCCATCATGTCTTATGAAGTAAGGGGGAGTATAAAACATGTACACTAACCTTTAGTGCTCTAACAAATAATGTCAGTGTCCCATCATGTCTTATGAAGTAATTTCTCAGGAAAGTTGACACCCGTTTCCCTACGCTGAAGGTTTCACAATTTTTCAGAAGAACAGCCTCAAGGACAGCATCCATCCTTTCAGCTGGGGTTCCCAAATTGAATTCACAAACAGATAGATCCAAGTATGTATTCGAGCTTAGAATGTTTTTTAGAGCATCAACAGTCGTTGCCACGCCTAGTATTAAAATTATTGGAACTTTTATCACCCATTCCCTGTCAAAAGCAAGGTTGTTATCACTACAGGGCAGAGGGTAATGAAGTGCACAAATCACAACTTACTAAAACACACCAAGTAATCCATGCAGTAATTATGGGCATATATAGCACTTAGCAAAGAGGTTGGTCAGCCTGTCCAAATACGAGAGTGGTCGGATTCAGTACAAATGTAACCCATCAACTGTATTTTCTATTTCTTCAGTCCTCACTTCATATTCTGACACTAACAACTACTGGTTACAAGACAAATTAACCTTTGCACCACAAATGAAGCTTCTCTCCCACTCCTTGCTTCCTCCTAAAGCAACCCCTCCCCACAACTCTCTCAAAGGCTTATCAACAGACTGCAAAGTTGCTATTGCTCTATAAAAGCCAAGAGTAGTATATTGAGATCCACATAAGAAGTATGTTTCTAAACTCGAGAAATGGAATGAGGAAGAGATCATACGAGTTCAGCAATATCTAGAAGTTTCTTTCTAGACCGAACATGCTTTCTCCAACAATAAAATACAAATGAATACATGATAACAAGGAAAAGTTGAGTGCGCAAGTGAACATACCATGTGCATGTAAGATCAAAAGATACAAAATGGTAGTGTTATTTTAGAATCAAAATAGCTGCTATACCTCAACATAATAATGAAATCATTCAAGACAGAACCGCAGCATCGTTCCACATCTTCAATTATGATAACTAGCGGTTTCTCATCTTGTTCAGTGTACCATGATGCTAAAATGGACATGTCAGGCGCCTATTAACAATCAAAAAATAAAGGCAAGAACAATTGTTAGCTCTAGAAGCCATTCCACATCAAACGGAAAGTAATATCTTCCCCTTGGTCAAACTGAGGCATAGAATCAGTTATGTGCTTACATCAATGCTGACCATCAGCAACTGTCTCAATAAAGTTTTAAGACAACCACCTACTCCATTTTTGGCAGAGAAGTCCAAGGATGTAAGATTAGCTACACAACATCCATGGGATCTCAAATGCACACCAAGGTCCGCAAACGTCAGTATGTCATCAACAAATTCCATATTTTCTGCAAAACCCGCAGATCAAATTATCATCTCCCAGTAACCACAATAAGTAACCATAGTAATGACAAAAAGCTAGCACTCAAAAAAAAAAGTAATGGCTGACAAATTAGTGCAGCTCAGCAAGATAGACTACTCTATTCACAATGTGGATTCAACAGCACATTTTTCCGAATAAAACACAATATCTTTCAAGGAGCATGGTCCTGTGGACTTACTAGTGAAAAGCAATGCAGTGAAGATTTGTCTAGATGCACCTACGGCAGCAATTGATGCATTATTCATAATTGGGTACGGACGTGTTGAAGTACTAAAGTCGCTACTTCGGCAGGCGCGAATAGCATCAAAGGACACATGAACCCACTTATCAATTTCATCGAACACATTGGCGTTGAGATTTTTCAAAACGTCCTGAAACTCAGAGCGAAATTGTTTAGCTACAGTAATGCGAACAGTAAATAAAGCGTTGCGTCAATTTATCTATGTGAAAAGAAGAAAAAGAACAAAAAGAGAACGGAACACTTACCTTGATAATGGACTCAGTGTTGGACCAAAGAGACTTGAAGGTTTCCAATCGCAAGTTACCATCATCACATATTTCTGTAGAACCATCGGAAGCTTTGGGCGATAGGTCGATTCTTCGTCGGGTTTTTGCGGCGGATTTGGAGGGAGACGCCTTGTGAAGAATGTAGAAAGGCTGCAGCAGATTTACTAATTATTACAATCCGTTTGTAACGAATTTACACTGATAACACATTCAAACAGAAATTTACCTGGAGGTTACTTTCTGCTGTGGGAAGAGGCGGCGAAGACGACGGATCAACCGCAGGAGCCATTCTGATACTCTACTGTGTCTCTCGCTCGGCCGCTCGTTTTTAGGTAAAAACCACCACGCCGCTGGTTTTGGCGGGAAAAAAGAGGATGAAGAAGGGGGGTTGAATGTGTAATTATAAAGTTTTCATCCAACTACAACTTAATATTAAATAGTATCACGGCGATATTATAATTATAGGACGTAACTTCATAAAATATACAATTTAGTCCCAAATGAAAAATTGCATGTCTATTAAATCTGCCGTTTATTAATATTTTTTTCTTTCGGGTCCTTTCTTTATTAGATCACTTAATTGCCGCAATTTAGAAAGATAACATGGGTATTATAAGAGTTTAGAAAGAAAATGACAATATATATTTTATTAGTATAAAATTGAAAATTAGTAAAATATATGTAATTTGTATATATGAATTTCAAGTTTTCAACCGAACTTCAAATTTTTAAATTTTAATTTTAATGAATAACAAATATGTAAACCATTTTTATAATTTCATTATAAATTATAATATTAATTTACTGTCAAAATGTAAATGCAAAATTGACCCATAATTGATCTTAGAAATAGAGATGTCAAAAGGGTCAGTCCCATCGGCTGGCCCGAATAAAGTAGGGGTGAGTTAAGTGTTTAGTGGCCCACCTCTTGGCTAGCGGGCCGCGGGCTTGGTGGGCAGAAACAAAAAAAAAAAAGAAGAAGAAGAAATAAGGAGAAGTAGAAGAAAAAAATAGTATAATTGATATTTTATATTTTTATCTTTTATAAAAGTCTATTTAATATTTTTTTAAATATGTATTTGTCATTCATTATTATATTTAACTTATTAAAATTAAAAATATGCAAAAAAATATATTTTTTTTGGGTGGGCGGCCCGCGATGGGTTGGGTTGTTGGGCCAACATATTCCTGGCCTGCCATCAGCCCATCATGGCGGGATGGGCCGTCCCACCCCGTCAATTAGCGGGCTTTCCAGCCCGTGAGTTGACCTGTCCCGCCAGCCTATTTTGACAGCTCTACTCACAAACCTACAGAGTTGATGAGGATTTGTGCCTTAATAAGAGAGATAATGAATAAGCGATTGGAGGTATTATAAAGAACGGGTTGCCTTGCAGGGCATTTGGGCAGAAAAATTGAACAAGTACCAGACTCCCGCAATGGGGGAATTAATTGCTATACATGAAGGATTAAGTCAAACTAAGAAAGGAGGATTTTCGCCAATAAATATTACATCAGACGCGGTGCAAACAGTAACGGCTATTGAAGAGGACCTCTGCTAAAGGGCTTATAATTACGGATATTAAAAATTACCTAGCTAGTTTGGATGTGCGCGAATTTTATCATGTATGTAGAACGGCTAATAAAGTGTCATGTAGGCTGGCTAATTTTGTTTCTTTTGCCCCATCGTCCTTTTTTTGGACTTCTGGAGCTTTTCCAGATTGGTTGGTTGGATTGGAAAAAATTGTATCCGAGGACTCTGTCTGATTGATAATAAAGAGAGACGTATTTTTCCTTTTAGAAAAAACACTAGTTTATAGATGATAAATTTTGATGCTGAAAAAAGTACTTAAAACAGTGAAACACTTGCTGATATATTTTATTACTTTGATGCTTAAAGCACCGTATATCAGTGCCCAGTACAATAAAAGAGAAACCAAGAAAACTGAAATGAAAAAAAAGGAAGAAAAAAAAAAAGTAATACACATTTGGGCACACTTTAAAATTCAGTGTCACCCATTCTTAACACAACTAAGACCATTTTCACACTCAATTTGCATCATATGGCAAGTTTTGATTGCCAATCCTTTGTACCATTTGAGTGATTATCAGTAAGAAGTGCTCCTGAATGATCCCAGAGCCTTAGCTGCTCCTGCCCTCAGGATGTATTGATGGTAGATTGCTGCAATGGCTGCTCCAATCAATGGTCCAACCCAGAAAATCCACTGTAACAATAAATGAACATTAATCAATCTCCTGTCAAAGTATAATGGATTGTGCAAGTAAGGTGTTCGATGAAATGCCCGAATGAGATACCTGGTCATCCCAGGCCTTATCTTTGCCGAAGATAACCGCAGCTCCAAAACTCCGGGCCGGGTTGATACCGGTGCCAGTAATTGGGATCGTGGCCAAGTGAACCATGAACACGGCAAATCCAATTGGAAGTGGGGCCAGAACCTGCAACAGAATTTCAAATACGAATATTCGAACACAATTAAGCAAACCTACTGATGAGGTGAATTTTATTGAAGAAAAAATAATTTGTTTTGCTTACAGGAACATGGGAGTCCCTGGCATTTCGTTTGGGGTCAGTGGCGGAGAAGACGGTGTAAACAAGAACGAAAGTGCCGATGATCTCAGCCGCTAATCCAGTGCCGGTGCTGTAGCCGTCCGCCAACGAGTTGGCGCCTCCGCCGTATCTAACGTAGTATGCCTTTTGGAATGCCTTCACTAATCCACACCCGCAGATGGCTCCTAAGCACTGTGCCACTATGTACAGTATAGCCCGAACCAGAGACACCTTTCGGGCCAGGAGCAGCCCGAATGTCACGGCCGGGTTGATGTGCCCACCTGCAGCCATCAACATCATTTTAGTTAAGGTGTGTGAAAAATAATTTTTTTTGCTTTTTCACTTAGGTCTAAGTATTTAAATTTTATGGATTAATTACACATACATTTATCCTTATTTTAGTCTAATTACAAAAAATTCAACTTAATTGCAACTTTAGTCAGGTAACTTTAGAGGTTGGCAATCTTAGTGATGCAACTTTGTGACAGTTTCGACTCTGAATGGTTTTACGCTTTAGTTAAAATATCAATTACAATCCTGTAAAATTTAATGCTCACCAGAAATGCCAGCTGTGCAGTAAACGAGGACGAAGATCATGCCACCGAATGCCCAAGCAATGCCGAGAATGCCAACGCCGCCACACTCGTCGGCGACGCTCTGGCTCTTGTACCCAATCACCGTCAACACAGTAATGTACAAAAACAAAAGGGTCGCAATGAATTCAGCTATAACGGCCCTGTACAACGACCACTTGCCTAGCTCCTCCGAGTCGATAAGCGGCGCCGGTGGCGGGTCTTGGTAGTCCTTGGCGCCGCCGTATTCGGTGGCTCCGACCTCAATATCCTTAGCCATTGATATGCACTTCTTTTTCTTTCACTGAAGATTGGAAGGGTATTTGTGGGCTTGAGTGTACAATTAAGGATGTTTGTGCTTTTTTTTGGGTGATGTGTATGGTTTGGGACTTGAGGGGTATTTATATGGGCAAAAAAATTGATGGGAATAATTGATATAATTGAAATTTGCCGCCCCATTTCAGTAATTTTGTTATTTTTCTCATGGGTCGTTATTTGATTGACCCTACCACTTACCACCCTTATTTGGCCCCTACCTACATAGCACATATGACATTTTGATTTTGGTGACTTGTGTGTTTGGAGTTGCATTAATTCTTTACTTTCATTTTCTTGAAGAAAAATTGTATGCTCATATTTTTGACACCTAACTCTAAGTGTAAGATGAACATATTTAAAATTGTCACTTTTTTTTTTTTTTGAAGGTTTTTGGTCTTATTATGGTAAGAGATAAGTTTCTAATTCATTTATTTAAAAACAAATATAATAATATTAGCCCTGTTGGGATAACCTAATGGAGTAGGGTGAGTTCTTGAGGCTGAGAATTGAGATGTCTTAGGTTTGAATCTCACATCTACAACATTTGGTCGAGCGTGTCGCACATGACTTGTCTAGTAGACAAAATATACATCATCCTCAATTTCATTGTTTCAAAACCTTATTGCAAGCAAATTGAATAGCAGTCTAGTTGAGTAGTTAATATTTCCACGCCCAAATCAAAAATTTGAGTTTGATTCTCGTCACTAATCCAGTACTCCCAAATAATGTTCTAAAAAAAACTTCATTCCTCAAAACAATCCAAAAACATAAGCCAAATAATCAAAATACTAGAGTACAACACATCAAAATCACAAGATTAGTGTGACACATTCACAAGAACCGACCTTCATTCATCAAAAGCAATGTGCCAATTTCAATTAGCCATCACCACCACCGTCCATCCAGCTCAGACCCCACCATTATCTTTTTTTGATCACTATCTCAACCACTCATTTCTTGCCACCTCACCACGGCCGCCGCCACGGCGTCACTATCTCTACCCACCACCCCCACCAATAATTTGTGTTAATGGTTAATTAAACAAGTAATTATTCACCAATCATCTTTTTCTAAATATAGCCAACGCAAAAGTCTAAACTCTTAAGTGGACGATTGGTTGGTGATTTGCCACGTGTCAAGCAGATAACGGTCCTGTGCTCCCAAGAATTTTTTCAGTATTTTATGATTGTGGACAAGGTGACTTGGTCGGTGCTAAAATAAGTGCATGTCAGTATTAATGATTTAAAAGTAATTTAGATAGGAAAATAAATTGGTTTATTAAATGGGTTAAATAAATATTTGTTTGAATTTCAAATAGTAACATTTATTTTAATAAATTAAAATATATAAAAAGAAAGGAAAAAGTCCTGATCACAAGCCGATCAGGTATCAAACGAAAAACAATGCAAAATTTCAGCAAAAAAACTATAAAAATAACTTAAATACACAATTTAAGTGAAGGGCGTATATGTCTGAAGGATTTTCAAGTGATATTGTCATTTGTTGGTTTTCAATGGATTGGGTCAACCTTTTATGTGAATGATAAGAAAATAAAATTGTATACTTTAAATTTACTTCTCGAAAAATTAATAGTTTGGTATTATTATTTCAATTAATACAGCACAATGTAAAATAATTTTGTTTTCCAAAAAAATTTCTGTCGTGACGTTTTTCTTTCCTTTTCTTTTTGTGGACAAGTTTCATCTATCTATTCTATTAAAGTGGAAGGATTCCCGTTCCATCTTATCATATTCAAATAGAAACATCGAGAATGTGCCAGCTGATCAAAATGAAAAATAAAAATGGGATAATTACAAAAACACCCCCAAGGTTTGGGCTAATTACCAAAAAAAATCCAGAGATGTCTCAAAATTATAATAAAACCCCTCAAGTTACTTTTTTTTTGTCTTAAATTTAAGGATCAACGGTAATATTTCTACAAATATAAGGGTGGTTTATTGAAATTAGAGCTGGCAATGGTCGGTAAGTAAGACATTGATCCCGACTTCCGGGCTTTTCCAAAAATTCGGACTAGATCGGGCCGAGCCGATTTTGGTCGGACCGCGAAAATACTTGGCCCAGCCCAGCCCATGCATGAAATTTGTGTGTTAAAATTTGGAAGCCCGACCCGTCGGGCCAAATAGGCCCGACTTTTTTCGGGTCTAAAAATTCACAGCCCAACCTAGCCCAAACCTGGTGAGTCACCAGCCCGCGAGTCGGGCTGGATTTTGAGACATCTCTGGATTCCAAATGAATCAAACACTAATTCCAAATTAAAAAAAGAAGAAAAGGTCTTACGTGAGACCGTCTTATGAACTTAAGTTCGTGAGATGAATCATACCATACACAAAAAGTATAAGTCTTTTCCATGAGTTTGAGTTTTAGTTCAAATTTTATTTACATATAGAATTTGTCCCATGAACAATGACCATAAGACCGTCTCATACAAATTTTTGTCAAAAAAGAAATATTAGTGCATATGTTCTATGTCATTTGTACTTAATAGTCTACTTTTTTTTTTTCATTTTCTTGTAATGCCTCAGTGTTTAAATTTCATCTGATTAATGGGGTGTTTGCCAAAAAGAAAAAGGAAAGAAGAAAAAAAAATGTGATTCAAGCATTTAGTTGAAAAGGAAACACTTTTCAGCGTATTGTTAACGCCAACTTTTGCTTTTATTTCTGTTTTCTTTTAATCAAATTCTAAAAGTTGAGGTGAGGTACTTCTAATTTTGAAAAGGTAATTGTAGTATTTAATTTATGTAAAGACGAAGAAATTTGTTTTGTCATTCTAATCATAATCCAAAATTTTCATTTCTCTTCCTAAATATCCATATATTTCATTAATATATGGGTGTTTTGTCTTTTTAAATAAAATCCACATTTAAAAGTATTTTTTTCTCAAACACCTCAACTTGATTTTTCTTTTTCCAACTTTTAGATTCTATCTACAAATACTATAAACTTTTGACTTTTAACTAATTTTACTTATATTACAATAAATCACTTCTTAACAATCCCTAATCCCGCTAGAAGATGCATGGGCTTCTCCTTGATTATTAGTCTCCAAATAAAGTCGACTATATAGTCAACTTTTGTTTCACAAAGAGCATGAGAAAGACTTCAAAGGTTGTATCTACAGCATTCAAAAATTGTTATTGATTACTGAAATTATTGAATGGCTTGGCCGATGTCACGTCACGCCCAGAGTGGTAGGTGTGTAGCCATGAGATAAATAAGTATGTCTCAACTCTCAGGTTTTATCCCCACTGAGGATATTGTGTGTAGTTTGATTTCTATTGCAAAAGTATTGACTCCTATCTTAATTGGATTGGTATATGTAACTAAAAAAATCGAATACGTTACATAAAAATCGAATACACTTTATTTGCTGACACCTAAATTCAGGCAAATCGAGAGTAAAAAAGAAACAAACTTTGTTTTAACTTTGGCTCCAATGATCAGATCTCTGAGACCAAACCAAATACATATTCAAATACTTAATATAAATTATCAAAGGTCTTTACAAACAGACAATGATAAAATGCTTTTCAGCCAATAACAAAAATTATAAAATCCTTTGTTTTTCCACCTGGTAAGATAGCATTGACCAGAAATAAGCCTCCACATGAATCACCATAATATTCTGGGTTTGGTTAAGCTAATTTACACCAACAAGATTGCACCTATTTTTTTTAAATTAAAAATAAAAAAGAGGAAAAAGGCTTAAGCTTCTAATTTAATTTCTTGACAGAACAAATTTCATCATCAGAAATATCAGAGTACTCCTCCTCTGTTATGGTCTCCAGTCTGGGAGGATTTGAGGGCTTCTCAGGAAAGATAAAAAGGGCCGGTGCAACCTCAATCCAAGAACTCAATAACCCGACCCGTTTTGCCATCGATTAACAATTTAGAAGAAAAAAATTATATAAAGAAAAAGAGATAATCTTGGTGTAGAATTGAAGATGAGTTAGAAGAAAAATGAGTTGGGTTTTAATTAATTTATAGGGATTATAATTTATATGAACAAGAGATGTCGGCAGAAATATTGTAGTGGAAGGAACATTGAACTGTCACAGGAAAGGCAGGTGTCCCGTGATCACGTTCAAATAAATATGTTTATTGGCATGTGAAAAATGTGGAACACTAAACCAAAGGATTATGTTTTCTGTAGATTTGACCAACACACTTATACTATGTTTTCTTTTTCCATTTTGTCTTTTAAGTTTTCTTTTTAGTGTTTTTGTTCCATCACCATTCACATGTTTGCTAAAAATAGGGGAGATAGGCAAAAATAAAAGGTTGATGGTAAATAATTATGTCAAAAAACACACACTATCAATTACTTCTAGTAATATTTGTCATGCTCTTAGTTAATTTGTCAAGCTCCTTTAAATCTTATTTGTTTCGTTCTCTTTATTACCTTATGTTAGATGACATTTGCTGGACAACACAGAAATGGCAGCTAAATGATATATTTTTGAACATAATTGAATAAAGAGTAGAGCATGATAGAACTTTTCCCTTCTGGTATTTCTTCACCCGATGGGATCTTCTATTTCAAAATGTTGTTTCATCTTCTGTAAAAAAAAAAGTGTTTCATCTCCTATTCCAAATGATTGTCACGTGTATAAAACTACCATATATATCACTTGCCTTACAAAAATACACAAATTATGCTCGAAAATTAATGTGATAAATTTTACACACGTGACAATCATCCGAACAAACAGTGAAATAAGTGATGAAACAAGATTTTAGTTTAGAAGATCCCATCTGTTCTGCACTTCTTTACATCGCTTGATTTTCCTTAGCCTTGTGCTTGTTTTCGGCAACCTCAACACGAGCTACCAACCTCCACCATATGAAAATAATTACAAAAGTTGTCAAAAAACAAATTACAAATATTTTTTCATATTGTAAACTAACATCTGAGCTCTGACCCATCAAGAAGTAAGCTTTAATAGTAGCCCCTCTTTCATTTTCAAATTTAAGTTGGAATTGATATTTAACTTGTACACGTCTCAGAACACGAGTTCATTTCTCTTTTCATTTCTCCAAAATAGTTGGGTAAACCTTCATAATTTTAAAACATTAGTTTCATCATGGTCATATACATGCCATGTATGACGAGTGTCTTATTTATAGACACCAAATGTAGCCTCATCACGACTTTTCATTTGTTTGTGTATGAGAAAGAGAGAGAGAGAGAGAGAGAGAGAGAGAGGAACAAGATTTATATTAGAACTATGAACACCTGAACTAAACATTAGCAAATATACTAAAAAAGACAAGAACAATAAAGCCGTAACTATACAATACAAAATTTACAAAATTGATGCTATGCTATACATTCTTACATTTGCAGCATCAAGCTATACTCCACAAAAGTAAGCCACCATAAACAAAATATAGATGTTTTGATATGCAAAATAAGAGTACACTCGTCTTTATGTTAGGCATCACGTATCAACTATCACCACCTTCTTCCTCGTCAATCTCTTCTATGGTCTCAAGTTCTGGAGTATTTGAAGGCTTAAGGACGTAAAATGGGAACTGGAGCTACTTCCATACCCAAATACAACTACTAATATTCCTCACAATTTTTATCAAAAAAATGATTCAGTGCGAAAACTAAAAGCAAAACGAACTAAAAGCAAAACGAATAGTACTGAGGCCTTTACCAATCAATAAATGGGACCTCTAAATCAGAACTAGACGCACCAATCCCACAACGCCTTGCCTGGAAAGCCTTCTTCGCACATAGCCTTAATACAATACCTTAACACTCCTTTTATCTAGTTTGAAACCAAGAAACACAACACTTCTATACACAGCCAAGGTGATCAATAACTCAAAACACATTTCAATAACATAATATGAAGCTAACGAATAGCCGTCGTCACCGCATTCCACAACACTTATGATATTTTGGGCACAAGTCCCATCCAACCTTTGCATCACTAATATATCTTGAGAGAGATTATATTTATTAAAGATCAGTCCCGTTATGAACTCTCAAAAATTCAACAAAAAAATGCAACACAAACCATCCAAAACTACCAAGATCCCATAAAAGCCTAAAGAGGTCAACAATGTCTATCTAAAAATATTGAGAGCACCAACATAAAGGATATTCTACACATCTAAGTGATGACAGGTCAATATGTAACAATACAAACTAGTGAAGTGGTACATACCAAAATCCAATATTTAATAGGCAATTTTTTTTGTACAAATAGACTAGTAATCCTTCATCCAACTTATCATGAAGTTCGAAATCCTTAGTGCATGTTTGGGAGCACTCATGTAAAAGTCCATTTTCTTAGAAAATGGACTTCTTAACAAGAAGTTTTTCAAAAAGTATCAAATTCAGGCTTCTCTAGGATGGACTTTTAGAGAAATGACTTATCAAAAGTCCATTCAAAATTAACCACCAAACAACTTTTATTATGGAAAATGGACTTTTTGATCCAAAAATCCATTTGAAAAGTGTTCCCAAACATGCACTTAGAATTGAGCAAGTCTCTTGTGAGACGGTCTCACGGATTTAGATCCGTGAGACGGACCTCCTAAGGGCTCCGTCTTGAGAACATGAACCATGAAAATAAATTTAAAAATAATAATGAACCATGAAGAAACAAAAATAAACCCTAAAAACATGAACCATGAAGAATAAACCCGAAAAACAAAAATAAACCCAAAAAATAAAAAATAAACCCTAAAAAAACCTAAAAATCCTAAAAACCCAAATCAATTAAAAATAAACCCAAGAAACAAAATAAACCCTAAAAAAACAAATATAAACCCTAAGAAAAATGAAATCTGAAAAAAAAAACTTTAAACCTTTGTGTAAGGGCTCCGTCTCACGGATCTAAATCCGTGAGACCGTCTCACGCAAGTTTTTGCCCTTAGAATTTTGAAGCTATTATTAATCCACCCGTACATCTCTATCTAGATAACAAAAATCAGACCTGCTGCCAGTTGCCACTCATGCATTTCTATTTGCTGAGTAAAGGGCTTCAAACATCACAATCCTTGAAGATAACCGTAAATTACAAAACACACGTACTTCTAGCTTGTAATATAATAGATGTTAAATGAACAGAAATTCCCAAAACGACAAAAAAATAGTTTGGTGGAGATATACCGAGAAATATCAGCTGAAGTAGACAATGAGCTTTGGACAGCCATGTCGTAATGCTAAGAATTGCTTGGGGTAGTTTAGCCAAGGAGCATCTGTAGAGTGAAAGTATAACATTTTGATCCAGTTCACAAACAAGGCCATGAACTGCAAACTAGAAACATCTACAAGACATAATAACAAGACTACAACCAATTCAAAGACGAACAACTCCTGCATTCCCATTACTTCCTACAATTGTCACTTGTATGTTGTAACTATGTTTCATACTTAGAGATAACGACCTGAAGTTTGCCATTAGCGGCAACTTCCAAAATGCACAAAAGCAATTCACTGGCCCAGCTTCACAATTCAATGAAGAACAAAGTGCATACTCATAATTACCAAAAATTGATACCATTTTACAAGCAAATATTTTTTTTTCTAATATATTTAATAAAGCTTAATGATGCATTTTCCTATTGCACAACAATGAAATGCAAATTATCCAATAGCCAATATAACAACCATTACCAAAATTAAACTTAGGTCACATTTAACTCGAGTAAAAGCAGCTGCAAAAATCATCAATATCAGCCAAGAACAGGCATTCAATTGAACAAAAACAAAAGGTACAGATTAAAGCTAAAAGAACAATATCCAAACCCTAGAGATTCAGCTTCACAACCAATCATTTCAATCCTGAGGAATTTCCACGTCACCATCGGAAACCTCCTGCTGCAGATCCTTCGGATCCTTTCCATCAACAGTACAACCAACAGAAACACAAGTACCCAAAATCTCCTTCACCGTACCACTCAAGTCCTTCGCAATGGACCGCGGGCGCATGACTTTCGCGATCTCGATTACATCATCGAGCGAGATATTGCCATTGTGCTTGATGTTCTTTGTTTTCTTACGGTCGCGCTCGGGCTCTTTCAGCGCCTTGATGACTAATGCGGCTGCGGAGGGGACGACGGTGACCTTAGCCTGACGGTTCTGAACTGTGAGCTTGACGGTGACACGGAGGCCCTTCCAGTCTTTGGCGGTTTCCTTGGCAATGTCCTCACCGATCTTTTTGGGGGACAGACCGAGGGGACCGATTTTGGGTGCGAGTGAAGATGCCGCACCAACTTCGCCGCCGGTGACACGGACGAAGACGTCGACTACCTGGCTAGGGTCGAACTTCGGCGGCATTTTGGGGGGATCTGGCGGTGGAGATTAGGATTCGTGGCGGAGCGGCGGTGTGGAGATAGAGTTTCTTGTGCGTTAATGTTGGGTGGTTTTAGGGTTTGGAGATGAATTATATTTAGCTAGGGTTTTGCGGAGATGATGGGTTGGCCGATGACGGATTCGTTCTTCGGGGAGTTTATTGGCTGGATTGGGTTTGTAAGCTGCTGGCCCATGTTTCTAATACTATGTAACCTTGTTTTGATGGGCCTGCGGCCAAACTGCAAAGTCCAGACCATACTGGGCCATGACTTGAGCTGAAGCAAAATGTATGGCCCATATTTCAATTATGAGCTTCAACAAACCAAGAAGAACAATTTTCGTTATTCTCTTTTATAGTTATAAACCACAAGGGAAATATCAAAACTCGCAAGTATGGCTATATGATTAATTGATAATTTAGGGATTGACAATTTTGGCCCAATCTATCCTGATATTTGTTTTTGGGTTCCCACATCCCTCAGCGGGTCAGAATGGGACAATCACGAATATTACTTTCTCCCCGCTGGTACACGCCTCATCTATCATTTTTATATTTTTAATATATTTAATTTATATTTTACATAATATATATGATAATGTAAATCATATATATGTACTCAATAGTATATCTGATATATATTGTTATTGACATTATTTATAAATAATATACATTAATAAAGCAAAACAAGATTAAAAAAATAATAAATATATTATAAGATTATAATATTTTATTTTTTATTTTTTATTTTTATTTATTTTTATTTGAATTATAGTGTATTTTATAATATAATAATTTTTTTATTCTACATGGGGCGTCCCCTCCTACCCTATTGCAATCCCTAACATGATTTTTTTTTTTTTGGTAATTGTAAATATCTTCTTATAGTTATGTCCTTTCCTAGACTATATAATATATAGTGTTTATTAGTTATTATAATAGTAGTGTTTAAATTCTTAATTATTTCTGCATTCGTCTGATGCACTAAGAATGAATTTGAAAAAGAATGGGGGTACGATGAAGTAATAGTTTATATCACATGCACGTGTACCTTACTTTTACCATGTGATAATTCATATATTATAACTGTCTCTTAGGTGCAATGTACTGTTGACTGTTGAATAATGTGACCAAAGACTTCCCCTTCTTACAAAACCAAAATAATTATAATAATATAAATTAACGATGATAAATTGATAATCAACAATAATAAAATAAAATGGTTCTCAAAAAAAAAATAAAAAATAAAAAGGTTGGTTCTATTATATGTTCCCTTTTGCATCAAACGAGTCTCCTGACAGTCATTAGTAGGTATCAAACGGCCCACAAGTCAAAAAGATAGTTAGGCAGCATGGTCAATAATAATAGTAATGTATTTAATAAGAGGTTATAGTGATCCATAACAAAATTAAATCAATCTGGGACTACATATTTATTTCAATCTTATCTATAAGTCTATAACACATTAGGGTTAGTACTTAGTAGATATATATACCATGTCAGACCCTACAAATCAGAGCTACATTAACATCAAAATTCAAAATTAACTTTTGAAAAGACTTAATTAAACTAATTAACTAGTGGTTATTCTAATTAAAATCTTTTTATTTTTCAACGATGAAAATGGTATTTGTATTATATTATATAAATAAATTTATGGTACAGGCTGTGATCCACGATTTGTACGTGAATATTGTTGACAAAGTAAAACTGTAAAAGCCAATTGGTGAGTGGGACTAAGAAAAACATTTATCTTGTGAAATGTGCAATTTGAATAAAGTGTTCATTTGACGAAAGCAATGTTACTGTTTAACCCAATTCGTACACTAAATATCTGCATAGAGGTTTAAGATCGAGATGTAATAATTGTTTCAACTTATGTTTCATGCCTTTGTTACTCTCCCTACCTAACACGACTCTTGAAGCTGCAAGACAAGATAACGTTTCTTTAATGCAAAAGTGGCTCCATAGTACCACACGGCGCATTACTCGTTCAAGGCAAACATGTCGTGGCGATAGGGATGGCAATGAGTCTGGTAAGACTCGGACCCAAATTGAACCCATGTCATCTAGGGCTTTGAGACTGGTAACGAGTATGAATTTTTTAATCCTCTTATGGGTTCGGATTGTGTTACGAGTATAGTATGACTCGTACCATATAATTACTATATATATAGATAGATTGTGTATATTATTGTCCTAATTTTTTTGGTTTACATATTTTATACGTGTTTATTTCATATTTCATAATATATATATATATAAATAAGATTATATAAATATCATATTTGAAGTATTTTCAGAGCAATATTATGAGAAATATTATAGAAATTGGCCAAATACATATAGAGTTGGCGGCTTTAACGAGTCATACTGCTAGACATGGGTATAAGTTGAGAGGGACCCGAGTCTGCGGTGAATCGGTTTAGGCCGGGCCTAAGTATTATGATTAATTTTGATGATTGTTGAATACAAATTCAAAATATTACATAGTACATTTGGATGATTTGATTTAAGGATGTAAGTCTTATCCTTATTAATTTCCTGATCAATTTTGGCACACGCAACATGGAATTAGATTACCAATTCCACTTCCTATTCAATTTTGATGATTGACATGTGCATATACATCGAAAAATTCAATAATACATATCCTACAATTGGAACACAAAAAGTAGACACGAAATATATCCCCGTCAACATAAATAAATACAAGAAAGTGCATGTTGGCGTAGTAATTGTAAAAATGGTAATAAATGTATTACCAATTGTTACTAAAATTGGTAGTTAGACAATCTCCAACACTTTACGCTATTTTGGTGCAAATTATGCACTTTATCTCCAATAATTTGTAGTAAGTTCTACACTAAAAAAATATATTTCATCTTAGTTCATATTTAATACACAAAATCATTAATTAAAAAAAAATAGCTTTTTGGTGAAACTACGATATTGTGTTGTTTATGGCGCAAAACAATTCACATCTTCAAAATGGCGCAGACTTTGACGTAGTATTGGAACAAGCGTTTGCTCCAAATTAAAGATATATCACTCTTTTGAAAATGCTTTTATACTCGTCAATATAAAAATAAAATAGAAATTGATAGTTATAAAAAATATTTTGAAAAATTTATTGTCTTTCCATTTTTTAAATGCTCATTTAAGATTTGTTTTTGTTTTTACATATTAATATGTGCAATTTGTACAATTAATAATATGACATATTTTAGATTGATTTTTAAATAATTATAAGTTAAAAGATTTTATGAATTAACTCTTAAATGAAACTTGTAGTGCCATCAAGTTATTGATCGCATTATTATTTATTCATTGTAGTGTATCTAAACCCACTGTTAGACTACAATTTAGATGGTTTTTCTTAGTGGGCGTTGGGCAACTCTTAGGCATGTTTGTTTAGCTTTTTCGAAAAGCAATTTTTCCCCTAATCACCAATTAAACACATTAAACTAAAAATTACTAGGCGTTAGTTAGGCGCAGATTGGGGCGTAGCTCTTAGACAGAGTCTCGGCGAAATTGGATAGGACCTGAGCAGGACTAGACGAGCTAGGCATAATGGGAAGAATAACGTAGGTATACAAGGGGGTCTAGCCTAGGGATGTCAATGGGTCCGGGTAAGACCCGGACCCGTCTTATTTGGGACGGGTATGGGACAAGTAAATGGGTATGGGGCGGGTAACGGGTATATGTTTTCAGACCCGGGCGGGTACGGGTCGGGTAACGGGTCCGAACGGACCCGACCCATACCCGACCCGTTTAATTAGTATATATATTTTATATTTTATTTTTTGTTTTTTTGTAAAGACAATTTATCTTGCAACCCTCATTTATAAATCTAATTTATTTATTTGTTACATGTTTGTTATAATGTTACATTTTTAATTGACTTACATTAATTTATCTAGAATTTAATTTCTCAAATGAATCGTAGGAACTAGGAAAGGCTTTAGTTGATCTATAATTCACTCCACTTCCAAATTGATTGATTGTTGTAAGCCTATGAATATTTTAAACTTAGATATAAGTTGCTTTTGTTTCCATATTTTCAATTATCATAATTGCATGTAAATCGTTTCAATATATTATTTTTTATTTTTTTTTTTTGGTTTGGGTTTGTTGAATTTACTAATATTTTTATCAATATATTACTAATTGTTTCAATAATATTGCATGTAAATTTTTTCAATATATTACTATTTTTTATTATTCTTAGTAGCAATATAATGAAAAATATAAAAAAAATAAGTTAAAATGGATGACATAGGCGGGTCAATAATTGCCTCACGGGTCTTACCCGCTTAACACGGGTATGGGTTGGGGCGGGTCTCGGGAGGCGGGTCCGGGTCCTTGAAATCTTAATGGGTCGGGTCTCGGTCCGGCGGACCCGACCCGCATTCCGACCCATCGACATCCCTAGTCAAAGCATGTATGGGAGACTAATCAAAGTTTTAGCGGAGATTTTTAAAACAACGACCAAATATATATTACGTTTCCCAATATATCATTATACTAATACATACATTTTCCAATACAAACTTCTCTCCCCTAAATTTCTTTTTTTTTTTTTAAGCCTTTTCCAAAAACTTTCTAGGAGGGAATTATTGTACGCGATGTCGCCAATACTATACGCATGGGTCCAATAAGTGCAAAAATAATATTTGGAAAAGAACAAATTTGTTTAGTTCGAGAACTTTCGGTGTGAGGACAAAAGTACGTACACGTAGGAGGGAAATTATTGTACGCGATGTCGCGATAATGTAACATTTGGGCCTAGGCTCCTGATTGGAAGGTGATGGGCCAGTGGGACCCATCTCAATGTTACTGATTTTTTTTCAAATATTACTACAGAAATACATGTGACGTATGTACTTAAGAGACTGTCTCTCATTCGCCCACGTGTTATTATTGTGGTCCACGTTATCTATTTAGAGTCCTTTACATTGACCAAATATATAATTTTATTACAAGTGGCTTGGTCATACGGATAAAAAATAAAAAGTTATATCATTGTAATTCCATTAGATAATAATGTAAATATTATTAAAAAAGTGAAATTTTGTATCAAATTAGACTTTGGGGTGGACGCAATACAATTTTTCTTTCTAGAAAGGGTTTCAATGAGGATTTTTTTTAGATAGTTTGAGTGTGAAATGTGAATAGTTTGGTAATGAGTAAAATTACATTAAAATACTTGCTCAAAATCATGTATTTTATGTGGTTTTCAACTTTTCATTACAAGAAAATTCTAATTTACCGATAAAAATAATTTTATCATTAAAATTTACAATTATTTGTAGAATGTTTACATAATAAAAATATTATTTTTTTCTAAATTAATCGATAAATTTCCTACATACCATCGACAAAAATATTATAGGTATTTACCAATAGTTTCAGTTTGTATAGGTAAATATTTACCTATTACTATTATCTTAATATTTATCTACCGATTTTTCTTTAGGTAAACTCAATTTTGTTCTTATAATGTTTTCCTTTCATTTTTAGTAGGATTAATTAGCGCGCCATGAATTGGGTAGAATTTCAGATTGTTTTATTTTTTTACAATCTAAAAACTAGATTTGATCAAAATTGTCAAGAGCCAAAAGTACAAACAATTGACTTTAATGGCCTCTCACAGTCTCAATACAATGTGTGGCTATATATTCAATGGTCCTATTTTCGAATTTCAACCTTAATTTTATAGCAAATTTAACTTTGCACACAGACTTTTCACACCGGATAATGTTTTGTCAAAAATAAAGTCACATGAATATAATTTTATTACATTAATATAAATCCCCTTTAATAAGGTAATATTAAGGCTAGATCACAAAAAATATCTTAATTACTTATAATGTAATTTACATCTCCAATAATTATCCATCAATATAATAACATTATCAATAAAATAAATTTAATCCACGTCAGGACCTACAAATATACAACGTATATAACTTCCCTTATTGGTAAAATTAAAATATTTAAATTAAACCCCAGAGCTTATCCATTACTTTAAAAACATTATAAATACCCCACCCACCAATACCAACCAGAGACCCCTTTCTCCCCCAAAAAAAAAAAACACACCAAAAAACTCTTTTTCTCAAAAATGGCAGCAAGGAAGAGCCACCGCTACCTCGGCGGCGCTGAGCGGCGGAACTCGGCGGAGCTCGATTTCGAGTTCGACGAAGCTGAGGTTTGGTCCGCCTACGACAACATTAGCCCACCCGAAACCAAAAAACCGATTTCAAACCCGCGCCCGCTCCGAAAACCGGTGAGAAAAACTAATAAACTGACCGACGGACCGAAATCGCTGCCCGTGAATGTTCCTGATTGGTCCAAAATCCTGAGAGGCGAGTACATGACACGCGCGGGGGAGGAGATGATGAATGATGATTACGTGGATATAGAATACGATGGAAATGACAGAATACCCCCTCACGAGTATTTGGCGAGGACTAGAGCCGCGTCTTTGTCGGTGCATGAGGGGATTGGGAGGACGCTTAAGGGTAGGGATTTGAGTAGGGTTAGAAATGCGATTTGGAAACAAACGGGATTTGAAGATTAGCGTTTTTTGTTGTTGTTGTCTGAATTAGGATATATTGATATATGATCCTCTGGTTTTTGGAGTTGTTTTTTTGTTAGCTTTGATGATTCAGAGGGATCGTTTGTTATGCATATGTTGTAATTTCTAACTGTTTAGTGTTTAGGAAAAATGACGACATTTTGTTGTCATTTTGGCAGTAACTTGTTTTAGGGGAATTTGATATTCTTTGAACCCCTTTCTTTGTACTAATTATTTAAATGATGTTAATGTGAGATAGTTACTGTTTCTTGTTCTTGTTATCAGCGGTGTCAAACGGACTGTCCGGCGCAAACAGTAATTGGGCCGTTATTTTAGAATCTAGCCCATAATAATGCATTAAAAAAATCGGGTTGGTCCGGTGTTTGGGCCTAATGGATCGGGCAAAAAAGCCCAGCTCATTTCGGGCGTCTAAAATTAAAGCACAACCCAATGTTTTTATCAGCCGGGCCAAAATTCACAGTTGTTATTGTAGATTAAAGCATTCTATTCTATTTAGACTAGGATCTAACTATAATTAATTCAGTACAAATCAATTTTAGGGAATTCAAAGACGTGGAATTTCATGTTCCATTCTTTTCCTATTCTATACGAGTGGATGAATAACACATGTCCTTGAGATAAAAATGAGTGGTTAATTGTTTGAGTGTATCTACACTGTCTTTTTTCGAATGGTAGAATATAAAGTGAAATGGAAAATTGGAACTGAATCTTCATTTCTAATATTATTTAACGTGATATTAAATTTATATAAATAAATTAAATACTTGCACGTCTAATAAAGACTTAATTAACTTAATTTCATATTTATGAAATTTTAGGACTATGGTTGAGCTAGATTGAAGTAGAAAAGGAGGGTTTGGTTAGTAGTATAATTGGTAGGTAAGAAAACAACGGGCTAACTGAAAACAACCCCTTCGAGTAGAATCCACTCTTGGATCACTTCACTTGTGTGTCAACATTTGCGGGCATAGGTTGAGGAGTACATCAAGTACTAGTGTACTACCAAACAAAAGGCTCATCTCAAAGTAAAACCAAAACTTGGTTTTCAACGACTTGTGCATAAATTAAGCCGCTCGTAGTTATTTGAAGTTTGACTTGATAAAAGTTCATTTGAGTTCACTTAACGGCAATGCGTTAAAATAAATAAACAGCTCGAGCAACTTAACGATATTCAACTTGTTAGCTCGTGAGCAAAATCTTTAGTAAACTCGTATAAATTAAACTAATTGTCTGACTTTAATTTTAATTTTTACGTTAAATTGAAGAATAATTTAATTTATAATTGATATTTACTGAGCTCGTTTAGGCTGGATTAAGTTAGAAAAAGTTCGTGAGTAATTAATATATTTGATAAATTTGTTTCGAGTTCAACTCGATAATAAACTAGTCGAGCTCAAACTCTCACAAGCTCGACTGAGTTCGATTGCAACCCATATGTAAAGGAAGATGAAATCCATAAACTGTTCACTTTAGTCTTTCATGTGATGTGTATATTTTACTTGGTATTAGTTTTGTATTGCCATTATATTTTTTTCTACTGATATACAACTGTTTTTTCTAGCAACAACTTTTGTTAACAGTTGAAACAATTCATAATTAAGTTTATTTGGTGTTAAGTCACATCATTATCTAAATCTTTTGTTTTCCTTACATTAATGAAAATCATACTTAATTAACTGGATTAAATTAGGTATCTATGGATCATCTATGGAAAAATACCGTCTGGTTTTGATGATATAACCGGATATTGTCAAGGAAAATCAATTTTGCTTTATCCACTACTGTGGGGCTTAATAGTTAATACTAACAATTGATGAAGGCCGAAAGGCCTTTTGTTTGTTCAGGAAAAAAAAAAAGAACCGGCTAAGGTTTACCAATAGGGATTATTTAGTCATATACAGAATTTAATTTGGCAAACAAAATTATCTCACCTCTTAAAATGTTGACATTCTTCGTTTTATAATTTTTTAATAAGTTGGGAGTACTGCTTATTCGTTTCAACATTGAAAAATAAACTCAAATTTATTTGTATTTTTATCGAATTTAAAAAGTTATACTTTGAATTTGGTTTCATGTCAATTGAGTTGAATTTGAAAGATATTTAATCAAAATTGAATACCAGTTAGGCATTCCTCTTTTTTAAACTCAACGATACCCCTGACTTTGAGAGTGTTTGGTAGAGCTTATATAAGCTCTCCAAAACAGCTTATAAAATATTTAAAAACTTATAAACTCCTAAATTTGTTTGGTAAGTTTCGTTAAAAAGAACTTATAAGCTCCTAAAAAAAGCCGTTAGATAGCTTAAAAGCTCCAAAATAAAGTAGCTCACCCCCACCTTTTTTTCAAAGAGCTTATAAGCTCCACGTTTATAAACTTTCAAAAGACAAAAACAACTTATAAACTCAACCATCTTATTTTATTCAAACACTCTAATTTCTTATGTTTAAAATAAGAGATAACATCTTATAAGTTCCTAAAACAGTTTATAAGATGTTGTAACTTATAAGACGTGTCAAATAAGCCCAAACACCCTCTTCATCTATAAAAAAAAGTGAGGTGAGGTGAGGTAGGTACCAGTACCACCATTCATAATGAGTATTTTTCAGTCCCAATATGCCCTGTATAAGACTTTGGAGGCATATCTTGACCAAAAAAGTTTAAATTATCACTAAACTTTTTTTTTTTTTTTTTTTGAGGAAAAAATTATCACTAAACTTGATTTAATTGGTATACATGAAATAAGTGTGCTATCATAAACCTATTCAAGAAACAAGGGGCGCTAACTGATTACATCCACTGTCTTCTCTAGATTTCTTTTTCCCTTAACAATATCATGCCTAATAAACTCTATAGTCTTAACCCACCAACAAGCTAAATGCAATTATCATGACCATCTTAAAAAAAGACGTGTTCAGATTTTCTATTTCAATTCCGATTCCGTTACTTAGATGACTGACTCACATGTGTAGACACATACATTAAAATAATCAACAACCCATATTTATCTTCAAGGCACGTCATTCATCCAACCAAGTGGAATGAACAAAATCAAACAGGAAATCTGGTGCCAAAAAAATACACGAGTTCGTGACAGACTGCCAACAATATATATCGAAGCTTCTAAACTGAAATGACTCATTAATAGATAAAAGAGATAATTACAAAAAACCGTCATGAGGTTGGGCTAATTACAAAAAAATCCAGAAATTTTGGGAAATTACAAAAAAACCCTTCAGGTTTGGTCCGTTTTACATTTTTACTCTTCACATGAAAAAACATTTCAAAAGCTCCACTTACGTTTATCAAAATGTTACAGTTACCCCATTAAATCTAAGACAATCAAACTTCAAAGGGTAATTTTGTAATTTTCAAAAACCTCTTGCTTTTTTTTTTGTAATTAGTCCGAACCTCAGGTTTCTTTTGTAATTATCCCTAGATAAAATGAAGATTATGTTTTCTTGCATAAATTGCCATAGCATTTTGGTTTCATCATCAAATTAGGAACATTAAACAAGACCCCAGAATTGTCCAATGTCTTATTTCACTTTGCTGAGCAACACTGCTGCCTCTATCAGTCACCAACGTGAATGAATGGAATATGCAGAACAAACTAATTTTGCAGATTGTCAAAATTTGGTTTAGCAACAAACAACTTCACGTTGAACTGTTGCAAAAATCAAGTGTAAAGAACATTTGATGTACCAGTGTGTTCAGAGATGATCACAGATTGCCTTTGTGAAGTCAGTTGTCGTTGATTTCCCACCAAGATCGCCCGTTCTGTACTTTCCCTCTGCAATTGTGTTCAACACAGCATTCTGGATTTTATCAGCTTTATCGTGGAGATCCAAATGGCGCAGCATACTCACACCACTCAGAAGCAAAGCAGTTGGATTTGCCTTATTCTACATCAATTCAACAAGGATTAAAAATTATATGATTGATAGACAGATTTAAAAACAAAACAATACTTAATGAGATGTATTAACAAAACAATGACAGAACACAGTTATAAACATCAACATAAAAAGCCTTACTTAATTGGTATAATTATGTTGATCCACTAAGATGATTACAACTATAAAAGAGTTGCTTGGGTATTAACCTGTCCAGCAATATCAGGAGCAGAACCATGTACAGCCTCAGCAAGAGCGATACCTCCCTCGCCAATATTGCAGCTGTAGAGAGGACCAAGTGAGAATCTTTATGGTGAGCATCTTTTCAAATAACACAGATGAAAAATTCATATACCTCGGAGTTAAGCCCAATCCTCCAATCAAACCAGCACAAAGGTCGCTGATTATGTCACCATAAAGATTGGGCATCACCAGAACATCAAATAATGATGGATTCTTCACAAGCTGTGCTTGGAAAAGAAAAAAGAAGCATTCAACTTACATCACATACTATTGTTATTATTATTTTAACCAGGCCATAACTGTGTCATATGAAACATAAAAGCTATATGTATAAAAGACAATCTTTCATACCATCATACAGCAATTGTCGATCACAACTTCTTCATATTTTATCTCTGGATACTTTTCTGCGACCTCACGACAACACTGCAAGGTGAAAAAAAAATTTAAACAAGTTGAAAAGCTCAAATAAACGAAAAAGCTCAAGTATACGCATGGAGGCATACCTTAAGGAAAAGACCATCAGTCTTCTGCATGATATTCGCTTTATGTATTGCGGATACTCTTTCTCGTCCATGGGCCTTGGCATAGTGAAAAGCATACTCTGCAACTCTAAGACTTGCATGACGTGTAATGATCTTGAGACTTTCAACAACACCCCTTACAACCTAGATGGAAATCAAAAAGGACTCAATCAAATTCACACCATAAGAGAGCTTCATGATGACATACATTCCTTGTGTGTAACTTACTTGATGCTCAAGTCCACTATATTCTCCTTCTGTGTTTTCACGAATGGTGATGAGATCCACATCATCGTATTTAGTCTTGTATCCAGGTAGGCTATAACAAGGTCTAACATTGGCGTACAGATTCAGCTCTTTCCGCAAGGTGAGATTAAGAGAGCGATGGCCTTTACCAATTGGTGTGGCCATGGGTCCTTTCAGGCCAACTTTGTTTCGTCTCACAGACTCTAGACTTTCCCATGTTAGGAAACTCTGGGTTCTAGGATCTACCTCCTTCCCCACATAGTGTTCTTCCCATTCAACTGGCACATCAGCAGCTTTAAATACCTGATTTCACCAAATATTTTTTTTTGTTTTTTTTTTAATAAAAGGACGAGCTTCTTATTTTTAAAGGCTTCATCTGTCATGAAAATCTTCAGGAAAAACAGAAATCCAAAACTTAGAAAAGGCACCATTTACATGGGTTTCAAATGGCCGTTGCAATATGAAGCCAAATACGCAATGTTCCAAATATCGACAATGACTAAGATAAAGAAGATGAATTCTCATTTTATAGTTTTCACATTTTTTGCAGGTTGGTATTAGCAAACCAAAAGAAGATGGAAAAGGACTATCAAACAAGTTAACATGATCTCTTTAACAATTTTGGGGGTCCCATATGGCATTATGTAACAAAACAAGATATAGAATTATTTTCGTCTCTCTATTCCACTACATCATTCTTAACTGGTACCAAGTATTTATGCTCCAGATTCTAAGAGGCCTTGAGCAGCATTTACTGAGTTGAAACAAGTTCATTTCATCTTGAATCTTATGGGCATTTTCCCATAAATATAAGGTTGGACAGGATAAAAAAGTACAATCACATTGGTATATCCATCCTACGTAAAACCTTGTAAACTACAATACTACAATTCATATAACTGAAGACTATAACTTATGTGGAAATTTACGAGTCTCAAATGTAATCTATGCATATATATATATATATATATATATATATATTGGCTTGCCACAGTCTGCACTCTGCTTACAATGTCCAATCTTTGAGTTAAAATAAGCATAAGCATTCTAGGACATAAACATACTTGCAACATCAGGGTAAAACAAGAGGAATAATGGGTAATGCTTGAACAAAATTAGTGTCCTACTTTTTTTCATGTTTTAGACATGTTCTCTGTTGTATCCATCTTAGCAAAATAATGATAATAACAACAGTGATAAATATAACAAGAACAAATGCTCTTATCGATGAGTTTGAGGGAAGAATGCAACTGAAGTGATTAAACACCACTTTATTCTTGTATTTCCCCTCAACCAACAATTACATTAGAAATATTCCACTATGTTATCCTTCACAAAAAGCAAACTGAAAAAATAACAGATACAGCTTTAGTCCTCTTCCTTTCAATTCAATGACCATGTATGAAAAGCTACACAAATCGTCGAATGTAAAAATCATCAGAACTCAACAAATTTGTACGATTCGATGACTGTATTCGAATTCCAAAAGCCAAACTCACATTATTTCACCGCTCATTGATTTCAACCAAAAGGAATCAACACAAAATGAAATATATATACACACACTGACATATACACACACATGTACGAATAAAAATTGAAGAATGTACCTGTTTGACAGATTCAGCGATCTCAGGGCCGATGCCATCTCCAGGGAAGAGAGTCACGCGGATCAGATTGGAATCCGACGCCGGCGATGAGAAACTCCGACCGAAAAAGCTAGGATACGCCGAGGAGAAGATTCCATTGGCTCGTCTCCGAGCTAGTCGCCCAGCGATTTGAGATGCCATTTGCGGCAATTCCTTCCGGTTATAGGCCGCTGAGACCGACTATTTGAATCTTCAAATGTATCAGTGCGATTAAATAATTTTGCTTAAAATTAGAGAGTTAAATGTTAATTGGGGCATTTACGTGAACCTTTTGATCTTTTGTAGGAGAAAGCATTACTTTTTATTGTTATTGGAATATTTTTATTATAATTTATATTTAATCTGAAAGAGCAAAATTGAGAGGGAAAAGTCTGCGGCTTTATTATGACCAGTAATAGCAAGCCAAGTGGCATGTCTTTCCAGCGGTGACTGCCAAGAGAGAACATATACAAAAATGAATACATTTTGGGCCAAAGAAAATAAAGAAAATTTGAGAAATAAATACAAAGTTCCAATTTAATTTGATAAACTATATAATTAACCAATATTATAAATTTCAGTGGGGACTAATAAGAAAATTCCAATTAAATGAAATAGCCTGGAACTAATAGGGCTGAAATTAAATGTTTAAAGGGGGCTTCACAAACAGCCCTTCTAAGTATGGTTGATAATTCTTGACACAATACGAATTTAATTTGAAATTACTGAGAGAAACATAAACATAATTAAATACAATCAAGGGCAAAATCACCTTATATCTTTTCATAAAAAAGTGTTAACATATTTTGAAATTAATATGGTTGATAACAAGGTGCCGACATGTTGGGACAACACAAAAAATCAGGGCGGGCCAAACAGTGGCCGAGTCGCTGTTTTTGGAGTCCAGTCCATAAAAATACAAAGAAAAAACTGGTCTGGCCTGGTTTTTGGGCCTAATGGGACGGGCCAAAAAAGTCAATTGTGTCTAAAAAACACAGCCCAGCCCAAACATTTTACCGAGCCGGACCATGCCAAAATTGACACCTCTATAGAGAATATATACAAAAAAAAATACATTTTGAGCCAAAAATAAATAAATAAAAATTGAGAAATACAGTACAAAGTTTCAATTTAATTTGATAAACTATATATTTAACCAAAATTGTAAACTTCAGTAGGGGCTAACAAGAAAATTCCAATTAAATGAGATGGCCTGGAATTACTTGGGCTAAAATTAAATGGTGGAAGCGGCCTATATATACTCCGGGTGGTTAGGGTGTCTACAATGGGGTTTTTTTTGATAGGTTTTTCAATTGAAAAACCTGAATGCAAAAAGTTCAGCCCATTGTGGGCACAAGCTTTTTCCTGTCCGACATGAAGCGGTACCGACTGTAAGGTACTGCTTCTTTCTATTAATATATATATATATATATATATATAAATGATATATATTTTAATATAAATTGTAACAATACATGTGCATCAAAAAAGAAAAAAAACAATATAGGTTTTAGAGGTTATATGATTTTATTGTTAGGATATAGGGTCCACAAAAAAAACTATTTAGAGGTTTTAGGATTATGGGGAGAAAGATGAGTTTTTTTCTTTTTGATGTTTGTATAATGTGATTAATAAGAACAGTTAACTTTAACTTAGCCCACTTCATGAAGCAGGCTAAATAGAAAAAGCTGCAACTGCAACACAGGCCCAAATATTTCCTTAGTTTTGAATAGAACATGAACGATTAGGGCCCAAATTCAGCCCAGCCTATTTATGCTGCATTAGTGCATTCTTCACATGGAGAAAAGTAAAGTACATAATGCCACTTTTGATTTTTGCAACTGCACATTATATATTTTTGTATTTATGGTCATACAAATTGTCAGTGGCATAAAAGGTTGCAATTAGTTAATTTAAGAAACTCTAGTTCAATAAAGACAGAGATCTTCCTTCAAATTTGTCCATTATTTGTGAACCCTTTCACTTTTTATGGGATGATTAAACAAAAAAAACGAGATATGTTTCAAAATTACTAAAAATCGCTTTAGCTTTGATTCCGTCTTAAATGAAAGGGGTAACCGTTATTTCTATAAATACCAAGAGGATTTTCAAATACTTCTTGCTCATGAGCCAAAAAAAATTAAGACGAATCAAACCTCAAATGGATTTTTGCAATTATAAAAAATCTATGATTTTTTTTTAAAATTAGTCCAAACCTCATGTTCATTTTTATTTTATTTTTTGTAATTATCCCTTTCTTTATATTTGAATCATCCATTCACAAATTTATTGTGACAGTAATATCACCAGTCTAAACACCCCATATTCACATGAAATCCTTCAAGTCCCAAACTTGTGATCACATTCCAATCACTAAGATTACAAAGGCCAGAGCCAAGTACTTCATAATTTATAGAAAAGGATATCATGTATACACACTAAAAAAACATAAGAACTCATAATTTTTTTTACAATTTATTTCACCCTAGACAGAATCACATTATAATTAAACCAACATTGAGATGAAAACATTAACAAACACATAGTCCTTAGCCACAAAACAAATTTTAAATGAACTAGCAGATAGGCAGAGGTGCACCATTCCAGCCCTCAAGACACTTCAACAATGGATCAACAATCAAACCCTTACTCAAAGCTGTGAACACCTTGTCACACTCCTCCCCCGGAGAAACGACCTTTTCGCCCGTCAAGTAGTTCGTCTCAAGTTCCTCTCTGATAAACTTGTACAACGGATACGATCTGCATTCCGTAATCCTGTTACCAATCGCCGGATTTCCACTCTCCAACGCGATCCGTGCACTCTCGACCTCTTTAGGCAAGATCGCCTTCAACTCGACCTCAAACGCCTCGATCTTCTGAAAAATTGACGTGCTCACATTTTTCTCATTCTCACCGTTGTTCAACGCGTGGTCCACAAGAACTTGCCTCAACTTCTGCATCAAGGGGTAGGTCCCGCTGCACGGATCGTCGATGTATGCAAACACGTACTCGCGGTCCACCACGCGGAGAAGATCCTTCTCGCAGAATCTTGACGGGTGAAGTTCGCCATTAATACCCATCGTTAGAGTTCTCTTCGCCACTTGGCTAACGGTATTTTTAACCGAAAGCCTCAAATTCTCTTCCAAATGCCTCAAATCGATGGCCTGGCATAGAGCGATCAAATATGTGGATGACATCAGCTTTAGAATATCCAGAGCCTCGACGGTCTTTCTAGAAGAAATCAATCCAAGTGAATTCACATCTTGGTTATGTTGCTCTGCACTTTGGACATGATTGGTAACAGGATTAGCTAAAAATTGAAGCTCCGAACAATACGAAGCCATCGCGATTTCGGACCCTTTGAAACCGTAATCCAAGCTCGGATTCCTACCGCCAGAGAGATTAGACGGCAATCCATTGTTGTAGAAATCATTAACCAGCTCGGAAAATTGAGCGAACATCAATTTTCCGATAGCTGCTATCGCCAATCGGGTGTTGTCCATCGATACCCCGATTGGCGTGCCCTGGAAGTTACCACCGTGTAACGCTTTATTCCTGGAAACATCGATCAAGGGGTTATCGTTAACCGAATTAATTTCCCGCTCGATCATTTTCGTCGCGGTTCGGATAACTTCGATTTGGGGGCCGAGCCATTGAGGCGACGTTCTAAGCGCGTATCGATCCTGTTTCGGTTTTTGCAACGGATCGGTTTCGTGCAATTTCTGAGCAGCCTTAACGTACGCGCTGCCATTTAGTATATGTTCCATTATAGCAGCGGCCTCAATTTGACCCGGGTGATGTTTCAGCTTATGCGTCAAATGATCCGTAAATTCGGGTTTCCCATTCATGACCTCGGCGAAAATCGCTGACGTCACTTCCGACAGGACGGCGAGGATGTTCGCCTCGTACAACGCGATCGAGGCCAATCCGGACCCGACAGCTGTCCCGTTGACTAGCGCGAGGCCTTCTTTGGGCTGCAGCTCGAAGAAGCCGCTAACGCCGGCGAGGCTAAAAGCCTCGCCGGCGGTGAGGGCTTCGCCGTTTGGGCCGACGGCCTTGGAGTTGGGCCGGCCCGTTAACAGTCCGGCAATGTAGGATAACGGGACGAGGTCGCCGGAGGCGGTGATCGTGCCGCGGAGGGGCAAACAGGGGGTGATGTTGTGGTTGAGGAATTTTGTTAGGGCTTCTAGGATTTCGAATCGGATGCCGGAATATCCTTGGAGGAGCGTGTTGATTCGGACGAGCATGGCGGCTCTTGTGGCGGAGTGTGGCAGCGCGTGGTTGGATTCTGTGCCGTTGCCGAATATTCCGGCATTCAAGAACCTGTTACAGTCCAATTTCGAATAATTATTAGATCGTGTTATAGAAGAAGTTCAGTTATTCTGACTTTCAGCAAATTACAAATTCCAACATATCAGACTGTGGGGAACTTGTGAATGTGTCACATTTTGCACTTTTGGGGACTTTTTTAAAAATAATTTTTGATAATTACAAAAACCCAAACCATAAAATTTCAAAATTACAGAAGTCTCACTGGATTTTGATAATGTCTTACAATTTTACCACAATAATTAGTTGAATGACGGAATTTGATGACTGCATCAGATAATTTACAATTTTATCCCTCAATTTTTGTAAATATTACAAATGACCCCATCTTTTTTCTTTTCTATATATAACAACTAACCTCATATTTTTTGTGGAAAGTTGGGACAATTTATAATAGGGGTAATTAAAAAACAACCTTCAGGTTTAGGTTAATTACAAAAAAAAAAAAAACTGACATGTTTCCAAAATTTAAAAAAAACCTTCAGGTTTTGTTTTGTCTTAAATTTAAGGGTGTAACTGTAATATTTTTGCAAATATCAAGGGGTTTGTTTGAAATATTTTCGAAAATCACTGGAAAAAATATAAGACAGGAATCAAACAATAAGGGTTTTTTTTTTGTAATTTTCAAAAAACTCTGGTTTTTTTTTTGTTAATTAGCCAAAACCTTAGGGGTGTTTTTATAATTAATCCTTTATAATATTTAAAAAAAAAATCATCCAATTTTGTACGTATGTCTATGTCCCATATATATTCTTTTTTTTTTTTTTTGTGGTCCTAGTCAAAGAACATACATGTAAAAAGGGTAATACCTTAAGGTAACATTAACTAATCTTTGTAATTATCCCTACTAACAAATACATGTCATAATACACTAAAGTCAAAGAAGTCTTGTATCCATACATCTTTGGAAATTGGTACCAATTATTTAAGACAGTTTTCGAATGAAATAAAACCGGCCTCCAAATTATGAAAATTAATTTAGCCATGGTTGGAGTCAACTACTGGCCAGCTAAAACCCTAAAATATTATTATGAGATTAATATTGAATATTTCTTAGAGGGAACCATTCGGCACATTTATTGCACCCGCGTTTGAACCAGTGTGCTTAAATGATATAACAGCTAATGTACCCATACTTAAATTAAAATAATATTAATCACAATAATTTTCAATTTTCCAGACTACAGAAAGAATAATTTAAGCAAAAATAGTAAAACAGCTTGTTCCCCCAGAGTATTTAAAAAAAAAAAAAACTGGATGCAGCTTCTAGTAAATGAAAACACACAATACAATTTGAATCTTTTGTTATGCATAGTGTTTTATCTTGAATTAATCCCAGATGCATAGTTACATATAAAATATAATGTATGGTATAATATGCGGTAGAAAAGAATATCTGGGCAACATAATTTCTTATTGAGTCATCGAATTTTTAGCCTTGTTCTCTCCATGACAAAAATATTTTTGTTTGCCATATTGTTCAAAACCATGCTTTTTAGTTCAAATGTTCATTTCACCCTAATTTATTTTCATTTTTTGGAAATCGATTGGTACCGCATCAATTTTATGAAAAATGGTCACGTACCTCAACAGAGACTACAGGAAGGATATGATCGTTAATTTTTTTATTGAAATGGCTAAAAAAACATGTTTTTCAAAACAAAAAAAAAACAAAAAAAAATTAACAGCCATTATTTCTTCAAAAATTCAGAAATGCAAAAAAAGTTATAAAAAAAAAATTTAATTTGGTTTTACCTAATGAGCTCCTTCTGAAGAGCACCACCTTGTTTAGTCCTCCTATGTGACGTGGCACCAAAACCCGTTGTAACTCCATAACTGTCAGTCCCTTTATTCATACTCTCCATAACCCAATCGCTACTCGCCTTAACCCCCGCACGCGCCGCCTCCGCCAGCTCCACCGCCACCGCATTATCCCTCGCCGCGATCGCCGCCACCTGCGCTATCGTCAGGCTCTCACCGCCGAGCTTCACCGCCGGCTTCCTGAATTCCTCCACCATCCTCTTCACCTCGTCCAGGTGGCTCCCCTTCAGCGACTCCGCCGCCACCCAGTTCAACGGATCACGCGTGGTCTCCACGCACAACCCGTTCGAGTGGTGGTGCCCATTCTCCATTGATACGCGCTTTTAGATATTTGGGTACACGACTTTGGGTTGTTTTTTTTTTTCACACAGAAACACACACACGAGAGGTGGTATTATTTTTTTGCTCTTGTGTGTGTGTTTTTTGTGTGATATTTGAAATGTGGTAAGTAGGATATGTGGATGTGGCTTTAAATAGAGAAATATATGTGTTACGTATTGGATTTTTGGTAGGTGGGTTTTGGGCATGGAGAGAGTGGAGGCTCGTATATGGGAGTTGGTTGAGGATTGATCTGAGCCGTTGGTTTTGGGTTTGATTGACGGTTGGGATTTGATGACTTGCTGCGGCTTGGAAGGTGGACTTAATTAGTAAATAATAATTGTTTTCAATTTATTTTTATTCTATGAAAGGTTTTGGTGGTTGGTGGGAATAGGATGGGGAAAAGTTGGAAATTAGGTAATGGAGGTTTTTTCCTTTTTCTAAACTTTTTTTGATTTTTCTAAATTTTAACACCTTTTGGAGTTGAGACTTTTTGCTCAACTAAATTTCAATACTTTAATTAATTTTGTTATTAATAACGGTTTTCAAAATTTAGACATGTATAGTTAATTAGAACGGTGCTAGCTTATCGGGCCAAGAGAAAATCAGGCCGAATGGAGCTAAATTCTATTGGGTTGCTATTTTGATGGCCCAAACCCGACTCAACTAAAGAAAATACACTTGAAAAGTCGGGGCAATCGGGAATTTTGGGCCCAATAGATCGGGTCAAATGGGACCGATTCTTTTTGGGTTTACAATTAATATCACATCCCCACCTGACACTTTGATCGGGCTAGTTTCGACATCGCTACTGTTAATGACAATAACTTAAGATAACGTCATCAGTGTTATGTTTATTAGTTACCACGAATGATTAACGAAATGTATACTTTGATTGTGCGCGTAGTGGATGTCATGTATTTAGAATGATATTATTATTGTACATGTGACATTACACGTAGTAGTGGACTAGAAATTGGAGATCGAGGGAAAGACAAATACATTATCTTGAAAATAGTATATAAAGTAATATTTTTAATTTTTATTGAAACTTAAAAATTATATATATAAGTTATATTAATTTTGTGGCTCCATTCCGGATCACATGATATACTTAAATATCATATGAAACACTTTAGTAATTAATAAAAGATGCAAATATAGTAGGTAGACATAATGTTATTAAAAACTCCACGTCATCCAATATTTGTGCAATTTATGGCTGCACCTAATAAGTAATAAGTTCCAGGGACAGGAAGTGGGTTGCAACTAATAAGTTACAGAATTACATAATAAACAAAAATGCTCTTGGTTTGGTTTACTTTCCTTGCTAAAATCTAAAAATGTGGTTTGATGAACAAAAAGAAGGTTAGACAGACAAAGATGGTGGTTGATAAACCAAAAATTTGAATAGATCTGCCTACCGTAAAGAAAGACGTGAAAGTAATTAACAAATAAATAAAATTAAGTTTTTCAAACGGTACATATTAAAGTTTATTTTCAAGAGTTTCACGATTTCGTGTCCTTAGAGAATTATAATTACATTCATATACGTAAAATGTGATGCAAACGGAAACATGAACAAATATACAACGTAACTCACGTTGTGTGTTGATTTTATAAGATATAATAATAAAATAAGTATTTATATGATTAAACTCTAACAACAATAAAACTCTTAGTTATTGAAAACTCCTACCATATAATAATAGAGCAAGTCTCATGTGAGATCATCTCACAGATTGAAATTCATGAGACGGATCTAATCCATTTTACAAATCAAAACATGATAAATCCAAATTCAAATAGGTTAGCTAATACAGGTCATTTTAGGATTCGTCTCATTAAATTGATCCGTGAGACCGTATCATATGAGTTTTTGTTAATGAATAAAATAACCCCTAAAACTTCCTAATAGATATTGAGCTTGAGCTATCTTCAAATCTTATGATCCATCAAAATGCATTGTATACAAATCAAATTACACAAGTGTTATAAACTTTATGATTTCCCACACCGTAAAATTAAAGGGCCTGTTTGTTTATGTTTCCATGGTTCATTTCCAGTTTCTAGAGTTGGAAATAGAATTTTGAGAATTTATTGGTTTTCGTGTGGAAATTGGGATTATGTTTGGATGAATGAATTGAAATGTGTTTTATGTAGGGTTGGAAATGAGATTGTGTTTGGTTTGAGTAGTTTTAAAATATTATTTTATGTATATAATAATTGAAAAGTTGGTAGTGGTGGGGTCCACTTCAATATTTTAATTTAAATATATAATATTATATTTGTAAGATTATAGTTGGTGGGTCCCATTAGATAGTTATAATTTAAAAATAGTAATATTTTAAATAGATAAAGTTGATAATGGTGGGTCCCACATATATAATTGGGTTAAAATATGAAAATAATGATTGATAAGTAATGATGAGTAGTGTAGGGTAGTGTATAGGTTTGAGAATAGAAATTATAGGTTTGAGATGTTGTTTTATTTGAAAAATAGAAAATGAAAATGATGATTTCCATTGGAAATTTTATGAACAAACATGATTCCACTTTTATGTATAGTTGGAAACTGGAAAGAGGCCATTGAAAACATAAACAAACAAGGCCTTTTTTTCTCTTAAAATATTAGCATTCCGCCATTTTTTCTCTAAGTAACTTGTCATATTATTCATCCAGAAAAAATAAAAATAAAAAATATCATGGAATGACAGAGATTTTATCATTTTATTTTTATCGAAACAGATGGTGAATTTTATGCATCCGCATCTATTTTGACTCATTTCCAAACATTTTGTTAATCACGAAATTTCCTAGTTATGCCGGCACTCCCTACTAATTTAAGTAGTGTTTTTTTTTTAATTGAAATTTAATTAGTAGTGTTTTGGTACAAGTCATTAAGATAAACGTAGGTGCTTCAATTAATGACACATTGTGGATTATTAATGTCAATATATAACATCAGATAATCCAATGATCTAGTTATATATATAGTCTATTTTAGTAGAAAAAGACGATCTATGTTCAAGTTTTATATCCAAATTGACTATAGGCTGCATCATGGAAACATTTAAACTATTTTGCCCTTTGTTTAAAAATAGTACTTAGGAAAAAATTATAATTTAGTTAACTGTAAAAAAATTACCATAATAGCGAAAAGGAGTTTAATTTATTCTAATTTTAATAAAAAAAAATATCAAGGTGTTTACATATTAAAGGATTCAGACTCTGATGATTTGCTATGAAGTTTCTTGGCATTTTAGCCAACTATATATGGTCAAACAAACGGAATCAACTTGTTTTCATCAAATAAAAACCCAGCCAGGCCAATAAATTGATAAAAACAGATTACTAATGCGGTAAATTTAACAAGAAATGTTAGGTAAATTATGGTGGCTTAGAAACAACAATTCTTCAAAGCAATAGTCATTGATAGAAATCATAGAATGACCAAATTGGGCTTCCTTTGACTCACCAGTACTCATCAGTCAAGAACGCGTCAATCCGTTCAAACTTTTTTTTGAGTACAATTACAAAGTCCTAATAGGGTGGGACGGGTGGAATTTGATCTCAGGTCAATAGTCTGATTTACAAATGCTCAAACCAACTGAGCTATAATCAATTCCCCAATCCGTTCAAACTTGAAACATTGTTTATAATTTAATATGTTCATATATAGGGGGGATATGCAGTTTTTACTAGACATGGCCAAATGAAATCGAAATTGGGTTTCAAATCGGAATCAGAATCGTGGTCAACAGTTTTGGGAACCATTGACCGGTCAATGGTTCCAAAAATGAAACCGGAACATTGAGGATCCAAGTTCCAAATCGAACGTAACCGAAGTCGATTCGATTTTGGAACAGGAACCGTGAGGCGACGGTTCCGATTTTGATTCCTCCAAAACGAGGAATCGGAACCGGAAATTTTGGAATCAAAACCGGCGGTTCCAGAACCGTGACCACCCCTACTTCTACCTCGATGAAAATTGGATCGAATAAAGTTATTCAACGAGCTTCTTGAGTCATGCGGACTTCATCTCCCTGTGGCGCCCCCCTGGGGGAAGGAGATCATGTCCGGGTCTTCTAGGAGGTCTTTCTCCCGTTTGGCATTATCGGCTCTGGAATTAACGACTTGATAGTTGGCTCCTCGTTTTGATCCCACAGACAATGCTTAAATGATACTGCTTGAGAGTTGTAGATCACTCCAAGTCAGTGTAATTACATAATTAGAGCTGTAAATTTTTGTCCGATTCGGTGAACCAGTCCAACCGATCAGGTGAAAAAATCAGACTGGGTTATATTTTTGGAAGCCTGAAATAACTCGGGCCTATTGGCATAGCTAAAATATGCCAATCAATATATATATAATATATTGCAATCTGATTATGCACATTCAACTTATAGTATTCTAATTTGCGAACTTGATAAACCAAGCCTATTTGACTTAGCCAAAAAAAAAAGTGTAAATATTGCATAATTAAAACCTAACCTCTAGTTATCCTTTGCGTTTCAAGGGTGGGGGTTTGATGCTAGGAAGCACGAATATTTCTTTGAGGATATCGTATTTATATTGGATACGTATCTGATACGATACTTTATCCGATATTTCATGAATATATTTACACATGAAAATAGATATAATTTATTCTATTGCTCATTTTTTTAATTATTTTTTTGTGTGTGTCTATATGAGCTATCACATTTCAAATTTGAGTACTATTTATGAAATTTTATTTTTTTAATTATAGAAATGCTTTATATTATCAAAAGAAAAAAAAACATCCGCTATTCTTCATTATGATTCAAAATTTCTTAATTTGATGAAAAATTCTAAAAAATATTAATCGATAATTTAGAACATCTTCTATTCCACCGCAAATGATTGACACGTATATGAAAATTACCATATTAAAAAACCGTAATTTAGGCTTGATTTATGCTTCAAAATTAATATATTAGTTTTTATACACGTAACAATCATCTTTGTAGTGGTGTAATAGAAGATAAAATACATTTTCGGAACAGAATATCTCTCATCCACGCCCATCAATTTTGAAACACTCATACGAAAACAAATATAACATGATCATATTTTTCACAGACATGAAATGTACAAGACAACGAAATTACATTCCAATTTAGTTATCGTATGTACAGTCGTACTCTTGCTAAAAATACCATGAAAATACATTTCTGATTTCATAACCTTATGTCCTTATCTCCTGTCCATTTCAATTTTTTTCTTATATAGGCACACTTTTTTATAGGATTACAAATTTGCCCCGGTGTTAGTGTAAAATTGCAAAACAACCTCCCCAATAAGGTAAGATGCCAAAAAGGATAAGAACTATTAAGAGAAAAAAAAAAAGAAAAAAGAAAAAGGAAAAACTTTCGTATGATATTAACCTTCCCAAAAAAAAATAAAAAAAAAATCCTTCATCACACAAAGATTGTGGAGAGTGGGTTGGTAAAAAATTGAAACTCTTCAATTGTTTTTGCACCTATAAATCGGACAAATTGTTTTGTGCATATCACATATTTGAAGTTAAAAGATCACTGTTTTGGATTTTGGCATTTTTGTTTTTTTGGTCTCATTGGCAAAAGGTGAAGTAGGTAAAAATTAAAATAAAATGATAAAAAAATTAAAAAGGAACGTTGTACCTCTAGGCTAATGTAGTAATGTTTGATAAATGTATGGTAACTTTTGTGAGTTTTTTCAAATATTCTTAAGAGGTAATTTTAATTTGCCCCTCAAATTATGCGTGATTTTCTTCTTTGTCCATTTAACTTTGAATTGTTCTATTTTATCCCTTGAACTCGTCCGGATTGAAATATGGCTTTCAAATTAAGTTCCGAATTAATGGATGCTGCCAAAGGGAGTGGCGATGTCATACGCAAAAAGGAAGAAACTCAAAATGGCGGAGGCAAATAGAGCTTTTGCACATTACAAATCGTTGCACTTAGCCTATAATTTCCAAATTTACCCCTCATTGTTAGTGCATTGTGTGTAGCTATTACATCTCGAACAATTATTTAGATCAATTTTCTCTCAAAATCTCCTCATCTTTAGTCAATATATAAATAGTACTAGTTTTCATTAGTAAACCTAGGCTATGATACAATTTTCAGATATCAAAAAATAAAATAACCATACAGGTTAAAGGGTAACTTTGGAATTTATTGGTTAACCTGATTAAGTACCAAAGTTCAAGGATAAAGTAGAAAAATTTAAAGTTAAGTAAGTAAATTAGAATAACTCTAATAGTTTGGGAGCAAATTCAAACTACCTCTATTCTTAAATATAGGGTCTTTTTTGTTGTTTTTTTGGAACCAAAAACATAGGAGGATTTCCCCTTGTTTTGTGGTTGGTCTTCTCTGGCGGCCACGAAACCTTCATGTGCTTTGTGCATTTGTCTTTACCATTTTCCAATTCGTTTCTTTCACAAAATTGCTACGAAATTGCACTATTTTGAAGGACATGGACCACAAAATTCTTGAAATCGTGTTTCTAATTACCATATGAGCTGATTCTTGATCACGAGTAATTAAATGTTTTTCGCCACAAGTTCATGCCATTTATTGGTTAATTCTAACTTTCACATATCGTTTTTACTAAAGTAATTACCCTTCTTTCTTATTTTTATTTTTCTATTTTTTAAATGTTTTAGAGAAATCATAATCTTCAACGCATGGATTAATCCCTCTCCCGTAAGTTATGCTCATGCACTTCGTATAATTACAAAAACACCCTTGAGGTTTGGGCTAATTACAAAAAGACCAAGAGATATTTCAAAATCACAAAAAATCCCAATATCATGTTTGATTATGTGTTAAATTTTAGGGGCTAACTGTAGTATTTTTATAATTATCATGGGTTTTTTTGATATATTTTTGCTTATGGAAGAAAAAATCTAAGACAAAATCAAAGCTCAAAGGATTTTTTGTAATTTTCAAAAATATCTGAATTTTTTTGTAATTAACCCAAATATCAGCGGTGTTTTTGTAATCATCCCTAAAATTAATGGATAAAAAATATGCATTTAACGTCCAATCATAATATATTGCAAATATGAAACATTAATATTGTAGAATACTAAAATGGCCCAACACTATTCTCTATTTCAGAGAAAATTAAATACATAAAAAAATTATTGGTCAAACACACTATTCTAAATCTATATTTCAGCAAATTTTCAATATTGTAGATGCATGTAAATAATACAATTCCTGATTCTTAGTTGTACACATTCCTTTCCATATATGTAAATTGCAAGCTTAACTTTAACTTAATAAACGTAAAATTATAAATGAAATTCATTTTAACCTTTGTTTTTGGAGTTGTTGCCATTTTATTTATATTGATTTTAAACTGGTTTAGTTTTTTTTTTTTATAAAGAACATTTTTAGACAATGTCTGAGCCATTACACCTAATCTATGAGGAAGTTGGTGGAGGATTTTAATTGCTGACTGGTCAAAAATCGTTATCCATTACTAATGGGTAAAAAAATATAAAAAAAGGACAGAAACCCTTCACATTACTAATGATTTTGTCTTTGAGTGGCGTTTAAAACTTGTCTCAACCTTAAGGCGTAATATTTTTTTATTTGTTATGACAAACATTTTGATACTTTTGTTTTATTTTTTTTTTGCCATTTTTAAGTCATTATTACATCACTAGCATTCACACAGTTCGGGTAATTTAACAAAATGTGGTGTTTATGAGATTTTTTGGCAAAATTATAGTGGATTTGGGAATATTGATGGGCGCTATTGCTGACAATTGGGCGCTATTGGTAATAGCGCCCAAGCTTTCTTTTTATTTTTTTTCTTTGTTTTGGGCGCTAATTTGACTAGCGCCCAAAGTTAGTTTAGTTTTTTTATTTAATTTTTTTATTTAATAATTAATTAATTTATTTATAAATTTTTAGCAAAAAAAGAATAAAATTATTCGATTAAATTTTTAAAACCGAACCATAAAAAAATCTATGTCTCGAACAGTATTAAAAGTTTGGGATGGTTCGGGACGGAGATTCGGTTATGATGGAACGATACGGTATGGTTAGTTTTTTTTTTATTATTTATTTAAAATTAATTAATTAATTTATGAAATTTTAGCAAAAAAAGATTAAAATCATTCGATTAAATCTCCAGAACCGAACCATAAAAAAATCTATGTCTCGAAACGTATCGAAAGTTTGGGATGGTTCGGGACGGAGATTCGGTTATTATGGGACGATACGGTATGGTTAATTTTTTTTATTTTTTATTTATTTAATAAATAATTAATTAATTTATGATATTTTAGCAAAAAAAAAATATTAAAATCATTCGATTAAATCTCCAGAACCGAACCATAAAAAGAATCTATGTCTCGAACCGTATCGAAAGTTTGGGACGGTTCGGGACGGAGATTCGGTTATGATGGAACGATACAATTTTGCCAAAAAATCTCACAAACACCACATTTTGTTAAATTACCCATACAGTTCCCACTTATAGTTTTCTATTTATAAGCCTATGTTTTCCTTTCCTTTCATTTTATTTTTATTAGCGGCGTCAATTCGGAAAAACGAGTCATGTTTGCGTTCAATTTTGAATCAATTCCGGACTACATTCAGAATACATCAAAAATTAAATAATATATAAGATAATATTTTTTAAAATGGCAACATTATATCATATTCATATCAGTCATGTTTCTCGTGTACGTATTTCTCCCAATAAGTTTAGACCATGTCGTGTTATCGTTTGTCACCCCTAATTTTTGTATTTAATTTTTTTTTGGGGGTGTGGGGCATTTTTCTGCTGAGCAATCTAATTGTTTTAGCTTCTTGTAAAAATTACGCAAAAACTTGACAAGGAGTAATTGTGAAAGAAGACCATAATAACCTTACGTGTGAGATATTATATATGTTTCCATTTTTTTTATTGCTGCCAAGAATTGATATATGTGTCACATTTCTCGTGCTATGCAATCCTGGATAAGATTTTGTACTAATTAAAAAAATTAGAATTAGAAAGAATTGAAATCTTGATTTTATAATATGGATTCCTGGATGCACCAACCCTCGTATGAGTATCATTCTTTTATTTTAATTTGGTTGCATTATTGGGTTAGTTGTACTTCTTGGCCTTACACAATGTGAAAGCACTTGATTTTTATTTTTTTAAAAGTAAATGTCTTATATGGAAGTTTCAATCTTCCCACTACTTGGTTTTATTCATGCCAGCTAACTATTTTTCTTTTTTAATTTGTTAACTAAAATTAATTATATACATCATTATACTATAAAACTCAATCATCCATAACCATATCTTTCAATAATCAACTTTAATAATTATTAGTAGTTCATAACTATATTAGAATTATTAACTTACTAGTAAATGCGTGCCGAAGACCTCTTAGTTAATTCATAAACTTTATTGATTTCAATAATATATATTTTCCAATAACCATTAGTAAACTGTTTAAATTAAAAGTCATGTAGATTGTCAGAGAGCAACTGGCAAACTGAGAATGCATTTATTAATGGTGGAAACTGTTTTTCGACAAGATCCATAATTAATATATTTAATATGAATAGAATGGTCCTGTTTGCGCAGGATCTATTATCTAATATATCCATGAGACAAAAGAATATTATTATCTTTTGTACCGAAAATTTTATTTTCTGTTAAATGTTAATATAACTGGCAACTACTTGTTTCCTGTTCCATAATTGGAATGTGTTAACCAGGTGGCTTAGCCCACCTGGCCACCACAAGCAATTGTGGGATGGAGGTCAGTGGTTCAAATCTCTGCTCCATCAAATTGTTTGTGGGGTGGAGGTCAGGAGTTCATATCTCTGCTCCATCAAATTGCTCCCCGGGGCATATGCGAGCTGGTGAAGATTTGGTGGGAACTCATATTGAATAGTATCCGTGTGGGTTCGATTCGGGAGAGATCGTTATTAGTAGATTGGGGGGTCGAACATAATTGTTCTCTTTTACAGGAGGATGGTTGTGCGTCGTGACCCGTCATAACACTGGCCGTGTTTACCTTGGCGGCAATGAATGAAGAAAGCCGGCTGTCATTGTCTCAGACATAGTCGGGCGCAGCGCAGGCTGAGTTATCAAAAAAAAAAAAAAGATAATTGGAATGTGTTCAATTTAAAATCTAAAAGGGGGAAAAAATCAAAGAGAGATAGAATAGTACAAATATGTAATGTAGTTCATTTGATTTCTATTCACGAATAAAATGGTCAAATTAAAGACTAAAAGGCTGAGATAATTAATATTAAACAATCTGTTTGATACATTGTTGCATTACATAAATAACCTATTTAATAAAGTGATTGCGATGAAAAGATTAATAAATGAAGAAAACCACTCCAATATATCAAATTATAAAATTGCAAATATCATAAAATTGATTACTTTTATTTTTTTTCTAATTATTTCATATATAAACTTGATGTTTGTATGTATGGAAAGTTAGTTTTAAATCAACCTCCAGTATATAACGCCTACTACATAAAAGTCTCAAGATTAGCTATATATCATTTTCAGCTAAATTAACAAGCTAAGGTTGTCAAACGTGACAACAGTATTAGCTCGGAATTGAACACTATTATTTTTCCAAAAACGTACAAAGAATTGATCGATCAAAATATTGATTATCTCGTACCAATTTTTTTTTTTTAAAGTTTACTCAAATATTTATTTATTTATTTCTCTCACAATACAATTATAATGTTTTCAATGAACTGAGATTCAGAGAAATGTACGAGCCATATACTAGAAAAGAATAATTGTTCCAATAACTGAATCCATACCAAACAAATGATAGGTAGGTGGAACCAAAGGTCCAAAGCGCATGATATGATATAATAATAATAATAATAATATAATAAATGAGTGATGAATATACATTCACATATTTGGAACAATGTGGACCAAACATTTTCTCCCAAGGCCCACTGGGCCGATATCCTTTATGGGCGTCGTTTTAAGCTGAGTCAACATGCAGAAATGGGGCCCAATGGCCCATGTATAGACTAGTTGATTTAAAGCTGTAGTTGTAGTAGTTGATGTCATTTGTTCACAACCTGTCAACAACCACTCACTTTCACCCTTAATTGCATATAATCAAATTCTCCTCTTTTCTTTTTTTTTTTATTTATTTTACTTATATGAAAATAAGTGATACATGTAAATAAAATATAAAATATATAAAGAAAATATAACGTTATTCAGTATGGTTTATTAAAATAAAATTGAAAACCAAATGGCTGATCAAATTCTCTCTTTCACATTTGTTTCTAATTTACAAATCTCATCCTCAAGGTAGGGATGGCAATGGGTAGGATTCGGGTAGGATTCTACATCCTCCATCTCCATACCCATTTATTATACTCATACCCATACCCATACCCATCGGGATTCATTTTCATACCCATCCCCATACCCATCCAAGATTCTACATTTTCATACCCATCCCCATACCCATCGGATGATCGGGTATTTATACCCTACTCATACCCTCTTACCAATCGACAATTGTATTTTTTCAAATTTAAGTTATTTCTTTTTTAAAGAGAAATTTGAGTTATTTAAATAAAGATATTGATATTTACTAAATTCCTAAGGAAACAATAAGGAAAAAGAATACAAATAAGAATTAGCGAACTAAATATTATAAAAATATAGCAAAATATTAAAAGGATTAAACAAAAGTGTTAGTGGGTTTGTAGATTTTGATTGAGACTTGGGAAAAATCCTTTTCTTTAAATATAAATAAATAGAGTTGTATAAATAAAAAAAATATGTAAAATATTATAAATAAATATATATGTAGATATATTATATATATATATATAATATTATTATTTAATCGGGTATCGGGTAGGGTATGGGTAGGATGTACCTAGACCCACCTCCATACCCATACCCGAAAATACCCATACACACGTACCCATTTATTTAATCGGGTACAAAACTACCCTCCATACCCCCCTCCATTAGGGTCGGGTATCGAATCCTCCGTCGGGTTCGGAGGAAATTGCCATCCCTACCTCAAGGGGGAAGTATTTGTTAAGAGAATACAAAGGGATACTTATAGTTTTAAAAGATAACTAAATATTTTTGTAATTACTCGGATATAGTATTTGTAATTACCAGGAAAAAAGGAAAAACGAAAAAAATTTGCCAGCCCAAACTTCACCAAATCTATTCCGTCAACAACCCTTTAGGTATATATAAGTTCGACCTAAAGTATACAATAAACGCTATTTAAAGACAATAAATAATACTTGGATAACAAAACAATTTAAGAGAGTATTTGCAATCACTAAAAACAAGCGCTTCTTAGTGTTTGGCTGAAAAAAAAATCACTTTGTAGTATTTACAAATGTCAACTTCTACTTCATTTAATTAGAATCTAGGAATGAAAAGCTTTAGATTTTTGCTTCTGCTTCTGATTTGACTTTTACAAACAAATAAACACTTTTCCAACTTTTTCACCGAACACTCTCGAATTCTGCTTCCTAACTTTTCTTATTTCTACTACAGTAAATCACTTTTTCTTCTAAAAATATAAGTTTTTGCAAGCCCAAAATGTAAACGATGCCACAAAAGAAAATAGAATCTCCCCTTTCTATAAAACAGACTCTCCAACAAGTTCCTTTATTAGTTCAAAAGTTCATCCCAAACAAGAAACAACCCATATATCTTTCTACAAAAACAGAGGAGCATATAACGAAAAGACTTAATTCACATTTATCTGTTAGGCCATAGGATGTAATAACTCCTAATCTATGTTCCTAAGTAGAAAGAACATAGTTTTCTACTTATTGTCAGGACCAGGAGCTTGTGGTCCGAATGAAGGTGGAGCTGGAGGTCCATAGTACTGAGGAAGCCGAACATTCTCTCGTCGTCCTCGCGCCCTACCAAACAGGTAACAAGCAATCGCAGTAATCAAGAAGAACAGGATTACCGGTAAGGATACCACCACTACGTACCCCATTTTTCGCTCTTTAATCGATCCAAGATACAATCCTACCGCTATGAGGACTTTCCTGCAATAAAAATTATTTCCGATCAACGGCTTAGATTGGTCGATGAGATTCTTTTTCTAATGTTAGCTAATCATTCGGATAAGTCGTTTTGTTGGTTGATTGTAACTACATACATGTTTTTCATAAATTACAAGTCCCTTGATCAAGCTTAAGTAATCTGGATAGTCTATTTCATATGGTGTTTCATCTTCTATGTCAATAAACATTAATGTACGACACACCACGTGTGCATTGATGACGTTATTTTGTATAGTTCATAGTTGGCAGTGTATTGAAGATTTAGAATTTGTGATAACACCATTTTGAAATACAAGTTGTACAAAATAGGACAGAAATTGTGAAGAGGAACAACCATATATTAATATAACCCCTGAGCACAATTGTGTGAGTGCGTGTGTGTGTGTTTGAAGGAAGATCACAATTGTGTTTGGATCTATAATGAATTAGCTACTAGTGCTACTAATTAGGAATCCATGTAAACAAAAGGCTTAATTGGGTTATCCTGAAAAAGATGTGAAACAGCTTTACAGAAGGTATTATTGTTAAATTCGGGGTGACTTTGGTATGGTCCCACACATGAAGCGTACCCAATATGAGAGAGAGCTCAAGCTCACCAAGTGAGGTTCCATCCTAAAACCAATTGATGATAGTAATAGCTCACTTGGCTTATAAAGTGGACTCTCTTCCCTTAATTAATCAATGTGGGACAACTCACAAGTGACATATCTCAACAATTATCCATACTACACTAGGTGTACTACACTTGGTGGATGGATGAGTGACATATGTCCCACTATTTATATGAATGAATGACAAGTGTTTAATCTTATAAGTAATCAGACACTTGTTATTCATCAATCTACGAAGTGTATGTACACTTGGCATCAACCAGAACCTTAACAGAATACAAACTAGAAAAAGTCTATAAAAGTATGAATTAAAGGGGAATAATAATATTAAAGGGGTGAGATTTCCTATTCAGGAGAAATTATTTTTATTTCCTAATATGTCTCTGAAATTCTGCTTTGATATTTTGCGTTATTTATCTCCTTTTCTTTTTCGGTGCCAAAATATTATCAGGCAAATCAATCAAATATCAACTATTAACCAAATAAAAAATAAAAAATTTACCCATAAACTTTGTTAAACCAAAATTAAAAAATAAACAAATAAAAATTACACATATATCAAGCCCTCTTGTTTTTTTTGGCTGAATAATCGATTTCTCATGATTTAGTTATTTCAAAGCAAGTCAAGAATTTCATTTGATTTATCAAAAAAATTAAGAATTGAAAGGCAGTAACTCATCAAGAGAAAGAAGTAAAAGTTGTGCAGCAGTTTACTTTTAACAGATTGAAAGAAAATTAAAGAAATATAGCACGTATATAATCGCTTCAGCTGAAAGAAATAAGAAAAGAATCGATTTTTTTCTTTTCCTTTTTTTTTCCCCCTTGTAGAACAGATATCAAGGCGTACCTTCCCTGACACCGGAAGAGAACAATCGAAACCTCGTACTGAAATTTTAACTCTGTAAACTCAGAGAGGAAGATGATAGAGACATCAGATTCTTTATCTAATTTTTCTTTACAAAAAATAGAGAGAGAGAACCAAATGAGATGACGTGACGGACTGACGGTGATCGCCAAATTCACACGGTGCACCAATTTAGCAGTATGAGTTTTTTAAAATTATATTTTATTTTATTTGGTTGGGTCTTCTTTTTAGGGGTGCCAATTCGAGTCGTGTTCGGATTCACGGGTCGTGTTGAGACATGATAATTACACAAATTTGCTCAACCCGAACACGACGAGTTTAACTATATATATATATATATATAGGATTTGGATCTCGTGAATCCACATATCTTAGGTGAGTACACGAGACCAAATCTGAGGCATTGATTTAATTTTTAAACGGTTGAGATTAAACAGATTTTACTATTTTTAATAGATAACTTTATAAAAATAAGAACTTTTTGGTAATTTTAATTAATATCAGTTTTTAGGAAGGGAAGTTATTTTTGGTAGTGGGCTAGAAATTAGGAACAATTAAGGGAGACGTGTTTATCTAAAATAAGAGTCACTAATATCTTGCATATCTTTTTGTCCTAAGTGTTCTCTCTACAAACTATCCCCAAATTCATCCCTACCGTGAGAAAATGTCGTCCTCTTCCTCCACGACTTTCCGGAGCTCTGGTACTCGTGGCACCACCAGATGCTTCACCTCTCCGCCAAGGGCTACTGCACCATCGCCCTCGACCTCTGTGGCTATGGAGACACCGACGCTCCGCTTTCCGCCACCAGCTACACTGTGCTCCACATTGTCGGAGATCTGGTGGCACTATTGGGTGCTCTAGGATTGGGGCAAGTGTTTCTGGTGGGGCACGATTGGGGCGCAATCGTTGCCTGGTGGTTTTGTTTGCTGAGGCCTGATAGAATCAGAGTTGTCGTTAACGACATCGTGGCTTTTCAGTCTAGAAATCCGTTCGTCAAAACCGTTCAGGGTTACAGAGACCTGCTTGGTGACGACTTCTATATGTGTAGATTCTCGGTAATTAATATTTATTTTTCATTTTTTCAATTTCATCAATCATCAGTCATTACCACTTAATTATATGTCTTTGGTGCTTAATTAACGAGGCTTTCAACTCCTTGTTGATAATTATGCTTATGTATGTTTTATATTATGTTTATCTATGTTTTATATTATTCTCTCAAATTAGGGGGTAGTTAGTATTGCCATGTTTTTTCTAAGGCTGGGGGGTTGCTTATTGATGTTTTCAACTGTTTATTGTTGTTGATAGTTATGCTTATCTATAGTTTATTTTATGTTTATACATGTCTTATATTATGCTTATGCTTGGTTAGTTTTTATGCTTATAAATATTTTGTTTGTTAATAAATGCTTTATATAAATGACTTGTGTCTTTTTTTTTTATAGATTTTCTATTATTGGAAATGGCAAAAGATGTAATGATCGAACAGAGGAAGTCGATTTTGAAACTGGTGAAGGAGTTTGCTAAATCGAGTTATGATCACAACCGAAACATTGATGTTCATACTTTGATAAAAAATGTTGAATATTGTAGTATTTTATAGCCATTTTAAATATGGTTGGTTTTGACGTACATGCGTAGTTGATATCGGAATATTTTCTAGTTAGTGTCGTATTTATTTTCATGGTTTTTAAATACTGTAATCAGAATTCAATTGTTTTATAAGCAGAATTCAATTGCTTTGTAAGCAATTATTTTGATGGTTTGATGGTATTGTAAGCATAATTCAATTGCTTTCTAAGCACCATAACATCCTTTCACAAGCAATACTTTACGCACAAATAAGCAATTGAATATATGGGACTGCAGTAATCAAATTTTGCAACAATGCTGAATTATTTGCTCGAAAAGCACTACAACAATCACAAATAAGCTGAGTACATAGTAGTAATAAGTATTACAATAACCACACAAATGCAATTTGTAATATATGAATAAGCAGTATTTAACAAATAAATAAGTAGTCACAACATATTTTTGAACACATACTTTTTTATTTAATAAGAATCATTTTTTTTAAAATGATATCCCGTTGTCGATATTATCAAAATTCATTCCTTACTTTGGAGTCATATTTTCGTCACATTCTAGTATCCAGTTTGTAGATGAATATGATATTATTTCAATCCGCTGTTGTGACACTTGTGCAATCCCAACTGAATCAAACAAAATAAATAATTAAGCAATTTTAGAATAAACATAAGCATATAGTTATGCGCATGTAAGCAAACGTCTAGTCATAGCTAACCAAAGTACTGAGTTAGAACAAATGGGGACGTAATCAAAATTCTGAATACATACAAGCAAGTATTCGTGCATACATAAGCAACATTTTAGTATCACCCAAGCAAATTTCTGGGTTGAAAAAACCATCAACGATTGAATGAATAAGAGTCCATATAAGTATAAATTTTTAATTTTTTACATAATATGACAGTTCTTCTCAAACAAACTATTATAATTTGAGAGTTTAAAACACAATAATAACTAAGCAACATTTTGCATACGTGCAAGCAAGTATTTAAGCATATATAAGCAACATTCTAACCATATTCTTAAAAAAAAAATTGGGAATGACGAAATTTCATGTAATTTATTAGATTTAGCACATGGAGTTAAGGAAACATATCATCAAATTTGTTTGGAAATCAACTACACAATGTGGCTTTAATGAAGGATGACACCAATTGTGGGTAACTGTCCTATTTTCATGGGATTTACTAGATTTAGTCAACCTCCCTATTTTTTATGTGGACTAATTTGCCCCCATTTTGACTTTACCATTTATTTTGTTAACATTAACCAGAACTAATAATAGCCATTGAAATAAGTAGATTTGTGGTCTAGATTTGGTCTTATGTACTCATATAATAAGGGGGTCCTATATAACCCTCCCCTATATATATATATATATATATATATATATATATATATATATATTTGAGATCCTATAACTCACTCAGTATTTGGAGGCAAATTCTTCATTTCATTAGTGTCGATGAAATAAATACGAAAAAAATAAAGGAATATTTCTCCATAGCAGAACATTTCTCTACTGCAGACAAAAACCTAAACGGCAGCACAAAAGATTTAAGAAAACATCCCACTTCCCAAGCATAATTATACACTTCGCCAGTTACCATAATACCGCTGCAGCTAGGGTGGCACTTTTTACCCCCTCTTAATTAAACTTAGGCTCCATTTGGATTTGTCAAAAGAATTTCAAATGACTCAAAGTGAGATGAATTTAAAATCCACCATAATGGCCCAAGGATTTGAAATTCATTGTAAAATCAATGGATTTGTTATTATGGATTTACTCCAAATCCATCAATCCAACAGAGCCTTAGGTTAAAACACTCCACTAGCAATAAAAATATATTTCCACCTTTCTTCTACCCGTTTCCTTTTTGCTGATGTGTTTACATCCATTACAGTTTGTTCTATGTATACACGGCAAAGTACAAGGAAAAACTAAAACCAGTAGCAAAGATTTTAATAATACACAAGGGGAGGAGAAGGGGAAACGGGGGAACGCCAAGTTCATAGTAGCTGAGCGCATCGTTTTCATGGCTGGTTTCTTCAAAATCCAGCAACCCAAATAAGCATGATGCATTTCATCTCAGCACCAATTTTAATAACTTAAAAACAAGGGCCACAACGCCCAGGAGAGATGATCATGCAATCTTGCGCAAACCAACTTCCTGAGACCCAACGGGTTTATTTGACAAACGGCGTTTGTATCGTTTGAGGACAGATGCCAAATTTTCTTTACCTTTAGGAAAAGCCACGTCACCGGCTGCAGTGCCTGTTCGGCCCTTACGGCATGATATGGCGATTTCAACGTCTTTGATCATGTCTAGCAGCATTGCTGCAGTTGTGAATTTTCCACGGCCCAGTTTTGAAGGTGGCGGCAAGCTGCCGTTTGAAATAGGCGGGCTCGACTTTTGCTGATACCCAGCGGGAAGCTGAAGGCAGAAGCAGGGAGGCATTGAAGATCGAGGCTTTGAAAAAGCCAGATCGATTATCCCCTGCAAACGGAAATATATATTTCAGATCAAAAAGGAAGACCACCAAGCGAGTATATGGTGAAAAAGTTGTCAAAGTGTTTATTTGTTTGTAATAGTCAAACAGAAACAAAATCAGAAATCCAAAGCACGTATCTTCCTGCTTTTAGATTCTGAGTAAATAAGCAGAATCAAAAGTAGTTGGCATTTGCAAAAACTAAAGTGTTCCTTTTTCAACCAAAAGCTTAGAGTTAATGGACAATAAAAGCAAAAGACTCCATAATCCGTCAGCCTTTAGGGGTTTCTTCTAGGAAAAGAATTAACATAGCTTAGCACCCACAAAATGTGCAGAAAGCCAAAAAATATCAATTAAAATGTATTGACGTAATAACGATCTTACGCTTTGTCACGGGGATTTAAGAGAAATAAGAACAGAAAAGGTTTCAAAAGAGAACAGAAAATAGTAGTATTCACCTGAAGACGATTTAGTACATATGTGTATTTGCCCCAAAGTTCTGGCCTGCTTTCCATGAGGGAAAGTTCAAGGATTCTGTGGATGCTCCAAACGCCAAAGCTTATAATAAGATCTACCCGCCAAACACATCCGTCACCACAATTAGGAACAGACATAAACTTTGAAGGGTCTGTTTCATCAATTTTTATAGCAGAACTAAACTTTCTTTCTACAGTCCTATTTTCAACTTCGAAGAGGAATTTTTCCCTCGCAGCTACTTTATCAATAAGGTCCTCATCAGCCCCATCATTTTGTCTGAACAACCAGTCAGATCCTTCCAGCTTCAGAAGTTTCATGATGCAACTTCTGAAAGACTGTAGAAGCTTTGCTTCCATATCCATAACTGACGCAGCTTCTTGGACATTTGAAGGAGATTTATCAGCCACGCCAAATTGTTCATAAGGCTGCCTAGACCATAGTGAACCAGCGCCTGAGCCAGAACTGAACTGCAATGAAAAAGCATCACTACAAACCTTCGGAGTAGAAAGCCCTTTATATCCTAAAGCAGTACCAGCCCGTGATGAAGCACTTGAATACATTTGCTCGCGTGCTGAGCGGCTAATGGACTGCCCATAGCCCATAGAATTATTCCATTGAGAGCTGTTAGCTGATGAAGAATCTCGTTGAGGGATATAAAGTCCTGATATGTCTGGCAAGCTGTAAAACTTCTTCACATTGGGTGGGTTATTATTGTAATCCATGGGTTCAGGAGAAAGGTCATGTAAAGCTCTTTCAGATTTCATTGAACTATTTCGAGAAACAGGAACATTGTGAAAACCAGGTGGCGTGAGCGCGCGTAATCCATTTTGTGGCTTCTGGCCTAAAGGCTGACTATATGAATCTATCGATTTTGTTTTGATTGAGGGTGTAGGGGTCTGCGCTAAAGACTCCAGTTGACCTTTTTGATAATCAGACCCTTTTTCTTTAGCCATTCGACCCAGATATGAAGCCAAATCATAACCGTGAATAGTAGCTGGCTGTTGATCGTGGCCATCAGATGATGATGGAACATGCACACTATAATAGCGCCTCTCGCCTGAGTCATCTGATGATGGAACATGCACGCTATGATAGCGCCTCTCACCAGAGTCATCTGATGATGGAACATGCACACTATGATAGCGCCTCTCGCCAGAGTCATCTGATGATGGAACATGCACGCTATGATAGCGCCTCTCGCCAGAGTCAAGGGCATCGTGACTGGAATTTCTCACATATGCATCTAATAGTTGCATATGGTTAGTAGACCACATTGCTGAACCCTGCTGAACCCCAAGAGGTGATCCAAGATTACCCTGTCCAATATGTTGCATCGATGAATTGTAAAAGCTAGAAGTTCTTAAAAGATCAGATCCTCTTCCACCAACAGAAGGGAAATATCCAGTAGAATCCCTACTTTCCAATTTAACAGATGCAAAGGAAGATTTTGAGTCTAGTTTAGAATCAACCCCCAGTAAAACATCCAGTTTCCTAGCCTTGGCTTCATGTGTTGCTTGACCATGGAAATCAAAAAGCTGTCCCCAAAATTCATCAAGAACTGCAGTTAACTGGCGCCTTGCAGCACGGCCTAATCCTGCCAATCTTGAAAGACTTCCTGCACCGCTTCCTACATCATCATTTTTCCCCTTAAGACTTCTATAGGATCCTGGGCCCTCAGATGTCAAAGACTGACTGCTCTCCGAAACATCTTTAGTTGATTCTTCAGGCTCCCAAGAATCACCTTCATCGCCCTTCTCATTCTGCACATCTCCCTCAACTTTCAATGTCCTTTCCACCATGTCTTTTGTATCTGTGCTCAAGGTGATATCATCCGGCAATTCACTTTTAACAATATCACCAGATTCCGGCAAGACAAGTTCTGAAATCGTTGCTGATTCCTCAGGGTTGCCTATGGCAGGCTTTGAAAATGTGATCTCAGATTTATTCTCCTGAATCGTAGTCAGATGAAGATTGATCTCAGAATCCAAGAGCGTTTCAGGCAAATTCAGATCAGAAGTTGAAGTTGATAAGTTCTGATGATTTCCGAAGGATCTCTTCACTGATAACACAGGTTCCTGCCTTTCCATAGACTTTTCTAATTGATGTTGGACGTCACTAATTTCAGTTGGGTCTCTATCTCTAGAAGGCTCGGTCATAACGGTTTTTTTGTCCCACTTTAATGCCTGTGTATCTACCCCAGAACTTGCAGACTTCAATGGAGTGATAGCCAGCCAAAGCAACAAACACACGGAGGCAAAAGCAGCTACCAGAAGAATAAGATACGAAATAGGCACGCTACTCCCAATGTTCCACTTTAAACTAATAACCCAGTCACTACTGCCAAATACCAATTCTATGACAAACACAATCTTTAGCGCCAGCATTCCAATAAAGGCGAATAAAGCTAAGAATTCCACCAGGTGAGGTATTCTGTATGCACCCATAATTGATCTGGAGGAAGCAACTCGAAATAGGGGGATAACAGAAGATGGAAGTAGAAGAGCAACCACGACCTGTGTAAAGATCAGGAGTTGAAATATACCTTCAGCTCCTGAATTCAAAACACAAAAGAGCGCTGAATGATCGCAATTAATTTGATTGTAGCACGATGAAGCCAACCAGGAATCTCCAATCTGAAGAAATCATGGGCAGTCACTTCTCTTCCAAGACTCCATGTTACCGCTACTAGTTGATTCGAGAAAAACATAATGAGTACTAAAGCAATTGAAGCTAAGGAACTCCTAAATCCCTGCATCATCATCCAAAGAATTTCAATACTAACTGCACAAAGCATTAGAATGATGAATAAATCAACATTTTAGCGTATCCAACACTAACCTGATCCAGCAATGACAGTGCATCCTGCAAAGTGAGTGAAATGAGTCCACTACTATAGAACACATTAGCTGCCAAGTTCATAAGCATATAGTTGACCAGGAAAATGCCACTAAAGATGCATAAAGTGGCAAAAAAATGGTCATGACACAAAGCACCTTTAGAAACATTTGTTTGCCCTTGATCTTGCTGCAAAAATAAATGAAGGACAATCAGCAAAGGTTCACACAATTAGGAAAAATAAAACCAACAGAAGTTCACAATACCAGGGAATTAAAATCAATGACAAACACATTAGAAGATTTAAGCATGAAAACAGTGTAGTAGAAAGTGCCAATGGACTCAAAGCATAGATTTTAACAAAAGGTGATAGTGTGAGAGCTAGAGAGATTAGACACCTGCACAATAGATGAATGTAGGTAAAAGTTATGGGGCATAATATTTGCTCCAAGGACACTCATCAACGCATATGCATTCTCCCCAGTTAGCTTATTAAGCATCCCACCCGCGGACAGTGAGCTTTCTGGTTGACTTATTAGAACTCCAGAAACATAAGATGCTAATATAAAGCATGTCAAGAATATTGATGAGATCTTCGCTTTGGGATTTTCCTGGAAAAAAAAAGTCATGCTATTACTAATATCTGCACCAATGACCAGTCTAAGAAACAGATTGTAAAAAAACAAAACAGAAACTTACGAGGAGGCTAGCAAGAATTGGAAATAGAACAGCATCAAAGCCAGTCAAAAACACACTAATAAGTAGATCGATTCCAAAGACAGCATTAAGGCCATAAGCAGTGCCCAGAACCTTCCAGAACAATCATTTGTAAAATTAGAAAAACATAGTATATTTGAAGAAACAACTGAGTTTCAAATGGTTTCTGAAGGAGCAAAATTACCATCGTGAGATCTAGCACAATCATTGAGATCTCTGCCTGAATTCCTAAAAGTATGCATGTCACATCATCATATTCCTCGCTGCAAATCTATGACATTATTGAGAACAATGAGTTCACATTTTTCAGAGTTTATTATATATATATATATATATATCATAAAGAGTCAAAAATAGCGCACTAGATAAAAATAAGCATGGGAGGAGAGCTCGGAGACTTTCTTAAACTAAGATAACAGAGTAAGTAGCACGTCCTAGTTAGATAATAATCATACTACTCAAAAATTACTAACTAGTGATAGAGAGAAGCCCACTTAAACTTCCAAGCAAGCAGACTTATATTATAATATATCTTAAGTACGAAATTGGCATGATCATTACAGGTTTCAATGTTGATGACAACTCAATGATTCTGCAAGATACCTTCCTTAAAGAAATGAGGCAGATAACTCTAGAAATAGCTAGCCAATAAACCGATTATGCAAGACCTATAACAGATCAAATTTCAGCTCAATCCAATATACTTCTCACTTCATCTCCACTAGTTCAAATTTTATTTCAAAGAAGATGAGAAACAATGCCACCATATAACTAATGCACCGCATGAAAAATAATGTTGAAGGAGAATAACTACCTGAGCCAGATTTTTCCCAGTGGCAATGGCTACACGGGCAGACAGGTACTGACATAAAATAGCGACAATGTTTATAATAAGCACAAGTAAAGACAAATCAAAACCAAACCGAGCACCCCCCTCTACAGCTGCAGCCCACTTTCCAGGGTCTACATAGCTGATAGCAATCCACAGTACCGGCCCAACAGCAGCAAGCACCCGGTCTCTAGTGCTTGGCTGAAAATCAGTCATCAGTGTCTCAGATTCCATTTGTTTTTTTATTCAAAAATAAAAGAAGAACAACATCATCCTCCGAGAGTGGACACTTCCAAGCAGCTGCAAAATGTGCCAAAACACTATTGAGCTCAATTACATTCTGCCTCGCAAAAAATTCCACCTTATAAAGGACCTGGTGTGGAATTAATCAGGAAACCCTTTGGAAATCTGAAGGAAACAAAATAGCATATCTTCATCCTCATACAAGAAAGCCAGTCCACAACGTAGCATGTGTATTCATTCTTCCCAATTCAATTTGCTAGGTTAGTAATTGCTCATAAAGCACAACCTTGACACAAGTACTATACCGAGCAAAACCATCTTCATGCCAATCCTTAATCAAGTTCATATTCAAAGAGTTGATTTGTACTATCAGATCTTTCCCATAGCTTGCACATTAGAGCAGCTTCCAATTGAGTTGAACTTCTATAACTAGTAGAACAAGAATAAACAAAAGCGGACTTTATGTCAATTCAATGTACGCACTCCAAGAAGGTACACAAGACTGAAAATACTTCTTCACAGAGCTGCACTTTGCCAATCCTGATACAATAAAACTTCAGATATAAATACAATATTCAGCACAGAAACAATCTCTACAGTTTATAGCATCTTAACATGTTTTGGGTGATAAACAGCAAAAAAATAACGGGTCCAGCAGTTTCCATGCGTCGACATTCGAAGTCATTTAAGGAGCAAGTGGATAAGAAAATATAATTATTCAATAACTTCATAAATTTGCCAAATGTTACATTTGAATCTCAATATCTCTTTATTAGAACACAAACTACTTGCATTCCTTATCCAGATCAATTAAGAATTTCCAACCCCAATCCCATGATATTATAAGGCTACCTAACAAATGGATTGTTACCAGTTAGACATGTCAGGAAACATGCAAATTTAAAGTTCGCCATCAACAAAACTAGTGATCATATGTAATATGAACAATAATAAGATATTGGCTGCTCACATAAGAATCCATAAACCACCGCAAATTCAATCGATGTGTTTTTTTGCATGTCTAAAAGGAAACATTCCCAAATAAAAGCAAAACAGCATATTGATCTTCATGACCATTTATTCAGAACCTTGAACATACCGCTAATATAGAAAAAATTATATCCCTAAATGGAAATCAACAACTTAATTATTGATAATAACAGCACAAACAGGAAATTAAACAAATGGCAAACAGGACCGCACTTTACAACTAACAGATCTTCACATCATGATAAATACCACTACAAAATAATTAAAACACAAAGAAGCCCCAAATAAAAACCCTAATTTCATAACAACCCTCTAAATCCGGAAACCTAGACCAGGCGCTGAAATTTTCCATTCAATCAAAACCCGCCAATAATCATAATCATGCAGATAATTCAACACACCCTTCAATGGATCTGAAGCTGATTAGCGACCAATAGGCAGAACATGAGCTGTAAATCCACACACTTACAAAACGATAATAAAAATTAAAACGTACGCATTACACACAATTACCCGCGTACTCAGTACAGAGATTGGAACCAACGCGAGCATATATTTTTTTATTTTATTTTTTTCCCCCTCTCTCTCTCTCTACTTTATTATTGTAATAGCTTATTAATTACCTTTTCGCGTCCCTCTTTGGTTGTGCGTTCTCGGAGTTTAGATCAGAGGCTTTCAAGAAAGCCACGCGTTTATTGATTTATTTACTGGAATCAGAGAGAAGCAAAGTATAGGTACACGTATAGATACAGAGAGAGATGTAGATAGAGATAGAGAAAGAGTGTGAGCTGGGAAGTGCAGATAGAGAAGGAAGAAAACATTTATTATATTCAGATATTAATTGTATACATGTGCGAAGGCGAGGGGTTGAAGATAAAAAAGAAATCTTTGGGGAAAGGGGAAAATGGTGACTGCCAAGAAAAAGCTTTTTAACTTCACAAACTTTACAACAGTTAAAAAAGACTATTTTTGGTGGTGTTTTTTCAAGACTATTTTTATTTTTCAATTTCCATTTTTCATCTTTTTAAATAAAATATAATACTCCTCCCGTCTCATAAATATAGGCAAGTAGAAAAATTTACACGGATTTAGAAAACATCATAAATGTGATTATAATTTTTTCCATCTTCCTATTTTGCCCTTGCAATAAATGATGGTATATATCATTCCAAGTGAATTAAATAAGGGTAATTTTGTACATTGTTATATAATTAATACTCTCAATAAGGAGACAAACCTATAATTTGGGACGGACGAAGAAGAAAGGTGGCCTATCTTTTTTAGACGGAGGATATATATAGGATGTATGAGTTGACAATGAGACAGGGGACGAATACTTGATGGCACATACTTGTTCTGTCCATCCACGGGGGTGGGGGAATACGGGTCGACGTAGAATAATGTTTTTATTAATATATCATAAATACATAATAATTCAAATTATTTCGCTCTATTAATTCATTCGAGTTTGAAGATCTTAATAGAACTAAGTTTAGATGAGTTTTATTTATAGTAAATATAAAATTTGAATAACTTGATATATCTTTGTATACATATTTTATAATTTCCTATTATAAAGTAATTTGATTTGTTTTTCAAACTTCATGTTGATCATTTTGACCATTTACTTAATTAATTCTTCAAAATATTCAATCATAAAGTTTAAGTTAGTATGAAAAATTAATTTACAAGTACGCATATAAAGAAAAAAGAAAAGAAAAAATGCTCCTCTTATTTTATCGTCTCCTATCTTCAATCAAATTACTAACCATACGTATCATTATAAAGCTTATTACCATATGTGCCAAAAAAAAAAAAAGAGCTTGATCATACATGTATTACTGTCTTAAAATAATTTGATATGAAATTGATTTTATTAATTAAATTTTGAAGAGGTCTTATATCATATCTGCCATGAATCTAAATTAATGAAATGAATAAAAAACACATAAATATAGATTTTCATTTATAGGTTTGAGTTTCGGTTGAAATTAAATAGGTTCCGTTGCTTGAGACCGTCTCAAACTTGTGGTAGATCTTTATGATGAATTAATTCTTGAAATTAAGAATTAGTATCCTCATTCCTCATTACATAATTAAACTAAACTTTGTGATTTTATTTTATTTTATTTTATTTGTAATATTTTTTATATTTGTCTATTAAATCACTGCTTTAGAAAAATGATGACTGTACAATCTGCAGTATCTTCAAGTTCAAGAATTTGAGGGCAAAATTAATGATAATACAATTAGACCAACGAGGTCCCGAAGGGGCGTCCTTTACGTTTGAAATGGTTCAAATGCCAAGTGGAAAACTCGTACTTATTAGTTATTACACCTACCTTGATTGATTAAGTTGCCACTTGCGATGAAACTCGTACTGTTGACGTGCGTTTTGGTCAACAAGTAAAAATGTGTAAAAGGTTTGACACGTAGAAATGTAAAACGTGTAACGAGTGTTTATTTCTCGCTAACTCGCTTTTTTAGTATAATGCCGCCGGATTATCGGGTCATTTTTCTTACGATTCTTTTTTCTTTTTTTCTATCTCCTTTTTTTTTCTCTCTATCCGCCTTTTTATATCTCTTCGAGTAAGTGAGTTTTCAATAGTCATCTTTTCACTAACTATTCATTAATTAGTAAAATAATTAAAGAAAGACACATGTCCCTCTCTAATCGTGCATGTCATGTTCAAATCTTGCCACTTGTCGACTTCTCTTTATAACTTTCTCGACATGTGGCGCTTTCGATATCAATAAAGTGTTAAGTATGGGCAAGTGATTACTTTATGAACTGTCGCGCATGCGTTTCCGCCGAAATTTGGGCTCGGGGCTCGGGCTCTGCAGCGGTGGTTTGCGGTTGGGCTCGGTGAATGGGCGAGCCTAGTTCGTGACGTGTTTGTCGCCGAGCCATTCCGACGTCACTCGCAGTTGCTTACTCGGATGTGTGTTGGACTGATGCTTGAATTAATTTCTTCCAGCTCGGCTCGGGTATCATCAAAGGCCCCCAAGTTTGATTCCGGAGGAGAATTTTCAAGTCGGAGTTAAACTTTAATGCTAATGATGAACATTTAATGGGAAAACGGATTTCTCAAAGGTTTTGTTCTTTCCTGGCATCTGTCGCGTAGTGATTAATGCCTGAAACGGCACATTAATTGGGTTGCCATAATGATAGACACGTGGCATCTTGTGGTTGGACCAATCTTGCGCAGAATAAAAAGTCGTCGCTTCGTGGGCGTGGGGACGCGACGTTTTATGACATGTTTGACGCTTTTGAAGTTTTCAAAAGGCGTGTCTTTTCGAATAAACGTCTCGTTTATCGAGAAACCCTATCTATAAATACCTTTGTTTCCCCTCATTATTCACTTTCGCAACCATTAACCTTTGAGCTAAAGTAACTAAAACCGAGAAGAAATTTCGGGTCGGCCTTCCAAGTTCAGAGACTTCGAACTTAGGTATTTTTTCGAAATACTCTCTCTTTATCTATAAATGTCTTCTTTTGAGGATAGTAGAGTCGTAGTTATAGTGTAGAGGTTGAAATTGAAGATCCTCCTCTCGAACCTTCTCGTTTATTTCTCACCAAAGACGGCGATCTCCGTCTCATGCCCAAGCATTATTCGATATCTTCTTCGGATTCTTCACGAGGTGGAACGCCCTGGGGCGGACGATACTATCTTTAATCCGACGCCGCTGACCGCCTTTAGAGAGGAACGGTGTATCACCGACTAAGACAAGAGAGTTCCGACGAAGAATCCCCGAGTGTTGACTTTAGGCGCAAGACGCCAAAGAAGACGAAAATATGGACCTATCGTGAGCCGAGCGTGATAACATGGAGCGGGTAAACGAACCCTCCGGTGATTCGAGGCGGAGAGGCCACAAGGGCCTATGGGTCATCGTAATGGCGACGGCAAGGCAAGGAGGAGGCCCTCGCTTCGTGTTGAGTCTCGGTGGACGCCGAGCGATATAAATGATATCCCAAGCATGCCGATGATCCGGGAGATGGGAGAGCTCCAGCCAAGGTATCGTATTCAAGTGGTATCCATTTTGGGTACCGGATGGCACGAGGTCCCCAAAGACCCGCCCGTAGGTTGCGTGGGTATACATACCGCCACCTCCTATTCGACCGTGGTTCCATTGCCGGTTTTTCTCACGCGGTGGCTTTGCAAGTGGGGTATGCATCCAACCCAAGTGCATCCCATTACGTGGGGTAGGATTATTGGCCTCTTGGTGATGTTCCACCTAGAGAAGTACCCTCGCCCTAAGTTCAAAGAGATGAATGAACTTTTTCGCCGGGCGAGCAACTCCTTAATCAAAAGGTCGGTCGTTCGGGTGGTATTACATACAAACCCGATTGGGGTATCCGGATAGTTTAGTAGAAGGTCTTCCTTCATCGTTGAAGGATCGAAAGAAAAATGGCTCGTGAGGTGAGCGGCGAGTGGCAAGCTCGCGTGGAGGACGGGCGAAGGAAGGAGATTGTCCTTTATCCTCCTTCGATTTTGTTTTTGGTTATAGTAAGTTTATATCCTTTCTCCCTTCTCTCGCTTTTGCTATTTATCGTTTCTTTTTGTGATTGACTTTTGTCTTTTTACCTTTATAGAGAATCGCAGATCAAAAGGGCCTTTGTCGGCCACATTCATCCGCAGCCGAAAATATCCAGGCGAGGTGCCGAGATAAAGCGACTGAGAGATCGCCACCGAGGCCAATTTGGCCTTGGCGGCTTGAGGCCTCGCTCTCGCCGTCGACCCGAGACCGAGGGGCGGCTCGGGATGAGAGGCTACCGAAGGAGGAGAGGTGGAGGTGAGAGAGAGCCTCAGCAGATCCTCCCGTAATGAACAAGAAGACGGACCCATTTTCCAGGGGAGCGGCGAGAACATCCCCTGCGATGGCTAGCCCTATGGGCCGATCATCCGCGCCCGTAGTGGCAAACGCAGACTCGCAGCCGCCGAAAGTGCGGCCGCCGTTCGAGGTAAACATTGTCTTTTTTCACACTTCCTTTTGGAATGTCATTTTGTTTTCTTTTAATCTTCTAACCGTGGTTGCTTTGTGTAGGCCGCGGCTTGATTTGCGTGCACGTCTCGCAGCGTGAGGAAACGGCCGCGCGCGGCGAACTCGGGTGCCGATCAACTCTGCGGATGTGGAGGCGGCTCGGAGAGAAGATATCCGGCCAGAACGCCCCTGGCGATGGAGTGCCAGAGGCGGTGCAACCTCCTCGCAAAGGAGAAGAGGAGAAATTGTGTGATAGCGAGCCTCGATCGATTGAAGGGGTTGGTCGAATCGCACCGAACATCCCGAATGACCTCCGAAAGAGGAGGTCCGCGAACTTTTCGGATGACCTCGGCAGGAAGGTCACTTCATCCCTCCAAGTCAAGTGAGGGATGAATATGCGAGGAATGATTCGACTACGCCCGATAGTTTGTGGAATTCGCTCGATGTGCCACGCCGACAGAGTGAGCAAACGAGAGTCTTACGGAGGCAGTCGGGCCGCCGCGATGAGTGTCGGCTCGTGCCTGGACAAAAGGCATCGAAAGCGATTCGCCGGAGACCGACTTCAAGAACAAATTCAAGATGCCATGGCAATGTCCGGGCGGATGATGGGCTCTTATGGCATGCGGTTGGGGAACTCGCGAGCTAGAGAAAAAATATGCCGACCTGGAAAGCAAGCACGGGTGTTTGATAAATGATTTTATCATGATTTTGATGATTTTGTTTTTATACCAAAACAATGTTTTTAAAGGTTGTCCAAATACTCCTAAATGATTTAAAATGGTTTTAATATTTTAGGAGTATTTCTACAAGTTTATTTTCGATATAAATTGGACAACACTTTTGATGATTTTGTGTTAATGTGTTTTTACACCAAAACAATGGTTCTAAAATATTGTCCTAATACTCCCGATCGGCCTAAAATATTTTTACTATTTTTTGGAGTATTTCTTGAAGTTTATTTTCGATATAAAATTGGACAATACTTTTGTTTTGAGGCTAATCGGTCGCCCTATAGGGCATCCCGCACGAAAATTGTGAAAAATAGTGAATAAGCTATTTCTTTGAAAAAGGGTGGTTGACCGGTCAACGAGGGTGGTAGACCGGTGTGGTCGACGGCGGGTGATCGGCACTGGGAGCATTTTTTCAAATGTAACTTTCGACTCGTTTTTTGGTTCGCCGACGGCCGACATAGTGGTCGAGGTCGGCCCGGACCCCATCGACCGGCCGCCTGTGTAAATGTGTTTTCTCATTTTCAAACGTCTATTTGTCGCGACGGTCGCCTCAAGTTTGACAAAGAAAATTCTAACCGTTGCAGCGTGACAGATGCTTTTTCCCTAAATTGTGGGATTGATTTCTATGACTCTTTTCTTCAATTGTCTTGCAATTTTTTTTACGTAATTCATGTCCCCAAGAGAGCCTATCATGTACAAGACATCTTCTATAAATAGAGGAAGAATTGAAGCAACACAACAAGAGAGAAAACTACAACACAACAAGATACACTCAAGAATACACTTGTTCTTACATTGTCTTATTTCTTGTTGTAATTTGCCTAGCTATTCACTTTCACATTCTTGAGGTCTAAGCTATTCTTGATTACACTTGCACTCTATTGTATTATCAATTATCGAGTTGTAATCTTGAATTTGTGGTCGTCATTCAAACACAAGATATCCTTGTGAGTGTTCTTGTGGTAAGAACACACTTGGGTGAACTAGGTGTTAGGTGTAGAAGCGTGTGGTGCTCTTCAAGGGTGAAGATTGTGGTAATCTTCACAAGGTGCCGTTTGGAGATTGTGGTAATCTTCAAGTGAGATTGTGGTAATCTCAAAGGTGGTGTTGAAGAAGAGTGTGGTGCTCTTCAAGGTGTTGGTGTAAGATTTTGTTGTAATAATTTTGGTAATTATTAATAAAATCTTTTTCTCTTTTCGAAATCCATCCCTGGATATCTTGGGGTGGTAGAGGATTAGCCCTAGGTGGGTTGAACCTCTTTAAATCGACGCGTGTTGCTTACATTCCGCACCTTTATATTTGTCTTTGAGCATTCAATTCGAAAAAAGAGGGATAAATCGAAAAGATGGAGATAATCTATTCACCCCCTCTAGATTATCGTAGCGCTTGGACTTACAAGTGGTATCGAGCCAAACTCTTTGGCAAGCTCGTTTCACATCGCGAGTGAAGAGAAACGATCGCTTCGGCTACTTAACGAAGCTCAACTTTCCAAAGACCTCCACCACCAAGCCACCTCGGTTTGATTCCAAAAATTTTATATTTTGGAAAGAAAGAATGGAATGCTATTTACAAGGTTGCGGGTTCGATATTTGGAACATCTTGTCATCAATGGAGAATCCATTCCGATGAAAGATACACCACACACCTCAAAAGGCTTCAAAAAGCTCAATGATGAAGAGAAGAAAATCATCTCCTTAAATGGTAAAGCTCTTAATATTTTACATTGTTCACTTACCACTTTGGAATTTGATCATGTTGTAGGTATTCGGCCGGCACATGAAGTATGGCAAAAATTAGAAGCCATCTATGAAGTATATGCAAATGAAAGGAGCAACTCAAAAGCATCTACTTCACAAATGGATACAACATCAAATTCAACAACATGGTATAAGCCTTCTACAACCTCCCATGATGAACAAGTTGAACAATGCCTCATGGGCATCGAAGAAGAAAACGAGGTAAGTTCTAAACCTCTACTTCTTATGACAATGAATTGCAAAATGAATATAGTGACTTGCAAAATGATTATGATGAGCTACAAGATGAATTCCAAAACTTACTTGTTAAATACAAAAATTTGAAAAAGGAATTCATTGTTTTAAAGAATGATAAGGATAGTTTATTTACTTCCTATGAATCACTATCATGTGCTCACACCACCACTCTTGACAAGGTTAGAAACCTTGAGAAAGAAAATAGTACTCTTGTTGAGGATATAAATTGCTTGAAAAATGATTTATCTAAATCCAACTTGAAAGTACCGATAAGATGACCAATATTGTTGATTGTTGTGATAATTCAAACTAGAACTTGATCATAAGCCAAGCGGTGTCAATCACATGAAAAGGAATCAAGTCTCTAAGACGTTGGTCATTATGCTCCTAGAATTATTACATGCTTTTATTGCGGTAAAAAGGGTCATACGGTAAATACTTGTCGGGCTAGAAATAGCTCCAATTATTGTTGGAGACCTAAAAGTCTCAAGACTAATCCCAAAGGACCCAAACACATAAGGGTACCACAAAACAATGTCATATTAGGTACCCGTGAAATAATGATCAAGAAAATTTATACCGCCAAGAAGACATCAAATGACCGTTTCATTTGATCAAAGAAGGAGAAACTATTTTCGACAAAGCCAATTTCAAGAAGAGGGTATAATCAAAAATGGGAAGAACACAATCCTTGAAATGACAAAGACATCATCAACAAGATGATTTTCAAAAAGAAGAGACTTTCAACAATGGGAAAGCAACAAACCTTGGAAATGGAGCAATCAAAGAAGTCATCATCAACAAAGTGACTTCTCAAGGGGAAGATATCATCAACAATGGGAACGACACAACCCATGGAAATGGCGTAATTGGTAACCCGTATCTCCCTATTTAAATATGCATTTTATTTTGTTATTATGCATGCTTTTATTTGTGTCTTAATTGCAAATGAGTTTTCAAATATTTATTTTTTAATTAAGGTCTTCAATATATACTTGTGCTTTTAAAATATTCTTAAAAAAGAAGACCTTATATGATGTTTTTAAAACTCTTGTGCATTTTTGTAGACTAAAGTGTGTTATCATCTTTTATGGATTTTTTATGGCATGAGCTTACTTGTGATATCTCTTAGCCTACACTTTTATCATTATGATTTGTGCTAGATATGTTTTAAGAATTGTGTAGGATTTATATATTTTCACAAATGGCCATTTACGTCATTATTTGTCAAGAAAGGCATAAATTATCGAGGTACGTTTACTTGTGTTATTCTTACTCTTATATACTCGATATATGTATTGCCATATGCCTATGTGCTTGTTTTTTCATAGTGTTTCATACAAGTGCCATTAAGAGGATTTTTAGATTTTTGAAAGGCACTATCAACGGGGATCTGCAGGAGGCCTATGCTACCCTCCAAGGGGTACAAGAATCGTTCAAGACTCAGCGGATGAGGCTACGGCTCGGGCCAACTCGAGAGAGAAATCGCTGCGAGGGCCGAGGCAGAGCGAGATCGGCCCGCAGGTGAAGAAGAGCTTAGGGCTAAGGTCGCCGATTTGAACGTGCCGTCCGCCTACTTGATCAGGAAATGGAGAGCGTCTAGCCGATGTCAATGTGCGCAGGAGGTCAAGAAATCGCCGTCGCAAACCGAGGAAGTTCGTAGAGAGGCCGTTGAAGCTTACAAAGACTCGAGGAGTATGCATTCATGTTAACTCGCGCCACGCGACCAGCCTCCGAGAAATTCTCGATTTAGTTAAGGCGGGCGTATTGTTGCTCGGCTGGGAAGATCCGCCCTCCGGGAGGCCGATCTCGATGCTCTTCGGCCGAACTTTGCCGAGGCTCCTAATGCGCAGGCTCTCCTCCTCCGGACGTGGAAGAAGTTGCCTCTAGTGGTGCCGTCGAAATTCCGCCCCCTGCTCAGTCTTGATGCTTTCATATGTACCCATATGTAGGTAATTTGGCTTCGTGCTTCAAGATGTAATGGGCTCCGGCCTCCCTTATGTAAATACTTTTGAAGTAGAAATGAATTGTTATTTTCCTCACATGTGTATGTGTTTCAAGCTTTTTGTAGATGCTCGACTCTTTTCCTTTTTGTAAGATTGTTGCCTGTCTTCTTTTTCCTTTTATATTCCCAAGTACGGGGCTCGGTTCCCAGTGTTTCTGAATAAGGGACTTTACTTGCTTTAATTGATTCTCGTACTAGGTATATGAATCTGCTCTTTATTTTGTTTTTTTGGTACTTGGTGTATAAACCAAGTTTTCATTTCGCGCCTGGTGTGTACATTGAATCTTTGATTTGCGCTTGGTGCGTAACCAAATTTTTGATATGTGCTCGGTGCGTATACAAGTCTTGGTATTATGTTTGCGTGCAGAATCGAGTCTTTATTGCGCTCGATCAGAATCGAAGTCTTCATTTTATGCTTGTACGTGGCCAAGTCTTTACTTTGTGCTCTGGTGCGTAACCAAGTCTTGATTTCGGTGCTCGGTGCGTAACAAGTCTTGATTTTGGCGCTCGATGTCGTAACCAAGTCTTTATTTTGTGCTTGGTGCGAGCAAGTCTTGATTTTCGGTGCTCGGTGCGTAACCAAGTCTTGATTTTAGTGCTCGGTGCGTAACCAAGTCTTGATTTTGGTGCTCGGTGCGTAACAAGTCTTGATTTTGTGCAGTGCGTGGCAAGTCTTTATTTTGTGCTTTGATGCGAGCAAGTCTTGATTTCGTGCTTGGTGCGTGGCAAGTCTTCATTTTGTGACGCACTGGCGAGGTGACGTTTCGCCCTTCCGCCTTAAGCCGAGGCGATTTTTTTGTCCCCGGCACATAGCCGAGGTGAGTAAAAACTTCGTTTCCCTTTAGAGAGCTCACGAAATACCGGATGAAAGGATAATTCTTTGGAATCCTATCCGGATCATAGATCGAGATCTTTATTGATAATACCGCTTTTTAGGTATGCTACATTCCATGGATGCATAAATTTTTCTCCACTCAAATATTCTAGCCGGCACGCCCACCGGATAAGACGTGGTCGACCCGAAATGGGCCCTCCTGTTGGCTTCAATGGGTCAGGTTGAATGCCCGTTATCTTTTTCAATACAAGATCGCCGACCAAATCTTCTTTCCTTTACTTTCGAATTGTAGTACCTTTCACTCCTTTGTTTATACACTCGCATTTTTCATCTCTAAGACTACACCTTTTTTTCTTCGAAAGTCTAGCTAGCTCTCGAGCTGAGCGCCTCATCACGCCTTCTTCAAAATTTGCATTCAAGGTAGGGCTCCAATCTCAACAGAATCACCGCCTCGACTCCATAAGCTAAAGAAAAAGATGTTTCTCCAAAGTGGCGCTCGATGTGTGTCGCTTCAGATGACCATAATACACCGGGTAGTTCCTCCGCCAATTACCTTTAGACTCCTCCAATCTCGCCTTCAAGGTATACTTGAGTATTTTATTAACGGCCTCAACTTGTCCGCTCGACCGGGGTGGTATGGAGTTGAGAAATAGTTTTTATGCGGAAATCTTCACAAAATTTTGAAACCTTCGGTTATCGAATCGCTTTCCCATTGTCTCGTAATAATCGAATGTGGTATCCCGAATCTACAGATAATGGATTTCCATACAAAGCTCACAACTTTTTCTTCATCTATTTTTGCGGAGAGGCTCGCCGCCCATTTTGTGAAATAATCCACCGCCACAATGGCATACTTTGACGCCCCTTTGCCGGTGGGGAGTGGTCCGATGAGGTCCATTCCCCATTTGGCAAATGGCCATGGGCTAAATACGGAAGTAAGTTGTTCAGGATGATATCCGACTGTGGTGCAAACCTTGGCATCTCTCGCATCTTTTCGAGGTTGGTCGATCTTTTCTTAGGGATGGCCAGTAGTACCCTTTGTCGTATCAATTTATAGCCAACGTTTGGCCCCAGCGTGGTTGCCGATATTCCTCATGAACCTCTCGCAGACCGTGATCTGCTCGGAAAGGCAACAGGAGAGCGGGACGGAGTATCCTCGTTTGTATAGGATGCCGTCTACTAGTGTAAACCGAGCCGCTTGAGTTCGTAGTGTTCGGCCTCGGCCTTTGTTTTCGTGTTAAACTCCTTTCTCTAAATACCGAACGATTGGGGTCATCCAAGTCCTGTTTCGGCGGTTTTGATTGTATATATTTTCTTTGCACCAAGTGACGGCGATTTGTGTAGCCAGGTGATGACATCCGTGATGGCATCCATCCTCGGGATCGAGCCGAGCCGCCGCTAAGGCATCCGCTTGCATGTTCTCGGCTCGGGGCACATGTAAGACTTTTGTCTTAAAGTGTGATAATCTCTTTTTGACCAAATCCAAATATTGTGCAATTTTTTGCTCTTTCGCCAGATTCGCCGTTGATTTGATGAACGACCAACCGAGAATCGTTGTGCACCAATAGTTGTTTTAGGCCCATAGAGGCCGCAGGGAGCGCCTCATATTCGGCCGTTGTTCATTGCGGGAATCGAAATCGCACGGCCGAAAGCGAAGCATTTTTCATTTGGATCGATTATCATGATGCCGCCGCCGCTGCGGTGGGGAAGAGTCACAACGAATAATTTCCATTCTTGGTCTTCCATAACTTCCAATCGTATGGAAGGTGTGAATTTAGCCACAAAATCGTAAAGCCTCGCCCTTTTATCGGTGCGTGGTTCGTATATAATGTCAAATTGATCGAGTTCGACGGCCCACTTAATCATCCGACCGTAAGATCGTCGGTGTAATACTTGTTTCAGTGGGTAGTTCGTCAATACTATAATCTTGTGTTCTAGGAAATATGGATGGAGTTTCCGCGCCGCGGTGATTAATGAATAAGCCAACTTTTCCATTGGTGGGTACCGGGGCTCGGCGTCATGTAATGCTTGATCGTGTAATAAATGGATGTTGAATAGAGCCATCTAGCCTAATTAACACCGAGCTGATGGCGTATTCGGATACCGCCAAGTACAAATACAAGTTCTCCCATTGGGTCGGTTTTTGCAATATAGGGATTGAAGAGAGAGTCTTGTTTGAGGATTCAAAGGCAATCAGGCTTGCTCGGTCCACTCGAAATTTTTGCTTTTCTTTATAATTTCAAAGAAAGGCTTGCACTTGTCTCGTGGATCGTGAAACAAATCGATTAAGGGCGGCCAATCGGCTGTTAGGCTTTTGTACCTTTTTACGAGTTCGGGGTTTTAGATCAATGATGGCTTTTATTTTATCCGGGTTGGCTTCTATTCCCCTTTCGCTGACCATATACCCAAAAATTTACCCGAACCGACCCCAAACGTACACTTTCTCGGGTTTAACATCATCTTGTACTCTCTCAAAACAAAGAAACATTTTATTAAGATCGTTTAGATGATCGGATATGTACAGTGACTTTACCAACATGTCATCTACATAGACTTCCATAGTGTGACCTATCATTTTCTCAAACATCTTATTTACTAACATTTGATAGGTCACACCAAAGATTCTTCAATCCAAAGGGCATCATCTTGTAACAAATGAATTCCTCGAAAGCAGAGAAGAATGATGTATTTTCTTCATTTTCCGGGTGCATCCGTATTTGGTTGTAACCCGAGTATGCATCCATGAAGCTCATCAACTCGTGTCCTGCCGTGGCATCCACCATGTAATCAATATTTGGCAACGGATAACTGTCTTTAGGGCATGCTTTGTTGAGGTCGGAAAAATCCACGCACAGGCGCCATCGCTTGCTTTTCTTTACCAAAACAGATTGGCGACCCATCGGGATAGAGGGCTTCCGGATGAATTGATTGTCTAGTAGCTTGTTAACCTCGGTCTCGAAAAGTCTTTGCTGTCTATCGGGCCGAAGTTTGCGCTTTTTCTCGATAATCGGGCGGAACGTTAGATCAATATTGGAGGCTACCGCACGCATACTTAGTGGTCAATTAGGGCATGTCCGCATTTGAGTCCATGCGAAGACATCAAGATTATTTCCCAAAAACTCGATCAACTCGGTTCGATATGGTTCTCGGGAGATCATGATCAATACGTAGTTGGTGCTCCTCGCGCCTTCCGACATTGATTGTATCAACTTGTTCTATGGGTTCCGCCCATTTTCTTTTCTTGCTTTGCCTCCTCGATCCGCAAGGGCAATTCGTCTTCATGACGGGCCGTTCTCAATCAACGGCCGCTTCTTCTTCCATCATTGGCTCCTTCCGGGCCGACGACCGGATTATCCTCCCGAACGATCACCACTTTTCACTCGGACTCCTCCTTAGGAACGTGATCGTCCCGTGTGGTTCCGAGAGTTTGTCCTTGTTCCGCCACGTTAATCTCTACCGGTCGGAGTTTAAGAGAGCATTCTCGTGACTCCTTTGATTCCCTTTATGTATAGCTTCACCATCGATGTTGGGAATTTTATACAAAAGTGATATATTGAAACGGCCGCTTTTATATGATAAAACAATGGCCTCCCAATGATAAAGATTGTACTCGAATCGGCATTGATTATTTTGATTGTTGTCATGACGGTCCGCTTATGCAAACCTTGTCCCATTTGGATGGGCAAATCAACTTCTCCGAGCGGGACTATCCTTCCTTCTCCAAACCCTGAATCGCTATCGTTGCATGGACGGATATAACTATCATCCACGCTCAATCTTCAAACACCCGGACATAAATGACTGACGAATAGCTTCCTAGGTGTCGATCAAAATTCTCGCGGAACGTAGAATACCCAAAATTGGTGCAAGAATGACCAAAGGGTAAGAATGAGGATGGACCACCTGGTCGGCATCCGCATTCGAGAACACAAAGTGGCGGTGGGTTGGCCTTCCTTGATTTCCGCCACCCGAACTTGTCTTTCGGCATTGGTTCCTGTCTAACATCGGCTTTTCTTTTCTGTTGGAGCGTCTATCCTCATTGTGTTAGTATTGATTCGACCGACACCCGACATCATGAGGATCTCCTCCCCTGGTTTTCACCGGGGTGGGCGGCAGGAGAGCTGGATTGATTACGCGCTCCGATTGACACCTTGAGCGATCCGGTGGGGCGGTAGCTCATGAACGCACCTTTTGAGATCGCCCGCCGAACAACACGCATAATTTCCCTAATTAGATCTCAAAGACTCGCCAAGATCGTGACATATCGATTTATGATAGCACGTAATCGACGCGAATCTAATTTTTTGCTCAATTTTTAAAGGCCGAGCCGAGGCAACAAATTCAGACTCGTACTTCATTCCATATGGTGATGGAGTGTGGGTCAAAGATTTCCTTAGCGCGGCGACTTTGGCTCTCGCTCTTGGCGAGCCCTAAATCCGGTGGTGGTCGGGTTTTCCGAGAATGGCCGGAATCCCGACCCGCCCAACCGGGCCGGTTCTTTCCTTCCGTCCTTTCTTATGCCCCCACGGTGCTGGGCGGTTACATTTGCCATGGCTTCTTCCGCAAGACAAATATGGCGTCCGCGCGGATCGAAATTCTTGGTACGAGGTCGCCCCGATTCGTGGACGGAGTAATTAAACCAAGTTTGGGGCTAGTCCAGCCATGGTCGCGATCAAAATGGCATCATCTCGACACCTGTTCCATTTCTCGAACTTGTTTGTTGAAACGAGAAATATAGCTTTTCAGGGACTCGCCCTTTCCTTGTTTGATGTTCACGAGGAGTCCTTAGGTGTCGCTCGGACTTTGGGACGTCAAGAAGTGCGTCGTAAAGGCGGAGGCCGATCTCCCCATGCTCGAATGGATCCCCGTGGCAGGTCCTAAACCAACGGTGGGCTCGGCCGCCTAAAGTCGGGAAGGCCTGCAGAGAGGATGGCATCACTGGGGATCGCATTCCATCCATGCTAAGTATTTGTGAACGTGAGTGGTCGGGCCGGTTTCCCATTGTAGACCGACCGGGGATTTTCAACTTTGGCGGTAATGGGGTCGCCGAGAATTCCGTGGGAAAATGGCGACATAACAAACCGGCCGGTTCATTACTTGGGGGGGCGGTCTTCGAGACATTCGCCTTCCGGACCGCCTTCCAATTCGTTCAGACGACGACGCATGCGATGTATCTCTACATCCGTTCTCGCCATAGGCTAGGGCCTTGATCCGATTGACCTAAGCCGCTCCCGCTCATCCGAAACCCGAGTCGGGAACTTATCGATCGAGCCGGGCGAAAAGGATCAACTCGGTCGTCCGACGAACACCGAGTGGGCATGACGATGTCGTGTTGGCTCGGTAGTGACTCGCTATACGACTTTGCCTCTTCCTCATCTTTCTCGCGCCGCCTTCTATCACGACGGACATGTTGTTCATTACCCGAATCGCTTCTTGGGCTTCGTCATGAGGAAGCCCGGGAATTTGAGGATTAATGTTAACATTTAGTTGTGGGTTGAGTGGGGTATTTGCAAGGAGTGGATGAGGTGCTTGAGAGTTTGTGGTGGCGAGAGTTTGTGATATGAGTTGGTTCATTTGTACAAAAGTTGGGTTGGCAATTAATCGAGCAAAAGGAAATAAAGTAGTGCTCCCCGCTTCATTTTGGAACATATTTTGGCCATTCGTAGTCCCGGCGGTTTGGTTGTTCAAATGTTGCTCTTGATCGACGGGCATTTCTCGACGAGTTGACTCATTTTTGTCTATTATGAAAAGGTTAAGCGTTAAACTTTACCTGGTCTTTACTTGGCTTGTTTTTTACTGGAACTCTGACTGGACCAATACGGACCCTCCTTCTAGCGCCAATTTGTTGACGTGCGTTTTGGTCAACAAGCAAAAATATGTAAAAGGTTTGACACGTACAAATGTAAACGTGCGTAACGAGTGTTTATTTCTGGCTAATTCTGCCTTTTTAGTATAATGCCGAGCCGGATTATTGGGGTCGGTCTTTCTTACAGTTCTTTTTTCTCTTTTTTTTTTCTATCTCCTTTTTCTTTCTCTCTATCCGCCTTTTTATATCCCTTCGAGTAAGTGGGTTTTCAATAGTCATCTTTTCACTAACTATTCATTAATTAGTAAAATAATTAAAGAAAGACACATGTCCCTCTCTAAGCGTGCATGTCGGGCCAAATCTTGCCACTTGTCGACTTCTCTTTATAACTTTCTCGATATGTGGCGGTTTCGATATCAATAAAGTGTTAAGTATGGACAAGTGATTACTTATGAACTGTCGCGCATGCTTTCCCGCCGAAATTTGGGCTCGGGGCTCGGCGTCACCGTGTTGCGGTTGGGCTCGCAGAATGGGCGAGCTAGTTCGCGGACGTGTTTGTCGCCGAGCCATTTGACGACGCCACGGGCAGTCGCATTTCGGATGTGTGTTGGATCGATGACTTGAATTAATTTCTTTCCATTTCGGCTCGTATCATCACGCACAATAATCATACAATAATGAATATAGAATAATTAAAAGATATGCACATTCTCCACACAAATTGTGAGCTTAACAAAAAAAAAAAAAAAGTTATAGTTTTCTTTCCATCTATTTAATACACATATTATTAAGTATTATAGTTAAAATAATACTTCATTTGTCAAATGATTTCAAACTTAAAATTGTATAATTAAGATCCACTTACAGAGACTAATGAATATTAAATAATTAAATGAAGTAAGTCATTTTTTTTAATAGTCGAATTTGTTAAATTTTACCCCTCAAATTCTTTGAATTCATTTATCAAATATAGAAGATAGTGATAATACAATTAGATATCGACTAATTATATATTAATTTATCAAATATAGAAGATAGCATGTCTCGATTTTATTTGAATTCAGTAGTAAAGAAGTAAGAGAGTGTTTTGCAAACTCTAAGAAAAAATTGAGAAGTAAGAGAGTACTAGTGTTTTGCAAACTCTAAGAAAAAATGATTCTCAACTTTCAGTGGATAAAATAACTGTTTTTCTACTTAGAAGTTGATAATTGTTTTTTTCTAGATTTTGCAAATACTCCCATCATCAACTGTTGATGAAGATCGTAGTCATGAAGAAGAAGATGAATATTTGTTTGTTTTAGTTTAATTAAACCAAAGAGAAGAAAAACAATCTCTTCACACAATCAATACTTGTTAAGGAAAGGCACTCCCAAAGTGGTTTCGATCATATAAATTCTAAAAAAACTTGGAAGTGCGAGAGAAAAAAATGTGAATTTTGTTTATATAACTTTAAATATTTATACACGATCTATCCATCGTTCCTAAAATATCGATGTATTTTGTATATCAACTAGATTAACCATCCGAGTACAAGAGAATCACTAACCATCATTTTAATTTTTTTTGTAAATGCCATCACTTTTAAATCGAGTATTAAATGTGAGCACAGTTCTAATTAAAGTAAATTTGTTATACCTAAATTTAGAGCTTCAATATCTCATCTCTTCAAACTTTGGCAAAATAATACCCAAAATAGGAACACAGTAGCATTAAAGCTTAAATTTACCTTTGCTAATCTTTGAGTGCAATATTATGGGGATCGAACAATTTATTTTTCTATCAAGAGTCTAAAAATTGGAAACGTTGACCATTCTTCCCCTATTGCACATTGACATTCACGTTGGGACAAACACTTTTTAAACTTAGTGCGGTCCCAAATAACTTTGAAACGTGTAATGAAAATAGCCTTGGACCCTGTTTGTTAAGGAACCTCCACTTTCTTAATTTCTTTGACTTCTTGAACTAATAAATAAAAGAATTAGTGGCACTTCTCCTTCTTGTGGATTGCTGACCCATGACAATATGACATATGAATATTACTCGCAATCACGAGATCCGAATTTTAGTATGTTATGATGATGGGGTCGGACTTAAAAAAAATTATACTTTGACGTATTTCACAAAATTTTCCCATTGTTTTTTTTTTTTTTGAAAATCAATTTTCCCATTGTTTCGTACATGAGAAATAGGGAAAATATTGTTTTTGAATGCTGACATAGGGAAAATATTGTAAATTGGGGTAATTTGGCTGAAATCCAACTAATTGGCTTAGTGTAACTGACCTATGAGTATGTTACGAGGGGTTAAGTTTTTTGTTCCACTTATCTTATTTACGACACTTGTTAATTGTCAAATGAAATCTATTCATACATCTAACTATGAGTTAATTAAGAATCTGAAAATTTAAATATATAGTGAAATAAAATAGAAACAGAAAATTTAGAATCATATTCAAATTATATATAGGGAAGGTGCTTAGGAAGATGAATTTAAGATAACAATTTTATTGTTATGATCTAAGAAGCACGGACACTTAATTCTCTGAGGATGTTGTACTGTACTGGATACATATATATTCGATATGATACTTTATCCAATACTTCATAAATACTCCATGGATACATATAAACATAGAAATAGATAGAATTTATTATATTGCTCATTTTTTTTAGCATTTTTGTGTGTGTCTACACGAGTTATCATATTTCAAATTTGAGTACTTATGAGATTTTAGTTTTTTATGCTTGAAACATTATTTTTTTAATTATACTTGGTACATTTGTATTTTCAATAATATAAAAATATATACTTTTATATGTATATATACAATACATGTATCCTTAAAATTTCACAATATGACATATTCTCGTGCCCATTTCATATCATATCCGTATCCCGTATCCATACCAGTGCTTCATAGGTTATGATTTGTTTCATTTATTAGAGACATAGTTCATTTTTTATTAATACGAAATTGTGAATTCAACTAAAAATACCAATGCCAGCTTGTACTTTTTAGGTTAAATCGGGTAAGTAAAGTTGTAATATAACGTTTCTCAATATGGTATATATATCATAAATTCATACTTTGTACTTCTTCAATTTATAATTCCCCTTATATATCTCAAGCACTCAATGAAAAATTTGCTACTTAAAACACATCACGAGAGGTTAATGATAATATTTAATAGGGTAAACAGTAAAAGTGTGACGTGCATTGACCAATTTCCTGTGATAATGATGGAATATATTAACCATTTTATATATTTAGATAAGATATTGATATTGACAGACTTATATGTAACAACAACAATAAAATTAATTAACAAAATTAATTACAAGGGTGGGAAATGGTTTGACTTTTCATAAGCGTGCTGCTTCTGGGATTGATTATTTTATCTCCATCAACATCACAGTTTAAGTCATATATATCCAGGAAGCAAAAGGATAAAGATAGGCTTAGCAGATTAGGCCACGGCCAAATGGAACCAAAATTGGAACCACAGTCACACAACTTTAGTTCGGTTCCACATTTCAGGTAATTGGAATTGGTGATTCCAGAACCGACAACTCCTAAATATGAAAATCTTTTAAATTACATATATATATGGTTGGCCAGTTCAAAACAAGATATTAAGAGAGTGTTTGGATGCTTATAAGCTCTTTAAAAGCATTTGATTAACTTCGTCAACCTGATCTTATAAACTACAAAAATAAAATATGAGGGAATTATAAGTTGTTTTTAAAAAAGGGCTGCGTCCCTAACTTTTTTATTTTTTAAAAAAAATTTGTTTGAACAATTTCTTGATTTAAATACCACGAGCTTGTAGTTCAAGTGGTATTGCTAACTCTCTGTAAGTTGTGTTAACCATAGTTCGAATCTTGTATATTTTAGTTTCTTTAAAATTATCACCTCTACCCACTACTCCTAACTTATTAATTTTTTTTGATCGTTTTAGTAACAAAATTGCCCTTATCAACATTTTACAAGTTTTATCAGAACATTTCAACAACTTATTTTAGATCAAAATAAGGTCATCATCTTATAAGACTTAAGAGCTTATAAGATGTTTTAAATAAGCCCAGTCAAATGCACTATGAGTCTAAAAGAGAGACACTCAGCCAAAAATTAATATTGATTTCGCTAATCTTAGAAGTACGTATACTGTCAAATATAAATAAGCAAACCCCAAAATACACATGTAAATGACGACATAAAACAATCCAAACAAAATAGTTAATGTTAACAGTTAACAATCCGAACAAAATTGTTAATGTTTACTACAAGGATAAGGAAGCACGACTTTAACCAGGTGGCTTAGCCCACCTGACCACCACAAGCAATTGTGGGGTGGAGGTCAGGGGTTCAAATCCCTGCTCCATCAAATTGTTTGTGGGGTGGAGGTCAGGGGTTCTTATCCTTGCTCCATCAAATTGTTCCCCGGGGCATATGCGAGTTGGTGAAGATTTGGTGGGAACTCATACTGAATAGCATCCGTGTTGAATAGCATCCGTGTGAGTTCGATTCGGGGAGAGATCGTTATTAGTAGATTGGGGGGTCGAACATAATTGTTCTCTTTACCGGGAGGATCGGTTGTACGTCAGACCGCCGTAACACCGCCGCGTGTGCACATCCCGTGGTTTACCTTGGCGGCAGAAATGAGAGCGGAGTCATTGTTGTCGGGCTAGTCGGGCGTAAGCGCAGTAAGTTCTGGTTCGAGTTATCAAAAAAAAAAAAAAAGGAAGCACGACTTTCTCTCTTTAACTATTTTTTGTTGGTCAAATCGAAGAAACTGCATTTCAATTAGCCAATTTCTCAAAACAAATTTATGTGCACATTTTGAAAAAGAATGCACAATATACCAAATAATCCTATAAATTATTATCTTCAATATTCGGTTGTCTGGCTTGTCCCCAACTTTCGCAAAAGGGTGTGTTATAACTTATAAGGTGGTCTTATATGAGGCCGTCTTATGGGCTTAAATTCATGAGACGAATTCTACAATATATAAAAAATATGGATTTTTTATGGGTTTGGGTTTGAATGAAATTTCTATATACATGTAGAATCCGTCTCATAGAATATATGTGAGACCGTCTCATACAATTTTTTTTTTTTTTAAAACATCTCATACAAGTTTTTACCATAACTTATAAGTCGTATTAATTCATATGTCCTAATAATTGCAATTTTATTGGAGACAAATATTTAGAATAAAGAGAGAAGAATCTCTGACCAAGAATTGCAGAATGTAAAACACACAACCAGCCCATCCATTATGAAAAATAATGTACTTTTTATTTCTCAACGGAAAAAAAAAGACACAATTCCCAAAAATGCACAGGATACAACTTTTTTTTGTGAAAATGGGTAATTAGACATAACTTTTCAAAATTAAGCAAATACCACAATCTTACAGTAAAATATAATGTTAAATAAACATTATTAATTGATAGTAGTTTACTTCCATAAATGTGGAAATAATTTAAAGAAGACAAGTTTATGATTCTAATGCTCCAATAGTTGCTAAGTTTTTGAAGTTCAGCACATGGTGACACCAACCTTTCGGTTAAATACATTGTATCAAATCGACAAATCATTTCAGAACTAATATTTTATGTCTAATTATCTACTATTAATTATTATTACTATTACTATTAATAATATTCACCTCTGACACACATACAAATACATTGCATTTACCTTTTTGATGCACCAAATATGACTAAGCAATGTTACCACATTATCCCTACAAGAGTAACACTGGTATTCTCTTAATCTCTTCTATGTTTATTTCATTAAGTTAAGTTGTTAAAATGCAGATAAATTGAAAGCTTTAAAGACCAAGCCTGACGACTTCGCAACTACTCCGTTTGTCTTTCACTTATGTGATTCCTCATTGTTGGGCGCAGCGGAGGCGTGTTGTGGTCCGAGATTTGATTTATCCGGAATACCCGACAAATCACACCAACAAGACGATGGCAAAAATAAATGACACCGACAGAAAATAAAATGCACACAGTAATTTTACGTGGTTCGGCAAAACCCGCCTACGTCCACGAGAGTTTCCGTTCTTTACTAATAAAGAATTTCCCGGTACAAGAAAAATACATCCCTTGAGTTTTATGGACCAAACCCAAGAAAATAAGACTCTCGTACAACCACTTTACTAGCTATCAAAGAACACTCTCCCCAACCCTTTTGGTTACCCGAGAGAAAATACCCCGAGTGTTTCCCAAGCACCTATCACAATTTGACTCACTCAAATTGATCTCCCAGTGTGTACACTCATTTTTCCTCTCCACCCGGTTGGATGGCCAAGCACTTCACTTGCTTGCCATACTTTCTCCCTGCACTCCCATTCTCTATTTATAGAGAAAAATGGCAGAAGCATTCAACATATGGTTGGTCTTACTCAATTTTTCTATGCTTGGACGGTGCCAAATTGTTTGGCAAAGTTTGGCACCTCCCATTAACATTGTTTGTGTGGTTGGTAGCCTAACAATCTCCACCTCAACCACAAAACAATTTCAATCACAAACCAGAACATCAAAACACCATTGGCCTTCAATCATCCGCACATGCCGAATCGAAGCGTCCTAACTCCACCGATTCAATCGCCAATACACACGCATAATCCAAGTCAACACCACTAATTGACCGCCGAGAGGACGACCTCAATCCATCCTCTCACCCCAACAGATTTCCCCTCACACCCGTCTCGCTCCCGGAAGCCTTCCGCTACCACTTCCAAAGTAATCCTCGAGGTCACCAGACGATACAAATTCGATACTCTCTCTCACCCTTAGGACCCTTCCGCCATGTGTGATTTTCAGGACTCCACCTCCAGCTGAATATTGCAACTATTGGAATCCACTTGGCACCAGGAAATTAGATTCATCCGCATCTTTGGGACATAGGCCACACCACCCAAAGTACGGTCCACTCCATCACCCATTTTGATTTTTACCACTCCAATCCCATGATTCTACAAGTAGAACCATCACCAGAGAACAAAATTCCTGCCCTCTGCAATTGAAATAAATCAAAATAATCACTTCAGGAGTACACATGCATTATGCATCCCGAATCTAAAATCCATCAACCTCGAGAAGAAGTATCTATCCTTGTGGAGACTGTGAGATATCTCCAACTTCCGCAGCTATCACCGCATCACCACCGCCACCGTCACCGTCATCATCCTTCTTTCTCCGAGGACAATTTCTTTTGACATGATCCTTCTCGTGATAACGATAAAGATACAACACCCTTTCCCCGGTCCTTGAATCGATTCGTTGATTACAGATCCACCACCAGAATTCCTCCCGTTACCGATTCATTTCCCAAGCAACCAAAGCATATCCATGTCCCTCCTCCTGGTTTGCCCTTTTTTTTTTATGGGACAACAACGATGCTTTTATATATGCTCCCGGTCCTAGTGTCTCTTTTCCATACAACAACGTCATCACGTGACTATCATATGAATCCGGGATAGAGGTAAGAAGTAAAAGGGCTTTATCTTCTTCCCTCAACCTTTACACCAACTTTCCGGTTGATCCAGATTTGCCCACCGCGCACCTTTCATATCTGGTCAATTTTCCTCCTTTCTCTTCAACGCCATTGTCGCCCTGTTGAACTAGGAGATCCTTCACCCTTTATTACCAAGGAGTGAAATTCCCTTTGCTATCAAATTGATGCACTTGAATGGATTTGTCACCGCCATAAAGTGTCCACCGAAAAATTCAAATCTCAATTTTCTACCTTGCCCGAGTTACCAAGTAGCTCGATACCACTTGTTGGGCGCAATGGCGAGGCGTGTTGTGGTCCGAGATTTGATTTATCCGGAATACCCGACAAATCACACCAACAAGACGATGGCAAAAATAAATGACACCGACGTAAAAATAAAATGCACACAAGTAATTTTACGTGGTTCTAAGCAAAACCCGCCACGTCCACGAGAGTTTCCGTTTTTACTAATAAAGAATTTCCCTGCACAAGAAAAATACATCCTTGAGTTTTATGGACCACCCAAGAAAATAAGACTCGTACAACCACTTTACTAGCTATCAAAGAACACTCTCCCAACCCTTTTGTGTTACCCGAGAGAAAAATACCCCGAGTGTTCCCCGCACCTATCACAATTTGACTCACTCAAATTGATCTCCCCAGGTGTGTACACTCATTTTTCCTCTCCACCCGGTTGGATGGCCAAGCACTTCACTTGCTTGCCATACTTTCTCCCTGCACTCCCATTCTCTATTTATAGAGAAAAATGGCAGAAACATTCAACATATGGTTGGTCTTACTCAATTTTTCTATGCTTGGACGGTGCCAAATTGTTTGGCAAAGTTTGGCACCTCCCATTAACATTGTTTGTGTGGTTGGTAGCCTAACACTCATAAGATATGAAGGCTATGACAATTACGGCTCGAGGCTCCTGGACCGACATTCCACATGATACATCAAATCATCAAGACAATACTCGAGCACACACACTTAAAAAACAAATGACAATGCCATTCGAAAATCCTTTAGAAATATACGTTCTTTATTTAATTTTTTTTTGTTTTTTTTTTCTTGAAGTTTAACATTATTTTCACTTTGCTGCCTGATCGACTTGTGATTAAGACTTCTTCTTCTCTTTTTATATATTCCCGTTTATTTAATAATATATGAATAAATCTCTCAATTCGTATTGGTACTAAATTTATTGATTAACAAAATAATCGATCAATAAAACTAGAAAAAAATATGAAATTTGTCCAACTATTCGGGCAGTTAATGATACCGTTAGGGGGAGACACATCCCCGTATGGCTGTCCCAAGAATCTAGTATTGTTAATCATAGTTAACTAGATTGTGATATTTGGGGTTTCGTAAAAATCCATTTTTATTATGGTTTGTCACTTTGATTAATGTTAGGGTAGTCGGTTCATTGCATCTGATTTTTTTCTAAATACACGTGAATTTTATAATTTTTAAATGCCATCCTTAATTCTTACTTCTTGCATGGTTCTGAGAAATGGGCCGGGCCTATGTATTTATCTCCGTCTCTTATGTTCTGAAATTTATTTTTGATTTGGGTGTGGAGATTTAATTGGACCCATTGTTTTAGTGGGACTTAGTTCGTAATGCTCAGAAGTAGACTCAGACTTCATAAATTTTCCGGCCCAGTTTCGCTATGATTAATGGGCCTAATTTGACTCCATGAGAAAATGGAATTTGCTCCCTTTTTAAAAGAAGTAATTTTATGGGCCAACTACAACAATGGGTTACAAAAGGGCTCGCCTCTGGGATGACAATTCGGGTCATCGAGTCGTATTCGTATTTAATTTTAGGTCAATTGATCAAAATATATAAAATAAATAAATAAAATATGTTAGTAATATTTGTGTTCGATTTCCCTCAGTAACTTCAGGAGTTTGTGTCATGTTATTATATCATGTCAAAAATTGACATCTAGCTAGCTGTCTTACTAGTTAGTGCCTTGGTAGTGAGCTTCAAAAAAGAAAAAAAAAGAAAAAAGAAAAAAAGGAGATATCTTCAAGGGGGCTTGATAAAAAATAATTTAATTATATTTAATTACTGTTTGCTATCATTAACAAAAAACAATGTAATTATTAAGTAAATTTAGTTAATATTTGATATACAGCAAAAATGCATTTAATCATTTTTGTCGAATCGGTATTTAATATTTTTTATTTTTTAGATTGAAGTTTAAAAAAGATAAAGAGAGTGTAAAATCAAGTTTAACTCAGGTCCGAATGGCTTCTTTAACCCTAGCATAGCCGTCACAGTTTCAATGGCACTCAAGCTTTCCTCAAAACCCTACTCTCAAAGTCACCACCTCTCTTTCTGATCCAATTTCGACTCAGAAATTTTATTCGCCTTATTGATTGGGCAAGCTGAGGAAAAATGGCATGTCTAGCAGCATCAAAACGAAACCATTTGAATTCAAATCTCTCGAAGCTTTCATCCCCACTTTCCCTCAAATCCCTTTTCTTCTGCACCTCCGCTCCCTCCCAACCCCCAAACCCTAACTCAAATGAGGAACTCTCCGTGTCTGCAAATCCAGATGCTGAATCTTTTTCAACAAAGACGGAATCACCACCACCACCACCACCACCACCACCAGCAACACCGACATTTCGTCGGGAAGGTAGGCGCCCAAAAAACCCGGAAAAAATAGAGGATATTATTTGTAGAATGATGGCTAATCGGGCCTGGACGACCCGTTTACAGAACTCGATCCGAAACTTGGTCCCGAGTTTTGATCATGAACTCGTTTACAATGTGCTACATGGCGCCAAGACCTCCGAGCATGCGCTCCAGTTCTTTCGCTGGGTCGAAAGATCAAGCCTCTTTGAGCATAACAGAGAGACACATCACAAGATCATTGAGATTTTGGGGAGGGCTTCGAAGCTTAATCACGCTAGGTGCATTTTATTGGATATGCCGAAAAAGGGCTTGGAATGGGATGAGGATTTGTGGGTTTTGATGATTGATAGTTATGGGAAATCGGGGATTGTTCAGGAGAGTGTGAAATTGTTTCAGAAAATGGAGGAGTTGGGAGTTGAGAGGAGTATAAAATCGTACGATACTTTGTTTAAGGTGATCTTGCGTAGAGGTAGGTATATGATGGCCAAGAGGTATTTTAATAAGATGTTGAGTGAGGGCATTGAGCCGACTAGGCATACGTTCAATATTATGATCTGGGGATTTTTTCTTTCGGGGAAGGTGGAGACAGCAAATAGGTTTTTTGAGGATATGAAAAACCGTGAGATTATGCCCGACGTGGTGACATATAATACGATGATCAATGGTTATTATCGCGTTAAGAAAATTGAGGAGGCGGAAAAGTATTTTGTGGAGATGAAAGGTAGGAACATTGAGCCGAGTGTAGTTACTTATACGACATTGATTAAAGGGTATGTTTCCGTTGAGCGAGTTGATGACGCATTGAGATTGGTGGAGGAGATGAAGGGATTTGGGATTAAACCAAATGCCATTACTTACTCAACGTTGTTGCCAGGGCTGTGTAATGCAGAGAAGATGTCCGAAGCTCGGAGTGTTTTAAAGGAGATGGTGGAGAAATATATTGCGCCTACAGATAACTCGATTTTCATGAGACTAATTTCCGGCCAATGCAAGGCGGGTAATTTAGATGCTGCTGTGGATGTGCTAAAGGCTATGATTAGGTTAAGTCTGCCAACAGAAGCTGGGCATTATGGAGTTCTGATTGAGAATTGCTGCAAGGCTGGTGAATATGATAGAGCTGTAAAGCTGTTGGACAAGCTGATTGAGAAGGATATAATCCTGAGGCCTCAAAGTACTTTACATATGGAGCCTAGTGCATATAATCCGATGATTGAGTATCTTTGCAACAATGGCCAAACTGCAAAAGCTGAAACCCTAGCCCGGCAGTTGATGAAATTGGGCGTGCAGGATCCGATTGCCTTAAACACTCTGATACGCGGGCATTCGCAAGAAGGGGCTCCCGATTCTGCTTTTGAGCTTCTGAAAATCATGCTTCGAAGAAAAGTTGATTCCGAAAAAAGCGCTTATGATTCCCTCGTGCAAAGTTACTTGAAAAAGAGCGATCCTGCTGAGGCGAAAACGGTTCTTGATAGTATGGTTGAGAACGGCCATCTTCCGGAATCTTCTCTGTTTAGGTCAGTGATGAAGAGCTTGTTCGAAGACGGACGTGTACAGACAGCGAGCCGTGTGATGAAGATGATGTTGGAGAAAGGTGTGACAGATCATCAAGATTTGATTGCTAAGATATTGGAAGCTCTGTTTATGAGGGGTCATGTTGAGGAAGCTCTAGGGAGAATCGAATTGCTTATGCAAAGTGGAATTGCACCCGATTTCGATAGCCTATTGTCTGTTTTATGCGAGAAGGGAAAGACCATTGCTGCTTTGAAACTATTAGATTATGGTTTGGAGAGGGATTATAACATTCAATCTTCGAGCTATGAGAAGGTGTTGGATGCTCTGTTAGCCGCTGGGAAAACACTCAATGCGTATTCAGTGCTGTGTAAGATTATGGAGAAAGGAGGAGTTAGTGATTGGAGTAGCTGCAAAGACTTGATCAAGAGTCTCAATGAGGAGGGGAATACGAAACAAGCGGATATTTTGTCTCGGATGATTATGGGAAAGGATAAGTTGGCTGTTAGTAAGAAAGGAAGTAAAAAAGCTGCGGCGGCTTACTAGATGGGAAATATTACGATTTTTCGGTTTTCTTGAGGTGAGAACTTGATCCCTGAAATTTATTATGAGATTAGCTATGAGGGTCCCTTTTATTTTTTTCATAATTAGTTTGTAGCATAGCATTGTGAGAGATCCATGTGATGTGATGATACATGGTTCTCTAAGTGAAGGGCCTGTTATTTAGTTCATAATGCAGATTTCATCCAGGGTTTTGTTTATTTATGCGGATTTGTCTGTTTTGATCTGATTTAGCTGTTACTAATAATAGAACTGGATGTATTTCTGTAGAAATATGGAGAAAGATTTTGTTATATCTATCTGACCAAATATCTGGGATTTTGTTTTGATGATTGGGATTTTTGTAGCTTTATTAAATGTGTTTGAGATGTTCTTGTCAATATGCCATTATATTATTTCCTTCATCATGTTGTTTTAGCCATGGAGGGGTTTAGTAGGATTTACTCTGTGGATTAGGGATAAACTGTGAGAGGATTTCTGCATTTTGTTGGAGTTATTGCCATTGAACTGATGTGATAGAATCAAACTTACAGTAATGTTTTCAGATGTTTAACAGATACATGAATAGTTCACTAGTATGGAAGTGATTGGACTTATATGCACAAGAATTTGGTAATAGATAAGTAAAGTGAAAATAAAGAAAATTAGTCAATGTTACACACAAAAAGAATGGGAAGCATGATTGTATGAATAGCATAGGAGTGGAATATTGTTGCTAAACAAGATAATCTGATTATTTCATTTTGACTTGAAAAAATGGCGAGCAATTTCATTTAGGGAAAATAAGATTTTTAGTCCTGTAAGTTGGACCTTTTGGAGAATTGGTCCTCTAAATTGTCACATTCATTTTTTAGTCCTTTAACTTTCACATTTCTAGTTATTCAGTCCTTTAACTTAACAATTTTATTTTTGGTCCTAAAACTTAACATATTTCAGAAATTTGGACCTATAACTTAATATATTTTAGAAATTTAGTCCTATAACTTAGCAATAGTTAAATTTAACTATTTTATAGGACCAAATATAAAATAATTAAATTTCAATGTTTGGAAACTAATTAAATTATAAAAATAATTAAAATTAAATTAATTTAATTAATAAAAAAGTTTGAATAAATAGAAATTTCTAAAATAATTAATGAATTCTAGGAAAATTAAAATAATTACATCAAATTAGTAACTTAAGAATAATTTGTCATATTTATGGAATTAACCTTTGGTGAGGATAATTATCTCCAAGAAATGTAATCAGAGACTAGTGTACAAGATGCATTTAATTCGAAGGTTTAAAAAATTAATGCTTAAATATTTTTTAAAAAATTAATTAAATTAAAAAATGATTAATTATTTTTTTAAAAATTAATTGTTAATTAAAATCATTCAATTTGAAAAATAAAATTAATTTAGAAATAACCTTTTAATAAATTAATTAAATTTAACTATTGTTAAGTTATATTACTAAATTTCCCTAAAAAAAAGGTTACAGGACCAAATTTCTAAAATATGTTAAGTTATAGGACCAAATTTCTGAAATATGTTACGTTATAGGACCAAAAATAAAATTGTTAAGTTAAAGGACTGAATATCTAGAAATTTGAAAGTTAAAGGACTAAAAAATGAATGTGACAATTTAGAGGACTAATTCTAAAACATATCCAACTTACAGGACTAAAAATCTTATTTTCCCTTTCATTTATAATATCCATTGATTCACCAAGAGTTGCATATGCAACAGGATGATGTTTAGTTAGTAGATGTCTTTTATTATTAATTATTATTATTGTTTATCATATTTGTGGTATGGGGGAGGAGTGTGTTAGATTTCTGCTTCTGCTTCTGGTTTGATTTTCACAAACAAATAAACATTTTACTAACTTTTTTCACCAAACACTCTCAACTTCTGATTCTATTTTCAAAACTACCAACTTCTGATTCTATTTTCAAACTACCAACTTCTGATTTTTAACTTTTTTACTACTACTACTACGACAAAATACTTCTTCTAAAAGCAGTATTTGCAAACACTCCCATTGTACACGTTCTTAACTCTTACTACTATGTGAAGAAGCCAATTCGTTGTTATATCTGCTGAGTTGATGATTTGATTTCAGTTCTCTTATCTGTTTGAGATATTTTCATGGGTATTTTGGCTGCTCTCAAAGAGGGGATACGATTGGTAATCGGTTTGCCATGTAAAATGGAGAGACACGAATACGATTGTGGTCTTCACATTTTACAGCAACAATGACGAATACAAATTGCACAAGTGGACACTTGTGCTATAATCTGGGCCTTCAGTTTTATTGAGAAAAGAAAAGGAGAAAAGGGAAAAAGGAATTGTTAACTACTGATACAGCACAAATACACAAATTAATATATCTTAGGAAACTATTTTTATATGTTACGTTTTTTTTTTTTTTCAAACGATAGAAATATATTCAATATTCAACAAAACTTACACGCTAACTCCAAGAAAAATGGCCACCTTGAACATACATACATTGATACATGTCAAGGGGAGAACTCCGTATGAGAGGTATAACCACCGTAATTCGAGGGAGCAAAAAAAGTTAAAACAACTAAAAACACAAAACTAAAGAAAACTAAACACTCCAAAGGAAACTAAACCACCTCCAAAAGGAGGACTAAGGCACTCCTCAAGGAGACTACCCAAACTCGAACAAACCAGGGCACGAGCTACATCACGCACCGCAAGACAGTAAATTATCGACCGCCTACGAGTTTCGCAAATCAACCGGTAAAATAAAGACACAAAAAAATACGAAAAAAAAAAAAAGACTAAAAAATACGAGAAAAAAATAAAATAAAAAATAGCCTCTCCCTCACCCGATCTACAACATGACCCATCACCTACCCGGCTCCAACTTTCCTCTATGTAGCTCCAACCTCCGACTTGCCTCCACTCACGATCGGAAATTCGATTACCTCCGAAATACATAAGAAAATATGTTTTCATTGGCCCATCAAAAACATGGTTGGGGAGGGGAGGGGATAAGGGGGGAGGGAGGAGGAGGAGAAGGGAGGGGGAGGCGAAGGGGGCTGTGGCTGGGGGGGAAGGGAGGGGAGGGATAAAAGATTTTTAGGGTTTGATGAGAGAAGGAGGAGAAAAAGAAATTTAGAGAGAGAAAGGGGGAAGTCTTATATATGTTACGTTTGACATTTTAATTTTCATGAGGGAACATAAAAAAATTTAAAAATTAAAAGGTCTCTATCCAAGCATATGTATTAGATTCATATGTCATATGTTTTAACTTATTTTTTTGGAGTTGCACAGTTTTAACAAAATATTATTTTAACTTGACAATTTAATCATAAATGCTTTATAAATGGCTAAAAATATTTTTATGGAAAATGTGGCTATTTTTTATTTTTTGAAAATGCAAATAACCAATTTGGCCTATTTCCATGAAAATATAGATAAGTAATAAATGTTTACCCATACGGGAAACTCACATCATCACATGGGATATATGAGCACTTATCTAGTTATCTTTCCCATTATTGAAGGTTACTTGCGTAATTTGAACAAGTAAATCTTCAACCAAAGGTCCAAAGCCAAACCGAAGTAGGGGTGTAAACGAGGAGTCGAGTCGAACATAGAGTTTGTTTGAATTTTAATCGAGCTTAAAAAATTGTGTTTGAGTTTGATTTGATTATTAATCTAGTCGAGCTCGAACGAGCTTTAGTCGAGCCAAACACGAATCGAACTCGAATAGCTTGATATTTTTATACATATTTTATTCTTTTTTTACTAATCGAGTCAAACTCGAGCCAAACTTTACATTTTATCGAACGGGAAAATCTGTTCAAGTTTGATTCGTTATGTTAACGAACCGAGCTTTTAACGATCGATCTCGAATCGAGTATCGAATAACTTAGTTCGTTTTTTTTAGCCTTAAACAAAAGGGATTTAAATGCCAAATTTTCGAACATTAGGGGATATTAACTAATATTCTAAAGTTCAGGGAGGTCAATGCAATTTTGCCTCCATGATAAACCTCAATTATCTTCTACGATTACATTTCTCGCTATCTTTCCATAAATATCTCACTCCCCCCTTCCTTTCCCTCTACTTAAACTCTCTCCAAAGCTCCATTTCAAAACCTTATCTTTTTAGTTTTTACACACACAACGCACAGTAGCAATGGCTGCTTCTCTCCACTTCTTATCCCTAACCCCCAAAACCCTTCCCCTCAACCACTCTTCTCCCTCTTCCTCCGCCGCCTCTGCTCTCTTCGCTCCCTCTTCTCTTAAACCTCTGCCAAAACTCGTCCACGCGCTTTCTTCCATTAACAATAACAATCACGCGCACCATACTTCCAGGTTCGTCCGAAACGTTTCGATTTCGTCCGAGTTGGAAGAAAATGTGGAACAGGGAGAGGAAGAGGAAACCCTCGATTTCTCTAGCCCTGGAGAGCCGAATTTCTCGGCCGACTTGAAACTTTTTGTGGGGAATTTGCCTTTTAATGTTGACAGTGCTGCGCTTGCTGGGTTGTTTGAACAAGCCGGAGGTGTTGAGATGGTTGAGGTAAAGTGTATTCTTCTACTACTCTTAACAGCTACTTTGATAGTAATGATAATTCTGTACTTTTTTATTCTTTTTTTTTTGTTTGAATTTAATTGAGATGAGTTTTACTGCTAATGTTATTCAATATGTAAAGGGAAAGCTTATTTTATTTTATTTTTGGGTTTTTATTTCACTACTTCATTTGGGCTTTATTTGTTTGTAGTTCGGAACTGGGAAAAGAAAGATTATGGATGAGATTTTAGATGTTTGGAATGGATGATGGCGAAGGATTGTTTCTACGCATTGTGTTTGTTTAATCAGTTTACTCGAATTTATGCTTAATTAGTACGTCTAGTAGTTTTACCCAGCTTGTGTTTTAACTATATGCAAGGATTATATTCATGAATGTGCAGTGGCGGACGCAGGATTCGGTATTTGGGGGCGCAACCTATTTTGAAGACCTATAGAATGAATTTTTCCCCAGAATTTGGGGTGCTGGGGGGGTGGAGATGTAATTTTCCATTAGTATAGACATAATTTTAAAATAAATAACAAGTAGGAAAATTAAATTTTGAAATTTTTTTGGGGGGGAGCGGCCCCCACTTGCCCCCTCCTTCCGCCGTTGTGAATGTGGATGGATTTACTCATCACGGAATCATATTGCTGCTTATTTGACTATCTGGATAAAGAAGGAATATATTTGTCTGATTTTTTCATATTAAATCTTTGTGTGTGTATTTGGGTTACATGGAGTTGGGGGATGGTCAATTTGGAAGATAGTAATTAAAAACAATGTAAACTTGTGGACTTACTGAAATTATAAAACTTTGCAGGTTATCTATGACAAAACCACAGGAAGAAGTAGGGGTTTCGGTTTTGTGACTATGTCTTCAGTTGAGGAAGCCCGAGCTGCAGAGCAACAATTCAATGGATATGTAAGCATCCGATACTAACAGAGACATTTTCATTTGTTATATAATTTTGTCTTTTAGTATTTTTCTAGCTTGGTTAGGTCCTTGGAATTAATGTGCAAGACTTTACGATTCTCTGCAGGAACTTGAGGGTCGAGTTTTAAGAGTGAATTCCGGATCACCACCTCCTAAAAGGGAAAACTCTTCATTTGGAGGACCCAGAAGACGAGAAAGGACAAGCTATGATGACAGCAACAGACTTTATGTGGGTAACCTTGCATGGGGTGTTGACAATCTTGCTCTCGAGACCTTGTTTAGTGAGCAAGGAACGGTTAAGGAAGCCAGGGTGGTTTATGACAAAGAAAGTGGTAGGTCAAGGGGATTTGGTTTCGTTATTTACAGTTCGCCCGAAGAGGTCAACAATGCCATTGAAGCATTGGATGGCGCCGTAAGTATCCTGTTGTGTAGATGATTCTAATGTATTTATTGGTGCATATGTCCACGGGTGTTTACATGCATTGTTTTATACATGCTCAGTAATGATTCTTTAAGGTTGCCTTTGGATTGAAAGATTTGTTTAAATCCACCGCAATTACTCAAAAAATAGCTTAAAATATGAGTTTAAGGATTTGGAATCATTTTAAAATGAGCTTATCCAAGCAAGCACAATGAATTTGTTATTATGAATTTGAAATCCTTAGTTTCAATTCCACCAATCCAAATGAAGCCTAATGCTTCAGCATTTTAATGTCTCTTATTTTTTTTTGTCTATAATATTTGCAGCTTTTCTTGATAATTAAACATTGTTCGACTATCTATATGAATTGACTGAGCTTCAGAATCTTGTATTAAAATACTTTTCTTTGGTCTATTAGCTTGCTCGAACCATATAATGAAGCATGTCTTGCTTATTAACTGACTGTTTTTGAATTCTTTGTTTAGCATCAGTTTTTTCGTTCCACCTCTCTTATTGCTTAATTTGGAGCCACATCTATGATCTTTTATGTGCTTTTAATGGTGCAACTTGTATAATTTCTATGTAGCAATTTGTTTGTTTAGTTGTTATCTCATTGGAATTTCTTGGGGCAGGACCTTAATGGCAGATCTATTCGAGTTAGTCCCGCTGAAGCCCGTTCACCACGTCAATATTAAGGATGAAATCGTACAAGATCCTCCAACTGATGAAATATTTAGGGTATATTTCTAATTTAATTATGTACTATATCCTAATGGTGTATCTTTTGTTTGTGAGATTAGCAGCTGAATGCCACATCTATTTGCATGTTTGACCGTGATAATTATCTTTGTAGATAAATAGTTTGAGTAGATTTAGTTTACTTATCATATAAGTACATTACAATGAAATGCGAGTTTTAACTTCGTCTCTAATTTCTGTATTCAGAGATATCGAGAGTTGCACTTGCGATTGTCCTGGAGCCGATGCTTGATATGAACCGGAAGAACTTGTCACTTTGCAACTATGGATTTGGCTTATGAATCTGGACTAACAGGACCTGCAAGTGTATTATATATCGAAATGTATGTTTTTTGTACGTGCTATGAAATTGAAACCCTGTAATCCACTGGACAACACTTTTTGCAAAAATGATATAATTTTTGGCTTGTTTGGTTTGGTTGTGGTGCGAAAGCATCTTTAGATTGCTTGGTTTGCCCATTTTAGATTTCTTGGTTACATTTTCGGTTAAGTTGAGGCTCCTATTTGTTCCAAGTGAATCTGAGTTTTTATAGGGGAATCAGCAAAGGCTAAAGGAGACACTAGTGGCCGACCACGGGTGCTACTCTTCAGTATAGAGGCCCGAGTTCGAGTCTCTGAAATGACACAAGCCGGATTTTTTTTTTTAATAAAAAAAAGAGGAGACAAGAATGGTATAATTCCATGCGTCCAATGGAAAGAATCCAGAGGGGCCTAGATGAAATCTGAAATATATTCTTTTAGTATTTTAAAGGATTCTAAAATCTGAACTCCCACGAACTTGTTATGATGGGTACCTTCAATTATTGTTAGGAAATATTTCAAAAACTACCTTTGAGGTTTAGCTTAACTACAAAAATTTCTAGGTATCTTTCAAGATTATAAAACATCCTTAAAGTACTACAGCTATTCCTTGAGGTTTGTATTTACTTAGCAAATGTTCCCTTTTAATATGTAATTTGTAAAACAGAAACAAATATTATAGGGTTTTTTGTGATTTTGAAAAATCATTGGGGTTTTTTTTTTTTTTTTCTGTAATTAAGCTGAACTTCAGGGGTATTAATTTGAAGTCTTGTCAACTATGGCAGTGGAAAATGAAGAACTGTCTTTGTTCTTGACGTTTGACCATTAACTGATATAAACTGGAAACATGATATTATATTGGCCTTGTATGGTTGTATTTCCAAGTCCAATTTCCAGTTTCTAGTATTGAAAAATGAATTTTCAAACTTTATTGATTTTCGTGTGGGAACTGGGAATATGTTTGGTTTGTTGTCTAAATTTCTATTTGAAAATGAGAATATGTTTGGTTATAGTTTTTCAAATGTATTTTTAACATAGATTTGCGTGATTATAGTGTATTTTTACCTAGGTTTGCGTAATTGGAATGAAAAATTGCTTGATTGTGTTTTCAAAAGAATATTTTCCATAAAAAAGTAAAAACTGGAAATAACTTCATTTCTATTGAAAACTTTTGAAACAAACATAAACCCATTTTCCGGAATAGTTGAAAAGTGGAAAAATGATGTTGGAAACACAACCATAGAAGGCTCATGATTTGTGCAATCGGCGGTAGGTAATTTCCATCTGAATATAAAGCGACATAACAAAGAATTAACTAACAAAAAAAATAAACGGTTGGAATTTTGGGTGGTAACTTGAAAAACAATTAGACAGTTTTCAGAATTCCATCTCGTCTTTAAGTATGAAATTGGATCCACACTCTAAATAAATAGCAGAACAAAGATAATCTGGTCCTTTATTACTCGTATTTAACATTTAGAGATATACCGTCAAACAAATAGTCAAACTCAAGTCATTTCATAATTAGGGGAACAACATTTGTAACATTAATAATAATTCAAGTAGAGACAAAAACAAGAACATTTTTTTGGTTATTCAAATTAAGTAGCAGAAACCATGTCACTGTTTTTTTCCCCATATATGCCTTGTTCTGTTTCCTAGTAATATCTCCTTATATATGTCGAAGACTTACATTAAATCTTTGATTATCAGATTTACCAATAACACTAATTTGAATTTTTAGCAGTTTAAACCAATAATACATCAACTATGGGCAGCTTGAGCTTTACAAGTTCAAAATCTGTAAGGTAATACAATTATATTTTTCGCCTGTACTTTATAGTGTGTATTTTGCCGTAGTATGATCTATTCATATTGAAAATTAATTCTTACCCCTTAACTATATTCATATGTTCTGTCAGATTTCAAGAAGACCTTGAAACATCAAACTCAAGCAATTACATAACCCTCAAACCAAACAACAAGAAACTTTCAAGAGTGTTCTCTGAGGACTACAAGAAACTGCGAAACAAGATATTCGATCCACGGGGACCTGTTTTAAGCCGATGGAATAAATTTTTCCTAATTTCATGTCTCGTTTCTCTTTTTGTTGACCCTCTATTCTTCTACTTGCCGGGTGTCAAAGAAGACGCGTGCATGCAAGCAAGCGTCCCCCTTGAGATAGCTCTTACCGTCATCCGTTCAGTTTTAGACACATTTTACATGATTCAGATATTCGTTCGGTTTAGAACGGCCTACGTTGCGCCTTCTTCCCGCGTGTGTGGGAGGGGAGAGCTTGTTATCGACTCGTCAAAGATCGCTTCAAGATATCTCCGTAAAGACTTTTGGATCGATGTTTTATCGGCTCTACCCCTTCCACAGGTATTGCACAAACATTTTATTTGTAGTGAGCTCTTTTATAGTTATTTATCAATGTGCTTATTGGAAAAAGTTCTATTAAAACTTAGGGATAATTACAAAAACACCCCTGAGGTTTAGGCTAATTACAAAAAAACCAAGAGATTTTTTAAAATTACAAAAAAAAACCTTGAGGTTTGATTCCATCTTACATTTTCTCCCTTCATAAACAACAAACATTTCAATAAACTCATGATATTTCTACAAATATTACATTTAATCCCTTAAATTGAAGGCATAATCAAACCTGAGGGGGCTTTTTGTAATTTTGAAACATCTCTATGTTTTTTTAGTAATTAGCCCAAACCTCAGGGGGTCTTTTGTAATTATCCCTAAAACTTATTTATTGACTTAAAACTTTTATATTGATCTTCCTAGTTGTTGATTTGGGCTGTGATACCATCTCTGAGAGGTACAAATGTGATCAGCGCGAAAAATTGTCTCCGGCTTACCATCATATTTCAGTTTCTTCTGAGACTGTTTCTTATTTTTCCACTTTCATCGAAAATCATACGAACGGCTGGAGTGGTAGTCGAAGCTGCGTGGGCTGGTGCAGCTTTTAATCTTTTGCTCTTTATGCTGGCAAGTCATGTAAGTTTGCTGCTTTAATCAATGAATAGAACAGCTAGAAAGCTTAATTTGTAACAAAGATTTGCAGATAAGAACAGAGATCATAATGCTAGTTAACGAGTATTTGCAAAAACTTCCGCTATTAGAGAAGTGATACTGTAGCAGAAGTAAAAGGTTGTTGAAAATCAAATGTTGGCAGTGTTTGCAAATAGAAGCTGAAAATGGATAAGTTTTTAGGAGTGCTTAGTGAATAAGTTGTAAAAGTATTTTATTTCTGTGTAAAAAAGGCAGGATCATAAATTAAAAGCACTCTTGCCTTCTTTTAGATTCTGATTAAATTATGTAAAATCAGAAGTAGAAGTTGATATTTGAAAACACTAAAAACTACTTTTTAAGCCAAAAGCTGACAATCACTTTGTTTAAGTGTTTGCAAACACTCCCTTAGTATGTGACGATTGGACTATGGGAGTGTTTGCAATCACTTAAAAAAGTGTTTCTCAACTTTTGGTTGGGAAAAATCACTTCTTCGTGTTTGCAAATGTCAACTTTTGCTTCTAATTATGCTTCATTTAATCATAATCCAAAAGCAGGAAGATTGGTGTTTTAAGTTTCTGATTCTGCTTCTACTTTAACTTTTACAAACAAATAAGCACTTTTACAAACGTTTCACCAAACATTCTCAACTATTTTTGCTTTTGCTAGAATAAATCACTTCATCTAAAAGCAGAAGTTTTTGCAAACACTTTACACTCCATGTAGCCAAGTGTTCCTTGGCAAGCTTTTACATGCATGTTAAAACAGAGATGGTATAAGCTCACTGAGTTCTCTGCAGGTCATTGGTTCATGCTGGTACCTTTTATCAGTGGAGCGGCTAGAACATTGCTGGAAAAATGTTTGTGATCTTCAGCAACCCCACTGCGAGTACTTCTATTTTGACTGTCAAACAATGGGCAGCTTTTACAGGAGATCTTGGTTTGTGTCGAGCAACATTTCTAAATTGTGTGCTCCTGGTACTGGATTTTACAATTTCGGAATCTATACGGATGCCCTCACTAATGGAGTTGCAATGTCGAGCTTCTTCAGCAAATACTCCTATTGTTTCTGGTGGGGATTGAGAAATCTGAGGTAAGTACCAAATTAATCTCGTATAATTGGAACAGAGTGATTTATCTGTTTCTGAATTGGTTTAATTTATAGTTCGATTGGGCAAAATCTCATCACTACGACATATATTGGGGAAATTAATTTTGCGATAACCATTGCGATTCTAGGGTTGGTACTTTTCGCATTGCTGATAGGGAATATGCAGGTAAATGATATGATTAATGTTTTCGATCGTCGTCCCCATTTGCAATTATCTAAAAGCATTTGTATTAAACAGACGTACCTTCAGTCCTCAACTGCGCGACTAGAAGAGTGGAGGGTTAGAAGAACCGACACTGAGAAATGGATGCGTCATCGTCAACTTCCTCACGACATGAGGGAAAGAGTTCGTAAATATGATCTTTACAAATGGGTTACAACACGAGGAGTTGACGAGGAAGCTATTCTGAAAGGTTTTCCGGTGGATCTCCGACGAGATATCAAACACCATATTTGTCTCGATCTCGTTAAACGCGTGAGTTTCAAACTGATGTAATTCTCCATAATTCACATTTGTTGTTTTGTTATAATCTGTGCCCTAATTTTTCGGGAATTGTGAAAACAGGTCTCCCTGTTCGACGAAATGGATGAGTGTACCCTAGATGCAATATGCGAAAGATTGAAGCCAGTTTTATGCACACCAGGTACTTGTTTAGTGCGCGAGGGTGACCCTGTGATCGAAATGCTCTTCGTACTACGAGGCCATCTCGATTCCTACACCACCAATGGCGGACGGACCGGGTTTTTCAATTCGGGTCATTTAGGATCCGGAGATTTTTGCGGCGAGGAGCTTCTGAATTGGGCTTTATACCCAATCCCAAGCATTCTCCTTCCTTCTTCCACGAGAACTGTCAGAGCCATCACCGAGGTCGAGGGTTTCGCCCTTGTTTCCGATGACGTGAAATTCGTCGCGTCGCAATTCCGGAAAATGCACAGCAAGCAATTGAAGCACAAGTTTAGGTTTCATTCGCATCAATGGAGGACGTGGGCTGCGTGTTTTATACAAGCAGCTTGGTTTAGGTATAAAAGGAGAAAAGAAGGTGATGTACTGCTAAAGGCAAAGGAGAAGGTGATTACAGTTTCTCAGTTTGGGTTAGCTTTGGAACGTTGTGCTTCTTTGCCGCCACGGGCGTCGGAGTTTGCTATGTATGCTGCTAAATTGGCTTGTAGCACTAATAGGGCTGGGAGCTTGAGGAATGGTTCACACATGGATTTGCTAAGTGCGTTACAGAAACCTGTGGAACCTGATTTTTTAAGTGATGATAGCGAATGAAACAAGAAATTTTTGGAAGATGTAGTTGAATGTAGCTTCTTGCAGGGCAAGATGTATCTGTTGGGTGATTCTTTTTAATTGTTAATTTTTTATTTTTTGGGTAAAGAATAGGAATGATAAATTTACTTTCTTTGAGCATGTCAAGTTAGTGCAGTGATATTGGGAGGAGAAAGGGGTGTTCTTGCTGCTAGCTTTGGCAAATTATCAAATAGTTCATGTGCTTTGGAGATGATCCATGTTAAAAGATGGTTAAATCTCAATACAACCACATTAATTTATACCTTTACGAGTGGCATACCTCTTTGCTTACGCACCCTAGTTAATGGTAATAATCTTTGCCGATTGGAGCATACAAACAGTCGAAAGAATGACCCTTTGGTTGCACTAACTCAACAGATATCACAGCTTTCGCTCGTGGGAGAAGTTGTGAATGCAAGAAAGGTTTTTGATCAAATGGGTGTACGAGACTCGGTTTCGTGGAACGTTATGATCAGGTGCTACCTTGAAAACGAAAAGGTTGAAAATGCAAGAGAGCTGTTCGACAGAATGCCTGAGAGGACCTCTGTTTCTTGGAACACCATGATCATGGGTTATATAAAAGCGGGCAAAACTCACCTCGCATTGAAGCTGTTTGTAGTTATGCCTGACAAAGATGTGGTAAGCTGGACAGCTATGGTTACAGGACTTTGTCAGGCTTCACAGGTTGATGAGGCATGGCGTTTGTTTAAGCAAATGCCTGAACCCAACGCGGTTTCTTGGTCTTCTATGGTGTCTGGGTTTCAGCAACACGGGTTTTCAAATGAGAGCTTGCACGCATTCAGAGAAATGCTGTTACCTGGAAATAAGCCTACTTCCCATTTGTTCACTAGTGTATTATCTGCTTGCGCTGATTTAGCAATGGTTTCGATAAGTGAGCAAGTATACTGTCAAATTCTTAAAAGGGGATTCCATCGTAATACTCACGTTGGAAATTCAGCAATTTCTATGTTTGTCAAAACCGGGAGTTTTCACCACGCGAGGCTCGTTTTCCTGAACTTGGACAAACCCGATCGTGTGACATGGAATGCTATGATTACAGGTTTTGCGCAGCACGGTTATGGCCAAGAGGCAATGATGATTTTCCATCAGATGCAAAAAGCTCAATTTTCGCCAGATGGCATTAGCTACATGGGAGTTTTACATGGTTGTAGCCATTGCGGGCTCGTGCAGGAAGGAAAACAGTATTTTCAGTCCATGAAAACAGATTACGGGATACCACCAGGAGTCGAACATTTTTCTGCAATGGTGGACATCTATGCACGTGCCGGAATGCTTAAAGAAGCATATAAGGTTATATTGGACGTTCCCTTTGAGCCCACAGCAATCTTCTGGAGGACGTTGTTAAACGGGTGCAGAATTAGGGGAGACGTAGAACTGGGCGTCTCTGCAGCAGAACAAGTACTGAAACTCGAACCTTACAATTCAAGTGCATGTCTAATGGTCATTAACATTTATGCATTGGCTGGGAAATGGAAAGAGGTGGCAAAGATGAGGCAACATATGACTATATGAGGGACAGTGAGACCAGAAAGGAGTTGGGTTGTAGTTGGATTGACATTAAGGGGCGAAGTAACTTATTTACAACACGGGACGAAATTCATTCAGAGGCTGATCATATTTTGCTGATTGTTGAGTTATTGGCGTCTGATATAGCGCGATATTATTTAAGATTGGAGGGATATTCAGATGGGTTGGAATAAGTGTATGTGTGTAACTTCTTGTGGTTTAGAGAATTGATGTATATAATGTTGTTGTTAATCAAGGAAGCATATAGTCAGATATGATTTTTGAGGGACATGTTACTTCCAATGTTTCTCTTTGCTGGATTGTTTTGCTGTTCATTTGTCCATTTTTCACATCTGCTAGACAACCAGAAGAGAACAGTAGTTCCCATATGGAAAGAATCTCAGGAGCCCTGGTTTTCTTGGGCCATAGTTAAGAAAATTACTATCTCTGCTTCAAAATGGATTTGTAGTTTTCTGCATGATTGGGCTTTATCCCCCATGTCATACTTTTAAAATTGCACTAAAATCACTGAAAAAAAAGAAGAGGTTTGGGCTAATTAAAAAAAAAACCACGAAATGTTCCAAAATTATTGAAAAAAAAACCTCAGGTTTTATTCTGCTTAAATTCAACGGGGTAACTGTCATATTCCTATAAATATCAGAGGCATTTTTGAAATGTTTTTTTTTTTTTTGCTTATGAAGGGAAAAATGTAAGTCGAAATCAAACTTCAAGGGTCTTTAACAATTTTCAAAAACCTCTGTATTTTTTCATAGTTAGCTCAAACCTCGGGATATGTTTGGTAATTGTCCCTTTCTTTGATGCTAACATGGTGTTACCCTATTCATCCATGACAATTGACAGGATACTCTTCTACATCTCAGATGTAGTAAGATGTCCAAGATTAAATCTTATGTCATAGTACATGATTAGCTCAAACTTCATTTGATAGGCTATATGGGAAAATAGTGCATAAAGCTGTCTCAATACTTGACATACAGACAGATAACAACATTCCCATGCACATTATACTTGCAAGAAATATCATAGTAATGTAGAGTTTCAACTTTCAAAATTGTTAATATGACCTTCAGAATTGGAGTTTTTCAAACTCAGTGTTCTAAAAAACGCTAGGCGCTAGTCGGGCAGCAGACTGAAGCCTAGCACCTATGTAGGCGGGACCTGAGCGGGGTTAGACGGGGCCTAATCGGAAGAATAACATAGGCCGACAAGAGAGTTTACCGCCTAGGCTGGGACTAATCGGAACTAGGCGGGGATTTTTAGAATATTGGTCAAACTTGGTTAACTACTTAATTAGGTAATAATTATCGAGCAAGTTGATATGAGTGTTCATTGAGTCCCCCAGTGACACTAATTAACTTGGTCTGTGGTTATTTATTTGAATTAGTCACATATTTCTGCAGGTGGTCTTAATCAAGTTCAAACTTTAAAAGGCGCCAAAAAAAGTGTGACCTTCATGATTTTATACGAACTTTTTACTTTCACTTCTTTTGACTTCAGCCCATTATTATTTCACCTTTGATTTCACAGTCAATTTTTTCTGTTGGGATTTAAATTCTATGTTCTATTTGATTTTGTAGTTAAATTTCACTCTCAGGAGTCATAACATAATATCTGTATTATGAGATAGTTCTTATTCAAATATTCTACTTACTCCTGAACACATGTAATTAATTCAAATAATAAAATATTAAAACCAAAATGAAATCCAAAAATAAAAATAGTTCGTGTTAAAAGATAATTATAAAAACACCCCTGATGTTCGGGCTAATTACAAAAAATCCCAGATTTTTGGAAATTACAAAAAAATCCTTTAGATTTGATCCGTCTTACGTTTCCTCCTTCATATGCAAAAAACTAGAGTTGGCAATGGGCTCGGGCTGGGCACCGGGCTTTTGAAAGTTTTCAGACCGGGTTGGGTCGGGTTGAATTTGGTCGGGGCATGTGAAAGCTTGGCCCAATCCAACCAATTTATAGAATGTATGTAGAAAGACTTTTCGGGCCGGTCCAAAAGTCGGATCAAGCCCTTTCCATGGGCCAATCAGGCCTGGCAAAATAGAGCCTGCTTTTTTTGGGCATGGAAAACTACGACCCAAATCTCGGGCCGGGCTGAATTTTGTCACCTCTACAAAAGATATTTTAAGTGCTCCCCTCACGTTGATCAAAGTATTACAGTTACCTCTTTAAATTTAAAAAACAACAAAATCTCAAGAGATTTTTTTTAATTTTAAAAAATCTCTTGTTTTTCTGGTATTTTTCAAAACTCTCTTGCTTTTTTTGTAATTAGCCCAAGACTTAGGGGGCTTTTTGTAATTATCCCTATCACTAATTCTGAATCAAGACTGAGTGACTCGTCACACATTTCAAGGAATTGGTTACTATAATCACGCATCACTTTTGACCTCCAAATAAAAACCAGGTAACATGCTTTCTCTCAGTTTCACTATAAATTTGTTCCCTATTCGGTTGCTTCTTTTTTTTTTTAAATCTAAAATTTGAATCATTGTTTTATATCATATCCTTCTTTTGGACCAGACCTTAAATTATCATAAGAATTATAGAAATATCAAATATTAATACAATAATTAACCAATTAATATGAGGGTACATCAAAATGATTTTAAAGAGAGGAACCACAAATTTGCTTATAAAGGTATCTGCTTAGGATAATTTTAAGTTTAAGCACAAAAAGAAAGGGAATCTTAAAAAGGGTTGGGATATTCTTTAATTAAACTTAAAACTAATCCCGAGGTTAATTAAGATAGTCAAAGTAAAATAGAAGAAGTTAAATCAGAGGTTTGAAAAGTGTAGTGTGGGCTGAAAAAAGGTATACAAAACAGAGAAAGGGCCCAGACATAAATTCCTTGTAAAAGCCAGACAGCATCAGCAAACCGCAAAACCGCTAATGGGCCCAATATCTAGTCACACACCCCATTATCTCCTTTTATTTTATTTATTTTTTCTTATCCTAAAACTATGATGTATGAATGTGTTTCCAAGACAATTTCCAGTTTAAGTATTAGAAAATTAATTTTTAAACTTTATTAGTTTTCATGTGAGAATTGAAAATATGTTTGGTTTATTGTCTGAATTTCTGTTTTGAATGAAAATATGTTTGATTATAGCATTTTTGACATAGATTTCCGTAATTATAGTGTATTTTTGACATTGTTTTGCGTGATTGTAGTATATTTTTATATAGATTTGTGTGATTGTAGTAAGAACTTGTTTGGTTATAATTCCACAAAAATAAAAATTGGAAATAACTTTATTTCTATTGAGAATTTCTTAAACAAACATAAATCTATTTTCTGGATTATAGTTGGAAATTGAAAAATTGGATTTGCAAAAAATTTCATACATAACCTTAGTTTTTTCTTTTTCAAAAACATAAAGACAAGTAATGATATAGTTCCTCTTTGAATCTTAAAATTGATATTTTCTTTATTTTTTTTGTGTGTTATAATTTGCATTATATTATTATAATTATGCATATTTGAGATGTGATTAGAGGTGTCAAATGAGTCTGGCTAAAGAGAAAATTCGGGTCGGGCCAACCAAATTCCATCGGACCGGCATTTTTGGAGCCTAAACACAACTATGCTTTGAAAATACATGTAAAATGCATAGGGACGTCAAACTGACTGGACTGGCCAGATATTTCGGGTCTAATAGACCCAACTCTCTTCGGTCTTATAAAATTACAACCCAACAAATTCGTAATATCAAGTCGGACTGGTTTTGACTGCTCTATGTGTGATTCACTTAAATTTGAACGTGGAAAAGGCCTTTTCTTGTGACTTTTCAAGTTTTGTCCTACTTAAAATTGAGCTCTTTCGGTGAGGAAGCTTTGGCCTTTGGGACATAGTCGGCAAAATTTAGTTCACTTTTGACTCAGATATGTTTGGTGCTTTTTGGGGAAACAATTTTGCCGTTTTCGATAGAAAGACATTTATTACATCACAAATCGACAAACTTATCCAAGGCATGTAATTGATGATGCCGTGTTTAGTAGAAAAATTAGGGTAAAAAAATAGAAAAAAGATACTATAATTAAAGAAATGAAAGAAAATTTACGCGGAAAATTTGTTTGAAAGTGTCTTGTTTTTTTCCCTGGAAAGATATAATTAGATTCTTCCATAGTAACACTTTTATTTTTCGGTAATAATATCGATGATTACCAAATTCGCTTACGATTCCCGCATAAATTAATAAATACATAATTATATACCCATTATTTTTTTTCCTAATTGATAAACGGTCAAAGAGGTTAAAGTTGGTCATAACATGCAGATTAATAGTTGTCCTTATATATAAGCTTTTTGATACGCATGCATGGCCGACAATTTAGACTAAGATTCTAAATTAACATGCTCGTTTCATGCATCTATACAGCCAAATTATTGACTAATACCTCCATATATTTTATATATATGCATATATATAAATCTTGTAAGTATATATTTTGCGTGAGCATAACGACTTAATGATGGCTTCAAAGTAAAAGATGTTTTATTCTTTTCAAAAGATAAACTTTTAATTTGTGCATTTAATTTTTTTCCCTTTCGGGATGGATTGGAATGGGGGATGCGTACTTGATAAGGGCAAATGATGGTATAGGCCGACCTGATAGGCCCAGGACATTGGGCCGACCTGATAGGTCCAGGAGTGTTTGGCCGACCTGGTGATATCGGACATTGGACCGAAATGGTAAGGCCCATAGCCTTAGGATTGTTTGTTAAGCGTTAAATAATGGGCCGATCCGTGGAGGCTTACAGCAGGAGATTGGTATAGGGCCTGCCAACTTGGGCCAACCTGTCAAGGCTTGAGTTCAAGTTGTTGTGTTAAGCCAACCTGTGTAGAGTCGCAGTGTTGTTGAGCCGACTGTTGTGGACGTGCTAAAGTTGAACATGACTTCAGAAGAAGAGGTCAGTTCGGCCTATGAGATGTATGAGACTGAGGATGCCTCGTAAGATTTAAAGGGTTCTGCATCAACACAAAGGGCCGACGTGTTCTGAGAGATCGGAGCTCTGGTATTACAGGCGTAAAATTAGGGTTTTTAATGAGATCCGATCCTAATCTAATGATGACTCTGACACCAAATCGTAACGGAATCCCGGGTTTACTAAACCCTAATCCGAGCTAAGGTATAAAAGGCCCAAGCCCAGGTTCATTCTAACCTAATCCCATTTTTATGTTACATTGCTTTTTCTCTCTCTAATCTTTGCTTCCTTCTCACAATACATCGACTTAAGCATCGGAGAGGGTACGCCGGAGCCCCCCTCCGTCCCCCCTTTGTGCAGGTTTCGTGGTGGTTTTCGTCTAGAAAGGTGATCGGCGGGAAGAAGTAAGTTCTGGGAGTAATCAAGTGGCGCCGTCTGTGGGAAGTTTTGAGCAAAGACGTGAGATTCGAGTTTTGGCTATGGAGGAGGTTAGGAGAAGTTTGGAAGATGATTTGAACCGTACGCCGCCGGGAGATACTCCGGCGTAGTCACGCAGAGATGTTCCACCTCCGCCCCCCACCACCTGGTGAATGGCGGAGGCGCGGTGCAGAGGATGACGCCTATGTCCGGGGAAGTATAGATTTGAGTCCAATGTTCTTTGAACAATTGGGTGGCTTCATCACTAGAGCTGTGGAGCAGACGGTGGAGAGACGCTTGAGGGAGATGCTTCCACCACCAGCTACACCGGTGGTCCCCCCTCCGGTGGTCCCTCCTCCTCCGGTGGTCCCCCTCCCGTGGTCCTCCGGAGGTAGAGGGAGAAAGAGGTCGGCGGCCGACTATGGCGGAGGAAGACATTCATCAAAGGGCGGAGCATGTGTCACCGCGACCAAGATTGGTCGAACGTATGGATGACCTTCACCGTGAGGTGCGAGATATTCGTCGGAGGGTGGCCGAGTACTAGGAGCGGCTGCAGATTCGGGTGAGGCGGGGAACACCCTTCTCGGAAGAGGTGATGGCGACGAGCTTCCGGCTTCATACCGAGCTCGAAGCCGAATATGATGGTACCACGCATCCGTGGGACCATCTTTGCCGCTTTGAAAACGCGGCTCTCGCACGCATTCACGGACGGCGTGATGTGCGTAGTTTTTCCTACTACCTTGACGAAATCGGCTCAAAGATGGTTTAGCCACTTGCCCCAGGCTCCATTCGAATTTTGATGACTTCACTCGGCTTTCCTTAATCGGTTTGCGAGTTGTAGTAAGTACAAAAGCGTGCCCCGACCTGTTGATATCATCAAGAGAGGGGAAGGACTTGAGCTATATCCCAGAGGTTTACGGCAAAGTTGGAGGTGCCGTCGCCTAGTCCGAAATTCTCGCCAATGCCCTAGCTCGGGGCCCGAGGATGGGGAGTTCTTTCAATCATTAGTGATAGAGCCTGCTAAGACATTGACGAGCTGTTAGCTCGGGCGGAAAAATATATACACTTGGAAGAGGCGAGAAAAATGAAGAGAGAGGAAGGAGAGAAGAGAAGAGACAGGAGGGAAGATCGGAAGACAAAGTACCTCGGAAGAATCCGAGGTCTGAGGCAATGGGGGGAAGGCCGAGGTTTGAGAAGTATACGCCTTTGGTCATTCCTCGGGCGAAGTGCTTGTAGCTATTGAGAGGCATCTCGACCTGAGATGGCCAAAGGCGCACGCAGAGGCACGATAAAGCGAAATGTAAGGAGTTTTGTAGATTTCACAATGAGTATGGGCACACAACAGATCGGTGCACACACCTGAGAGATGAGATCGAACGGCTCATTCAAGCAGGTCACCTCAGGGAATTTGTGTACATTGATAAAAAGGAGAAAAAAGGGGTGTATAAGAGGGATAACAGGGGATATCATCAACCTCGAGCGGGAGGAGCGTAGGGGAGAGGGAGGAGCTACCTCCACCTCCGCCCCACCTCGGCGTGAGGTTATCCGAGATGATTGTTGGAGGGCGGCGGAAGGAGATTCGAGGCGAGCTCGGAAAAATTATGTGAGAGCGGCGGCACAGATCAGTGCAAGAGCAATTGAAGGTGGAACAGTGGCCAAGGCGAATATCCAATTTGGACCAGGATTGCGGGGTATTGTGACACCTCACGCGATGCCCTTGTGATCACAACGACGATCTCTAATTATGATATGCGGTGGTATTTGTGGATACCGGGAGTTCGGCGGATATTCTATTCTATGATTGCTATAGGAAGATGGATCTCCGTGGTCGGCTTGGAGATGGTGGACACGGCATTGGTCGGATTCGGCCGAGGATGATCCAACCAATAGGTATGATTACTTTGCCTGTCTCTTTGGGTAAGAGCCTAATCGTGAAACTAGAATGATTCGGTTTTTGATAGTCGAGGCACCGTCCTCTTATAATGTCATGTTGGGTAGACCAAGCACTAAATGCCTTCCAAGCAGCCATGGTGTCAGTATACCATCTAAAAATGAAATTTCTGTGGGAGAGAAAGTAGGGAAGTCGATGGTGATCAAGATATGGCTAGAAAATTATGTACGAAAGAAAGAGGCGAGAAGCGGGGAGTGCTTTTGATGATGATAGAAACAAAGACAAGTTGGTTAGGTTGACGAACGATGTGGAGCATGTCGGTAATGATGAAATGATGATGGTCGAGCTAGTTCCAAGTGACCCCGATAAGGTCACTAAGGTCGGAAAAGAGTTGATGATGAATTAAGGGATGAATGGTGGAGTTTTTAAGGAATAATGTGGATGTATTTGCTTGGACAAGCGGAAGACCTGGTGGGAATAGATCCAAGCATCGCTGAACATAAGCTTAATGTTAATCCATCATATATGCCGGTAAAGCAAAAGAGGAACTTCGGTCTAAGAAGGATGCTATAATTAGGGCGGAGGTGCAAAAGTTGTTGAAAGCGAGGGCACATTAAAGAAATCCAATTTCAGAATGGCTATCTAATGCAAAGATTGGTTCGAAAACGGAGGACGATTGGCGCATGTGTGTGGACTTTAGGGATTTGAATCGTGCTTGCCCTAAAGATTATTACCCATTGCCCCGAATTGATCATTTGGTGGATTCGACGCGTCGGGATGTGAACCGCTTAGCATGATGGATGCATCACGGGATATCATCGATCAAAGGCTAGCGTAGAAGAAGACCAAAAAGAGTATGCTTCACCACCTCTTTTGGTACATTCTGCATGTAGTAATGTCGTTCGGATTAAAGAACGCGGATCCACATACCAAAGGTTGGTAGATAAGATGTTTGAGGAGCGCTTTCGGCGGGAACATGGAAGTGTACGTGAGCGATATGTTGGTCAAAAGTATAAAAGCGTGAATCATGTGCGTGATCCGGCCAAACGTTTGACACCCGAGGAAGTATAGGATGAAGAACCCCAAGAAGTGTGCCTTTGGGGTCGGTCGGGAAAGTTTTCGGGGTACATGGTAACGGAGAAAGGAATAGAAGTTTGCTAAGCAGCATTGAATTGAATCGCTTTATTTCACGCCTTGCAGAGAGAAGTTTGCCCTTTTTAAGGTCTTGAGGAAAGCCAAAAGTTTGTTTGGGATGAAGAGTGTCGAAGGCTTTCGAGGACTTGAAAAATTACTTGGCCGATCTATCATTGCTAACTAAGTCGTTGCACAGGGAGCCCTATACCTCTATCTTTCGGTAGGGGGCAAGGGGTTAGCACGGTCTTGATCGGGAGGAGAGATCGGTTCGGAGGCTGGTGTACTATGTCGATAAAGTTTTGAGAATGCCGAGCTGCGATACGCGGAGATCGAGAAGGCGGGTTTGGCTTGGTGGTGATCATGGAGAAGACTTGGCCGTATTTCCTTTCGCATAAGGTAATCGTCGAACTAATCTTCCGTTGAGAAATGTGATGAGCAAACCTGAGGTAGCGGGGAGGTTAGTGAAGTGGGCTATCGAGTTGAGTGAGTATGATATGGATTTGAGAATGATCGGCCATCAAAGCTCAGGCTTTGGCAGATTTTGTTCAAGAATCAACCAGAGATGATAGCAGTGAAGGAGCTTGGGTGATTTATGTGGATGGTTCAGTAGGGAGTTCGGGATGTGGTGCTGGTATTGTTTTGATCAGCCCGCAAGGGATCGAAAATGACTTTGCTGTGAGGTTGGAATTCAAGCTATCTAATAATGAGGCAGAGTATGAAGCATTCATCAGAGGAATGCAAATGGCCATTGAGATGGGGGCTGTTAAGATGGTAATTTACATGGACTCTCAGCTCGTCCATAAACAAGTTATGGGAGAGTTCGAGGTGAGGGAAGAAAGGATGAAGAGGTATGTCGAAGCATATCGAGCTTTAGAAGGAAGAGTGAAGGAAATCAAGATATGTCAGGTCCCGAGGGAAGAAAATGGTAGAGCGGATTTTCTGGCAAAATTGGCCAGTTCGGCCTTGGAGAATCAAGCTAAACAGATCACACTTCTGGTAGCAAAGGAAACGACACTGGGGTTGGAGGTCGGAGAGATTGAGGAAAAAGAAGATTGAAGGTCGGCTATCATAGCCTACTTAAAAGAAGGGGTCTTACCAACAGATAGGCGTGAAGCGGCTCCGAAAATTGAGCGACGAGCGTTTTTTGTATTATCGGGGATAAGTTATATAAGAGAGGCTTCTCTATGCCTTTCCGAGGTGTTTGAGTGGAGAAAAGAGGTACATATGTGCTCGAGAGAGATACATGAATGTTGTTGTGGGAATCACATGGGAGCGAGAATTTTGATGAAAAAAGTCCTTAGGGCATGGTATTTTTGGCCTTACCTGAAAGGAGAAACAGAGAAGTTGGTGAGAGCATGCGAAAAATGTCAGATCCATGCGTCTTTGGTACATCGACCGGCGGAAGAACTCATGACAATGAGCTCGGCATGTCCGTTTGCAAAATGGGGAATTGACATTGTGGGTCCTTTTCCTCCGGCCGGTCGAGAGGAAGTTCTTGATTGTGGTAATCGACTATTTTAGCAAGTGGGTGGAGCGAGAACCTCTTGCTAAGATAAATGAAGATAGTAATGAAATTTATTTGGCAAAATATAGTGTGTCGGTATGGAGTGCCTCGTGCCTTGATATCGATAATGGGACGCAGCGATTCGGGCGTAAATCCGAGCTTGGTGTGAGGAAATGAAGATCAAGCAAAACTTTACTTCGGTGGCTCACCCGCAGCTAACGGACAGTGGAAGTGACTAATAGAATTATTGTCCAAGGATTGAAAGCTCGGCTAGAGAAGGCGGGAGGAGCGTGGGTTCGGAGCTCGATTCGGTGTTGTGGGCTTATCGAACTAATCCGAAAGAGGCCTTTGGCGAGCTCCGATTCACTGGTGTATGGTATGGATCTTTGTCATACCGGCGGAGATCGGGATGGAAACACATCGAGTTAATTTTGATGAAAATATTAATGATGTTGATTCGAGAGGCATTGGATACGATAAATGAGAAAAGAGAAATGGCATTTTTGGATGGAAAAGACACGAGGAAGGATTAAAGCGGCTTATGACAAGAAAGTAAAGAAAAGGGCCTTCCGGTCGGAGATCTAGTTTTGAGAAGGTCGATGCTAGCAAAAACAAAGGGAAATTGGATGCAATTGGGAAGGGCCACTTCGGGTGGTCAAGGTATTAGCAGGAGGGCGTCACGAGTGGAAGAGATCGGAGGTCGAAAACTCCCGAGGGCTTGGAACAATTGTAATTTGAAGAAATATCATTCTTAGAATAGAGAAATATTCGATGTAATCAATCTACTCGTTTTGAATGAAATGATACGCTGCCCTACATTATGAGTTCGGAAAGTGGAAAAGACAAAAACCGACAAGTATTTGGAGCTCAGCTCGAGCTAGTCTCCAAATACTTGGGGCCACGAGGCCATGCGAGAGCTCGGCTCGAGCAGCTTCCTTGAAGATCGACAAGTATTTGGAGCTCAGCTCGAGCTAGTCTCCAAATACTTGGGGCCACGAGGCCATGCGAGGAGCTCGGCTCGAGCCAGCTTCCTTTGAAGACTGACAAGTATTTGGAGCTCAGCTCGAGCTAGTCTCCAAATACTTGGGGCCACGAGGCCATGCGAGCTCGGCTCGAGCCGCCTTCCTTGAAGATCGACAAGTATTTGGAGCTCAGCTCGAGCTAGTCTCCAAATACTTGGGGCCACGAGGCCACGCGAGGAGCTCGGCTCGAGCCAGCTTCCTTGATGAAACTGACAAGTATTTGGAGCTCAGCTCGAGCTAGTCTCCAAATACTTGGGGCCACGAGGAGCACGATATGCTAATCTTTTTGTAAAAAAAAAAAAAAATTAGACAAGAGATCGAGAAATGAAAATGCGGAGAAGCTTTATTGATCATTCAAAATAAATACAAGTACATGAGAGAAGATTACAGAAGCAGAACTAAACTCCTAAGTAGAAGGGGGAACATTCTCGGTGTTCAGGTCGTCCATGGAGATGGTCACATCGTCTATGAGAGCTAGTTCAGGATCGTCATCTGGGATATCCTGAACTTGACCTGCAGGAAGCTGAGAGGATGACTGAGCTCCAGGAGCTTGTGAAGGACCGGCCGAGCTGGAGGCAGGGTGGAGGATAAAAGGAGCAGATAATGACTCTATGAACTCTTCCACAGGAGCAAGGTTGAGACGCTCCGCCTCCTCAGAAAACACGAAGCCTTTGGGGTCGGGCAGAATCCTCCGGGGACCTCGGCGATCGAAGGGCTCGGTAGTGATACCGCGTTCCCTGAGTTGAAGCTCGGCCTGGTCAAAAGCAAAGCCATAGTACTCCACGGCGTATACTGAGAGAACTCGATAAATTCCTTAGAGCTTAGAAAGCTTGCTTTCACCCTCTCCCGAATGGCCTGAACTATGGAAGAGCCCTCGGGGAGGTGAGGAAACTTTGCCGACGGCTTCTACGCCTCGGCTCGGGATTGGTCGACATTGATAGTAAGACATCCGAGCCGGGAGATCGCTTAGCTCGGTCTTGGTCGGCATTATCGCCTCCAAAGCCTTTATTTTGGCCTCTGCAGGCCATTTGTGGCCTTGTTGACCTCTTCTCCCTCCTTATACCCCGGCGATTTTCCTCAGGATTTTAGTCTCCCGAGCTTTTTGGTAGGATGACCTCCTTCTTGGAATTGTTGAGCTCGGACTTTGGGAAGGATCGCAAAGCCAACCCGAGCTCGAGAGATCGGTGCGACCCAATCGTGCATCGGCCTTGGATTGGTTGGCGAGAATGAAGTCACCATTTCAAAGATCACCGAAGTTTCTCCATGGCGGTTGGTCGGGGTTGGCGATTGCCCTGAATATATGGATGGCAAAGGTTCCATCGTTGTTCTTCGAGATGGAATTGCCGGTGAAGAAAGGTTTGATTGGGCGTATGAATGGGAGTGCGAGAGAGAGGAGAGCGGCGAGGAGGTGGGGTGTTCTTCGCCTTCGGCGACCCCGGGTCTTTGACCGACGGGCGACCTCTTGGGAGTAGGAGGTCGGAAAGAAGGTTGAGCCCCTGGGCCAGTGAGATCGGCCATCACTGCGGCAACTGTGTCGAGTCGCCGAAGTGGAGGAGGTTGGCTTCCAGGGCGTGGAGCGGCAACACTGGATGAAGGAGGTTGTGAGCCAGGAGCAAGGACTTGCTCCTCATCATCCAGCTCAGCGACCATCTGTGCCATGAACATATCTGCACAAAGAGGAAAGATTAGCCAATGAGTAAAAGAGTAAAATAGATCAATCGCAAAAAAGACAATTACCAATGTCGCAAGGTAAGGGAGCCACGATGGGGCTCAGCTCAAAGTAGTATAAAAGAGAAGGGGTTATAAGGCGAGAGAGGTCATATTTAACCAAAGTGAGTTTATCTATCCGAGCACGGAGGTCGGGAGACCGATCTCAGTGGTTGTGTTTGCGTTGAAGTGGAAGGGTCCAGGTCCAAGCAATGGGAACCCCAAGCTCGGGGGAGAAATGAAAAATATTTGTCCTTCCGAATTTGTTGGAGAAGGATACTTGCTTAGAATCGAGCATCACCTCGGGAGGTGATGTAGAAAAGGCCCTTGGTGTTTGAACTCTTTATTTGGAATAGGGCGAAGAATGATCTAAAGTGGGTTCTATGTCTAAATACTTAGTCAAAATAATGAAGCCCGGCCAGATACGGAATGAGTTCAGGCTAATTGATTTAGAGGCACTCGGGAGAACTCGGATACCCGCCATGAATGGATGGATGGGAAATCGGAGGCCGCCTATCCGACCTACGAAGAAGGATAGGGCATTGGGTGGAGGTCGGTTAGGTCGGTCGAGTCTTTGGGGAGATAGAGTTTGAAAGAGGATGAAATTTGGGCGGATTCTTTTAAGGGTTTGAAGATTGGGGCCGATAAGGTGGTCCCCTTAAAATCATGAGGATATACAGTAAGGGACGAGCACGGAGCTCGGATCTCTATCGTGTCAAGATCGCGACTGAATCGGAGCTAGATTTGATCGCGTCGGTCCGGGCGGGCTGGACGCCGAGGTGAGAAAGGGGCGGAGGAACAGAGCCCGTCGTCATTGCCCACCGTTCTAAGTCGGCGACAAGCTGCGTCGGCGGTGTTGAGTGAGAGGAAAAGAGGATGCCATATTAAAAGGAAAGAAAACTGGAAGGAAAGGGTCACTTACATCGGATATAAATATGAGGTTGAAGGAAGAAAGTAGTCCGGGATGTGGAACTCTTGAAGCCTATCGAGTCCGGAGAATTTCGCCAGGAGAAGAAAAGTGTCTTTGGGAAGGATGCTCAAACTTGAAATGTGGGAAAGTGAAAAATGGAGGAGGAAGATGACTTTTATAAGGGGAGAAAAAAGAAGCGAAGGGTGCCTCGATTTTTGAAATAATGATTGGACGGTCTCACGAGGCGTCGGGAAGCGAAATGATGTCTTATCAATCAAATCCACGTGTCGTACTTGAAAGGCCAAAGGCGCACGAATTTGAAAAGCCAAGAGCGGGGAAAGTGAAAAGCACAAAGCCTAAATGTTAGGTCGGTTCCTTTATGAGCAACTATGGTTGAGGTGCGGAGACCAACCCATAGTTGGGGGAGGAATTGATAAGGGCAAATGATGGTATGGGCGACCGATAGGCCGTGAGGACATTGGGCGACTGATACAGTCCGGTGAGTGTTTGGCCGACCTGGTGATATCGGGCATTGGACTGAAATGGTAAGGCCCATAGCCTTAGGATTGTTTGTTAAGCGTTAAATAATGGGCCGATCCGTGGAGGCTTACAGCAGGAGATTGGTATAGGGCCTGCCAACTTGGGCCAACCTGTCAAGGCTTGAGTTCAAGTTGTTGTGTTAAGCCAACCTGTGTAGAGTCAGCAGTGTTGAGCCGACCTGTTGTGGACGTGCTAAAGTTGAACATGACTTCAGAAGAAGAGGTCAGTTCGGCCTATGAGATGTATGAGACTGAGGATGCCTCGTAAGATTTAAAGGGTTCTGCATCAACACAAAGGGCCGACGTGTTCTGAGAGATCGGAGCTCTGGTATTACAGGCGTAAAATTAGGGTTTTTAATGAGATCCGATCCTAATCTAATGATGACTCTGACACCAAATCGTAACGGAATCCCGGATTTTACGGAAACCCTAATCCGAGCTAAGGTATAAAAGGCCCAAGCCCAGGTTCATTCTAACCTAATCCCATTTTTACTGTTACATTGCTTTTTTCTCTCTCTAATCTTTGCTTCCTTCTCACAATACTGACTTAAGCATCGGAGAGGGTACGCCGGAGCCCCCCTCCGGCCCCCCTTTGTGCAGGTTTCGTGGTGGTTTTCGTCTAGAAAGGTGATCGGCGGGAAGAAGTAAGTTCTGGGAGTAATCAGAACTGGAATGGATTGGAATGGGGGATGCGTACTAGAAAATAACACAATTAAACATTAGAACTGGAAAAAGAATAAAATTAATGTTTTATGATATATTCAAGCATTTTTTAAAATTGAAAAGGATAATTATGCAAAAATTAATTTTAGTCTGAAAATAAAGTTAGAATCATGTCATCAATGACCGAAACATGACATGTGCAGCAATTGGAGTCGCTAATAACGTAAAAATTAAAATTGAGATACCATGTCATGACGTGACTAAAATCGACAAAATAATTTGCAAACTTGGACAATATATATGTTATTTCTCTTTTGGTGGGCTTACGTACACAACTTCAACAATTAAAGAAATATAACCTTATCCGATAAAGACGACATCAAATAGCGATTTCACATATTCTCATGCATCATTCAAATATATGTATGCAATTTAGTAACAAGAACCAGCTAACGTAATTGCTATTCATCATTCAAATATATGTATGCAATTAGAGAGTGTAATTACTAATCCTCTTTTTTCATTCTTTTTTTTTTTGGAAAAAGTAGAATAAAATTGTAATGATTATAGTTAATATATGTATTTTAATAAAATAGTGATTGAATGTGTTTGATGATTGAGAATGTAATGTTAATTAGAATGAGTGAATACTATAACTTGAAAGTGAATGATGAAATGATATATTAATGTGATAATTTTTAATAGAATGATGATTGTATGTGATTGGTGATTGGAAAAGAAAAAAAAAGATTATGAACTGAACACTATATTTTTTTTTAAATTTTCACAAGTAATCAATATTATAAAAAAAATTCCCTAGTGAAAAGAAAGTGATTTTTTTTTCTACAAGCAATCACAACCTTAATAATTTATTCACATACATCTTTAGTTTAAAATAACTGAACATAGATTAAGCTGTTTGAAGTTCCATATACATTGATGTGAAAAAATCATCTAATATGGGACCGACTTTATGCTAGCTCCAGTAATTGTAATTGAGACTTGTGTTGTTAGTGCGATTAGCCTGAGTTCGATATCATATGAGTATGCATGTTTTCCTTCCCATAATATTATACTCAAAAACAAAACCCGATATAATTGTTTTAGGCCCATTGACCCGCCCTTTTATTTAATTAATATTAAAATGGAATGATTCGTATAGGTGATCAAAAGAGATATCCAAATACAAATGATTTAAGTTTATGTGGGGTCTATGTAATGTTAAAATAGAGAAATTAATTTTGTATGTGATTTAAGTTTATCTGGGGTCTATGTAATGTTAAAATAGAGAAATTAATTAGAAAACCAGAGTGTTCTTCTAATTAACTTTTTTTTTTCCCCTACCTTCAAGTTTCAAAAGATCTTTTATTGCATTATTTTTTTTAAATTTTTTTTATCCCCAAGTAGTACGTAGAATATAGACAAACGCGACATTGACTTTTATGGTAACGGTATTAACTACCATAGTCCCCGTTAGGCGTTGAAAATTGAGATTGCTAGAATTTTGGTGGGGTGGGCCATCGAATCTTATGGAGTTTTTTCAGTTATATTCTGATTAGGACTTAATCACGCGTTTTTTAAGTTTGTGATGCGACATTAATAATTATTTAAGTGACCTTTGGAACTTATTTCATCAAGAACAACAAAATCACTATAGACCCTTTTTTTTGCTTAATAATTCATACTCATAATTGGTTTTGTAAATTCTAGATTTCACATTGTTCACTTCAAGATTTTCACACATATTAATAATGTAAAAACTATATATTGATAAGGCTGTTGTGTAAAATATAAAAAATATTTACTTAGACAAATGTGCATCACAAAAAAAAAAAAAAAAAAAAACTAGTAATATCTTACACATCTTGAAATTTTTATTAATTTACATCTAAAATCTTTCAGATATTGATAATAAGCAATCATACAAAGTACAAAACAAAAAAATTTAGTGAATTCAATATCTTTGATTAACTGATTGTCCAACTTAACCAAAAAGGACTTGAACCAATATTTGGATTTAAGGGTTTCAGTAAAAGCAAACTTGGTAATTAATGCAAATTAAGTGAGCTTTATCAACTAAGGGAGTTTTTGCAATCACAAAAATAATTATAAGACAGTTATTATCGTCTTTTGGCTGGAAAAAAAATTATTTTTTAGTGTTTATAAATGTCAACTTCTGCAGTTATTCTTTAAAGATGCTTAATTTAATCAGAACTTAAAAGCAGAGAAATTGTGCTTTAAATTTTTAATTCTATTCTTAATTTGGTTAGACTTTTACAAACAATTAAACATTTTTACAACTTTTTCATCAAATACTTTCAAATTCCGATTCTCAACTCTTTTTACTTCTGATTCTATTTGCAAATACTTTTACCTTCTGATTCTCAACTATTTTTACTTCTGCTATAATAAATCACATATTCTAAAAAAAGTTAAATTTTTAACAAATACTCCCTAAAGCAATGATAGAAGTTACAATGAATGTGTCTGAAAATTCTATTTCCAAAGAGTTCCCTCCAAATAGGAAAGAGGTCATAAGTCATAACCACAGCCCTTGACCCAACTGCCAAAAACTCAATTCCTTCCAAAAAAAAATTTAGGTCAAAAAAGTTCACAACTTTTCTACCTTTAAACCCATGTGTCCTAACCAATTGTTTCAATTCCTTGAGATTTGGCTTTTTTAAATTTTCCGACAAAAATTAAACAATGAATTGAAATAGGCGATTGTAAGTTTTGGCTTTCTATGTGGCATACGTTGTATGTTTTGTGTCATTTTCTAGCAATTAGTTCATAATCGTATTGTTTTTTGTCATTTTCTTAGGTATGGTGAATTGGTGATGATCAGTGGGTTTGAGATTTTGATTTCATTTTTTTTAATAATCATGTTTTAATTTAAAGTTATTGTATTCAATTATTTTCATTGTTAAAGTAGTGAATGATGTAAGATTCTTTCTATCATACCAAGAGAGCGAGAAAATTTGAATCATAGTTGTAAAGGAGGAAGTTAATTGGAATAATGAATCCTGTCGGTTGTACTTTTTTTTTTATATTTCCTTTTTCTTTAATTAATTATCCCTTTCTTTATTTTTTATTTTATTTTTGTGCTTAGGAAAATTCGATTGTGAAGCTAACTAAAGGTTAGTTATAATCGGGGGACCACGGTGCGATTTTACATTTTTTATAACAAATTCAAATTGAGTTGCTTTGTTCGATTTTAAGAAATTTATGATTATCCCTAAGTTATGGAACAAAATCCGATGATTTATTTAAAATCCCATCACAATAAAATTATCTCTTTCTTTCTTTTTTAGATTTATTTTTGTGCTTAGGGAAATTCGATTGTGAAGCTAACCAAAGGTTAGTTATAGCCGGGGGATCACAGTGCGATTTTATATATTTTTTTATAACAAAGTCAAATTGAGTTGCTTTATTCGATTTTGAGAAATTTACGATTATCCCTAAGTTATGGAACAAGATTAGTAATCTATCAATCCACCGTGGCTTTCTTTCTCCAACTTCTTGAATCTTTTTTTCCTAGTAGCGAACCTTTGACTCGTTCCCACAATCATCTCCTCCGGACCCTCGATAACCAAATCCCACATGTACTATCACGAGGAACTGGCTTTCACAATAACAATAAATAAAGGGAGTGCGCTGGAAAAGCCACCGGAGAGAAAGTCTCAGCAATTCGATGATTTATTTAAAATCCCATTACAATAAAAAAATTATCCCTAATGGAATAATTTTTTAGCTAAAAGTTACATTTTAACCATTGGGATTAGTGATTAGTCAGTGGCCATGGATATTACTCGCAATGATGAGGTTTAAGTTCGAGTATCTGCAATGACAGAACCGAACTTTTGAATTAAACCTAAAAATTACATTTTACCATCGCTCGGTGAATGAGTAATAATGAAAATTAATAATATCAACGGGTAATAAAACTTGATGCTGAAATCTCTTTTATATATATATATATATATATATATATATATATATATATATATATAGGGGATGGTTCAATGAGACATCCCCCTTACATGAGACGGTGGGGATTTATTAACCGTTGGATTGATCTTTTGGATGATTGATTAATCCCATTATTTTAGGCAATTAGTTAATGCAAGAGTTTAGAATGGTAATTTACATTATTTTCGAGTTATTAATTAAGGGCAAATATGTCTTTATATTTTAGTGTAGAAGGTAGGTATTATTTTACCTTTTCGGCTACTAAATTTAAGGGGGGTTATATCCTTTCAAAATGTGATAAACACAAATTAATGGCAACAAAAATCTTACCAAATCAAACCCAATAAGCCCCAAAAAACGGCAGACAATTCCTAAATTATAGTATTATTTTTTCCATAAAAATGCAATTCAATACACAGTGAAATAAATATATAGTACAGTGAAATTTAGATTTTTATACGATTAATGTGCCTTAATGGCACAAGAATATTAAAGTGAATAAACATTATTATTTGGAAGGATTAAACACGTTCTTATCGACTTAGTATTTATATTGAATATCATCCTAAATTATTTGGAAGGATTAAACATATTCTTATTTTTTTGTATAAAATAAATGCACTTCAATACATAGTGAAATAAACATATAGTCTGGTGAAATTTCGACATTTATACAAAGACAACGCTTTTAACCACACAAAGAATGTTAAAGTGATTAAACAAAGATTATTTGGAAGGATTAAACATGTTTTTATTGACTTAATATGTACACTATATATCATCCTAAATTATTTGGAAGGATTAAACTCGTTCCAATACAACATTCTAATACTAATTACACAGTAAAACTGCATTAATTATACAACATTCTAATACTATGTACGCAGTAAAATTGCACTAATTATACATCATGTTATATTAACATCTCACTAAACACATATAAAATCTATAGTGAGTATACATACATTCTTGCTTTGGTTTTACAGGATATATACATAGCATTTCCATCCAAAACAAAAAATCTGGAAACATCTTTTTCCCTCAAAAAAGCAGTAAAACTGCACTAATTATACACAAAATGGTATTATATAGCTACCATGGAAATTAAGCTATGTTGAAGACATACACAAAACTGTACTGCACAAAACAACAAAACTGTATTAAATAAGCACTAAAACTAAACTAAGTATACAACATAATGCTAACCCCTTCCAAACCAAAAATCAGTTTCCCAAACCCAAAATTCTAACCGAGTTCATCTTTCAGCCAATCAAGAAATATACCGAAAATATAAGGGACAACAGACCATGAGCTACTCGACGCCGTTGCCAGAAAAACCAAAATCGGAGAAAACCCAGCTAATCCCGAACCCAGTCACCGCGGCAAAATTTCCCGAATCAGCCCAAAATCGACTCGTACTTCTCCGATTCAGCTCGAATCGAGTCCGTTAAGCCCAAAACCAACCCTTTCCTGTCCAAAGCTGACGAAATTTGCTCGTCGTATCGCCGCGTCGTGTTCCCTCCTTGCTGCTGTTGACGGGATTTACAAAAGTAGAAAAAAAAAAAGAAATTGGGGGATGGGTGATGGAAAGTCGGAAACAGAGAGAGGGAGTGAAAGTAGAAAGAGAAAAAAAAGAAAATAGATTGAAGAAGAGTTGGGTGTGCTGTTGAAAGTGGGAAAGAAAGAAAAGTGAGGAAGAAAAGAAAGGAGAAAAGAAAGGAGAGTAAGAGAGATAGAGGACGTGTGATTTTTTTGATTAGGTTAGTAATTAAATCCCTAATTTGTAGAAAAGATTTATGGAAGTTTTGGATATCATATATATTGACTAATTTACCCTTATAATTATCAGTTTAAATAATTAATTTATTTTTTTAGTCATTAAATCTACACCATCAATCAAAAAAATTTAATGGCTTGGATTAGTCCCCACCGTCTCATATAAGGGGGTGTCCCATTTGAACCAATCCCTATATATATATATATATATATATATATATATATAATAAAAATAATTACGAACATGTTTCGAATGTATGTCACCTTTCCTTTGTACAAGTGATAACTAGTGAAGATCAATATGTTTGTATTTTTGTTAGCAGGAAGGGGACTTTAGTTTGTAGTTTTGTTTTCCACCAATTAGCAATATAGAGCCGCAATTTGACAGAATCTCATTGATTTCAGGTGAAGATTGGTCCCTAATTTTTAGGTCTTCATTTTTTTGTGATAGTTGACTATTGTAAATTTATTTATTGACAATTTGTAATTATTTATTAGTATTTTTATATGATGAAGTAAATTTTCAAACATATACTCACAAAAAATGCTCATTTGATCACCGCCTCACCGGTGATCAACGAGCATTAGTTCTTTATAATGGTTTGAACACTCACTCAAAAGTTCATTTGGGTGAGATCGTCGAATTTCTTGCTCAAACTATCCCTATTAAATACTCCATAACACGTCACGTTACTTTCAATGATCATGTGACAAATAATTTCTTAGACTTGGTGGTTTCGGATGTAGTAACTCAATTTCATTTCAGTGATGATGGTTATACTCCAAAATCCTCTAAATAAAAAAAATGATTGGTCTACCGTTACGAGTGAGCTGGATGATATGAAAAAACACCAATCGAAAGTCTACAAGGACCAGACGTCCGTCCATAATTAGTTTTGTTTGAAGAACTTACACGTTCAAACCGTGGTTATTTTTGTTTCCACAATCTCATTGAGTAATCGCCATGTGGTTTTATTTGGAACTTTATTTTTTTTGTTTTCTGATACTTTAAGTTCTATTTTTGCTTTTGCGCTAGTTGTTCGGCTTTGTAAACATAGCCTATTTTTTTCTCTATATTTATTCGACTTATCTAAAAAAAAAGAAGTTATTACCTAATTTCCTAAAAAAAATGTCCTTAAAAGTAATGATTGCAAAAGTTATCACATTGTCACTTAAGAGAAAAGATTATTCTAACCGATTGATCCTATATGATGCACTTGACCGAAAAATTAAAACGAAAAATAAAAGGTAATCAATGATTCGTTTATTTTAGTTTTTAATCTTTGATCAAAAATCACATCAATCAATAATTCATTATATTAATTATTCATCATAAGTTAAAAACGAAAAATAACACTCACGATTGTTAATATTGCGACTCAGTTTTTTTTTTTGAGTACAATTACAAAGTCCTGATAGGAGTGGGACGTGTGGAATTTGATCCTATGTCAATAAATTGGTTTACAAATGCTCAAATTAACTGAGCTACAATCAATTCCCATTGCGACTCAGTTTTAACCACAACGATATATATGATAATTAATTGTAACTATTGAAAATTGTTAAATTTTTGTAATTATTAATTGATAACGATTATTGATATTTTTTTATATTGTAATAAAATATATATCAGATCTTAGAAAATATAAAACAATATTGAAATCTGATTGGAAGAAATATAAGTGAGATGTTGAGTCAGCCAATGGGGAAAACCAACAAACAACCTACGCCTGCATTTGGGAGACAAAACGTGACCACTCCTACTAACCTATAAATGAAAATTTGTAGGCATTTAATTTTATTATTTTTGGACAAGTGTAGGCAATTAATTTAGGAAGTGAAGATTATAGCAAGAAATTCTGGAACCGATATAAAGCATTCATTATACAGATTGCAACTTAGGAAATATGAATGATGCAAAATTAAATTCCATCCCCTATGTTCTGAAAATGACCCAAACAAATCTCATAAGGTTGGCAGCTGCTCTTTTTTTCTCTAGTGGGGATGCTACATAAGTCTATCTTATAATTAATGTGTTGGTTCAAATATAGTGTCTAGAAAACTTGTGTGCCGCAGTGTCGGCTTACAATTTTTACTTTTAGATTGTACTCCCTCATATTTATAATAAGTGTCCTTTTGATAAATGAAAAATTCTTCAAAAGAATGTCATTTTCACATTTCACTTTTTCAGGGCTGTTGAGAAAAATATTTTCCCAAATTACCCTTAAATGTATCGTTTTCCAAGAAACACTAATGGCTAAATTTGTTTCTTCCAAAGTAGCATCTATGATTAATTAAGGTTATATTTTGTTATCTTAACACAATCCTTAATATATGTATTTTTTCCTTAAAAGACACTTGTTTTGAATAGGAAATAATAATATATTAACACTTCAATTAATTTTATTTCAAAAAACTTGGCTTCGAGGAAGAATTACTATTGAGGCCAACGAGCTAAGCCTTAAAATTAATACTATCTCCATCCCACAGTTGAGTTTTCTCTTATTTTCATTGATCAACCAGTTCAATAATTTATTATTTATAATCATTTAAAATGTACATAAGTATTAGCATTAAACAACATAACAAATATCATTATACAATAACCGAGTTGTTAAAAAAAATAGAAAATATGTGAGCATTTATTTTGCGAGTGAAAGTGAGAATTTTCTGATCAAAGAAATGACAAACCTGTATAAAACTTGGTTATTAAAAGAAGGCCATTTTAATATCTAGTTGTAGTAAAAAAAAAAAAAAAAAAAGTCCCCCTTATAATATTAAGGTGTCCTATGTTAGACAGCCTAATAGACTAAAGTCGTGAGATTGATCTACAAAATATGAACAAATTCATAATTCTTTTTATAAGTGGGAAAATTATATAGTAAAGAATAAAAAACTATAAGGGCTCGTTAGAGCTGTCAAAATCCAGCATGACCCGACGTTTGGGCTGAACTCAGCCGTATTTTTTTCGGGTCCAAAAAAATTCGGGCTTTTTTGGCCCGACCGAATAGTTTAAGTGTACAAATTGTACACATGGGTTGGGTTTGGGTCCTGCATTTCTGCGACCCGATCAAAATCGACCCAGTTCAACTCTAAATTTTGTCAAAAGCCTGATGAATTTAGACCTGTCTATTGAACTTGAATTTAGGTTTGAGTTGAAACTCTATTTGAAATCCGTCTCGTAATATCGTTTTGTACAAATTTTTCCCTATAAATATATGCTACTTAATCTGACGGGGCAAGTGACAACAAAGTCATACTTGTGCTCAAACTTTATGAGACCGAATTGGAAAAAAAGATCAAAGTAATGGAAAGTTGAAGAGACCCCCAATTTGGGATTGGCTAATGTGACACGTGTCGTGTAATATTTGGGTGACCAAGATTGCACACTACTCACCGGTAATTGGTGGAAAAATAATTGGGGACAAGCTATCAGCATCCACAACCGTTGTCCTCCACGTGTCCTGATGGGGCTTTTTGCTACAACCTTAACCATTAATGCCCAACCCAAACATATTTATAGCACACAGGAAATTCCAATGTAACATCATACAATGATTTTTGTATTTTTGTCGTATAAAACGTAATAACTATTGTATGATTATATGCCTAATTGGCCGCAAAATTTTGATGCTCATAAATCATAATTAATAGTGAACGGTAAAAACTTGAATGAGACGGTTTCATGAACATTGTTTATGAGACGGATTATACATGTAATTAGAATTTAAACTCAAATTCATAGAAAATACCCATTTTTTTGTACCTTGTAGGATCCATCTCGTCAGTTCAAATTCATAAGACCGTCTCACATAAAACCACTTCTTCATTGGGCTTGTTTAGAATATTTCAAGTTCTTAATGCGCAATATATGCATGGAAGCTGGCAAATGGAATATTGAATATGAGAGTGAAAGGGAAGTTTTATGTAATTTTGCCTTTTTTTATACTTTTAGAACTTTAATCTAGTGAGATGAGATTCATGGGTATTATTTATTTAATTTTTAGAACTTTAAATAATGAGTTTTAAATAGTAGACGCTAGGCTAGGCTTACTGCTCTTAAATTTAGTTGGCATGGTTTGAGTCCAATTTATAAAGCTATTGTATATTTAGTCATTGTGTGTACATCTCTTTTTCAATTTAGAAATATAGTTGCATTATCAATATTCATCATTACACCAATACTTCAATAATTAGATTAACTAATTAAAAATGTTATAAATAAATATATATTCGGCAAAAATGCCCACATATATATATTTTGGGACTCCATAAGTAGAGCTGTCAAATAGGTCATACCGGAGCTAATCCGTCGAGCCAAAGAGAAAATTGGATCAGACCAGAATTCCATCAGTCCGCCATTTTGGATGCCCAAACCCGTCCCAACCCATGAAAATAAAAATGAAAAGTCGAGTGGCCACAGTGGCCCAACTCTTTTTAGTTACAATGTCACAGCCTGGCGAGCCCTATCACCGAGTCGGACTAGTTTTGAATGCTCCACTCGTAAGTCATAATATAGAGTTTTTTTTTTTACTTTATGTGTCATATTAAAGATTTTGAGATCTCATTTTTTTATTTGCCTCTAAAAAATACAAAGAAAAAGAGTTGGCCAATAATCAATCACAAAAACAACATACTATACTAATTGTTTGACTAAGAAGGTTAATTTAAGTAGTAGTAATGATGGAAAATTTGGTATTATAGTGGAATGTGTAGAATACATATACCAAATAGTAGGACAAGAATTGCAGAGACAATGAAAGCATGCAAAAAAGCACTCAAACTAGCATGCTTATTAATAAGTTGCTTACAATATCGAGAAATCAGTCAATTTTTTTTTGGTTTCTCATCTCAAAAAAGAGTTGCGGCTCATGAAGCTTTTTAGTTTTAGCACCTAAGCCTAGATAATATATATGCCTATGTCAATGTGCCCATTACAATTTACCCGCCCTTAGAATTTGTATTTAAAGCCATTCTAAGTCATTTTCCACTCTCACAGAGATATTTGTATAATTGGGATTTTTCTCTCTTTCCATCATTTTCTTTTGTCTTGAAAACTACATAATTTGGAGCATATGGTCCCATTAAGTCGGGTATAATTTTCAAGAATTCCATCAGTGCTTATGTTTATTTCACCTGTATTCCATGGGACGAGATTTCTTGTTCCATTTCCTATTCTACGAGAGCTAAAATTCTAGAGGTCTATACACCGCTTTACACTAGATTACAACCTTATGAAACTAAAATTCTCACATTTCTCATTATTTCAAGAGGCTAAATTGCAAAATATGCCCTGAAACTATTAGGTAGTGGCAAAACAGGACAGTAATTTATTCGACTTGCAATTTAGGATAATGATTTTTAAAAAAATGACAGATTGAGGACTAAATTGGCCGCCGATTTCAATTATCAATTTGGGGATTTAAATTTTTCCGGTCATTATTGTTAACTGGACATATGACCTAGCAAATTCACAATGACTTGATGAAAAATAAGAAGCAGAGATTCAAATTTCTGGGTTTTCTCCAACATATTTGAGGTTCAATTTTGCCGAGGGGTGTGTAGTTTTATTCATTCTTCCTTTATTTTCATTCAAGTCATCGTGAATTTGTCATGTCATATGTGTAGTTAGCGATTAGGATCAAAATAAATGAAATTCCTAAATTGAGAATTGATTCCGGGAAATTTTTAAATCGACCACCAATTTAGTCCTCAGTCTGCCAATTTTCGAAATTATTGTCCTAAATTACAAGTTGAGTAAGTTATTGTCCTGTTTTGCTGCCATCCAATAGTTTCAGAGCATTTTATACAATTTAGCCTTTCAAGATAAGCATATTATTCAGTTTTTTCCCTTGCTATTCAAAATTGTTCTCTAGTTCCAATTTGAGCACCCTATAATTTTAAGTGGGACACCTTGCTCATAGTAATAAAATTCTACGAATTTTGAAAAAATACTTGATTATAATACGATATCTTTTATACGACGTTCCGTATATATATTTCATAAGTAATAAACAGTATGACAATATCTCCGAATTTTCCGTATTTATGATTTTTTCTATTTAACAAAATTATACTATTTTAATATAATATTTGAGATCATGGGCGGATCTAGGGTAGCCACACCGGCTCCCTGCACACCCCAATTTTTTTATCCCATTATTTTTAGTGATTTTTTTTTGAAAAAAAAATGTATATCTTCTTCGTAAGGAGAAAAAAATAGTTGAACTAGAGGAAAAAATTTGGGCTAGAGGTAAATGGTGCGACTGGCTACGCCCCTACTTGAAATACAAATTTAAAGAGCTAACGAAATATTTCCGACACAGAGATTTGTCACTATGTGCTCCAATAATTTATTGTGATGTAAACAATAGCTCATATATGATATAACAACCATTGTTCTAAAAATCTCGGCCTAGGCGCTAGACTTTTCTTATTGCGGAGGTTTTTCTTTCGATTAAGCCCCGTCTAACCCAGTATAGTTTCCGCCTATGCGCTAGTCCCCAGTTTACCGCCCGACTAGTTTTAGAACTCTATTATTAACAGCTGATATCATATCAGGAGGAGAAGCTCAAAGGCTATTAGTTTTCTCCATATTTCCTTCTCTTGAAAAAACTAAAAAAATAAAAATTACCATTTCGTAGAAAAAATTATTCCGTGAGCGCCATCATAAAAAACTGTATACATGAGTATACTCACTAACACATGCGTTAAACGCGTGCAAGCATGAATACGAGAGTTAAATATTCATCCCAATAAAAGAATACTAAATAGCAGATTTTATTTTTCAATTAAAAAAAAAACTAGAAAGAAAAACAATGACTGGGACTGTAAATAAAGTAGGCAGACAAAACAGGGTAAAGGGCAAAAAAGGCAGAAAGGCCAACTTAGGGATTGCAGATATGTTTGATCAATTAAGGCATTAGTTTAAGGGCATTGGTTGATTAGCTCAGTTCCTTCAGTCTAGGTATAGTTTAATTAATGTCTCCCAAAAATTAAGCTTCACCAACCCAATAATTAATTTTGAGAACAAAAACTAATTATGGTTAGTGGTGGGGACTGATTGATGGTTCTCAATTTGTTCTCTATATTATAATTGATATTATAATTAGTATATTTTATTAATTAATAATAATAACCCACATCAAATTTACAATATGATATTATCACTATTATACTAGTGATATTGTAATAAAAAAAAAAAAGAATAACAATTGGAATAAATAAATCAGATTGAATGATTCTTGCATCATTTTCTTTATATATATATCTCCATTTATTAAAAAAAAAATTGGTATACTGAATGATTCTTGCACATATCTCACTACAAGAAAAAAAAAATCAGTTTATCTATAGAGAAATCTTTAGATAAGTATTAAGTTAACTGTAAAATATAGGTAAAATTATTGTAAGTGAAACCATTATAGGTAAATATTTACCTACAATCTAAATTGTTGATAAATATCTAAAATATTTATATCGGTAAATTTTAAAAATGTCGGTGATGATCTGTCGGTATAATTTAGGAAAAACTAATATTCTTTAATATATAGGTATTTTGTAGACTGTAGGTAACTGTAAAATTTAGTAACAAAATAATTTTTGACGATAAATTCTGTCGATATACTGAATTTTCTTGTATTCTGTGATACAATAAAAATTTCAGGTCTATCATACACCTTATCCCAATTAATTATGCCAAATTTTTAATTAAACCCATCATTTCCTAGCACAATAAAACTTTAAACTACTTGCACAATACACTTTTACCATACTTAATTAGAATGATAAACACATAAGATACACTTAAGCCCTAAGCTTAGTATAATTAAATATTATTTGTTGCACAAAACAAATTGAATGTGGGTAGAATACAAGAAGTCAGTTAGTATGGATTAGATGGGGGTTGGGGACAGCATGCTTGGTGAAGTGTTATGGGGAAGGGAATGGGGGACCTTAATTTAAAATACTATGTTTCCTATGTAAGAAGCAAACTTGTCTCTTGATAGTTTGTGATGAGGGTACAAGCTTATACCCAGCCATTACCCATTTGTTGATTCAATTAATTAATTAGCCATTTTTTATTTTTTATTTTTTTATTGGCACAGAGCTCTATGGTAAAACCACATATTAATTAATTCTTTGAAATTTACCCATCATACATATACATTGTCTGTTACAATTTTATTTTAATAACGCATGCACAGTATGCCCATGTTACACTGTCCATTTTAAGCTTTTTACCAGGTTGAAAAGTTGCTAATCTTTTGAAGTTGCAAATACAATCCCAATGTTTATTAAATATATCAGAAATGACAAATTTTGTTTTAAGAAAAAAGTTTTTTTGAAAAGTTTAAGTAAATATTGTGGTGCCAGTCTGTTTTATGTGGAGGATTCAGAGTTGTTTGAGATTTATTCAGAAAGGTATCTGCCAATTTTTTTACATTTTCATTTGTGGAACACGAAATCAAAATTCATGTTGTTAATCTTTTTATGTATTTTCCTGCGACAATTTCTCACATTTTTTCGCCATTCTAAACTTTCTAGCAACATGTACAATATGCTCATTTTGGGGTAAAATCCTAACTATGTGTCTTTTATTTAATTACGTTATTATTTAATTATTCATCCACATGTATTTATTATTGGATCTAAATATCGTCAACTAGTCCGTAAAGCTCAAACTATTATTGAGCAGTCCGTAAGGTTTAATTCGCTATATTCATTCCACACGGCCTATTTTATCCTACAAGGCCCATGACAGATTGCGGCACATCAATCTAGGTATGAAAAGGACCGGGAGCGTCGCCAGCAACACCACTTACCCCTAGGCCCTAGCCCAAATTTTTTCCCCTAGCCCAATATTTTTTCCCCTTACGAAAAACATATAATTTTTAAAAACAGAAAATTCACAAAAAATAACGGGAAACAAAAATTTGGGGGTGCGTGGGGGGGGGGGGGGCAAGGTGCCCCCTAGATCCGCCCATGAAAAGGACCATCCGTCCCATTTGTATGTATTCTTAGTTAATTGTTCGCAATTGATGTTTTATTTGCTCTAGAATTTCTCTCCAAATGATACTAATTTGATCGTCAGAGGGTCTCCTTAGGACAATCTCATGGCCCATCTAACACTTGCTAAATTATTATAGACAAGTTCTCATCTCAATAAATACGGAGGATCAAAAAAGAAGAAGTTGAACAATTAATTAGAAGCCTTGACTAGGAGTAATCCGTTAGATTAAGCGGCATCACTCTTACTAATAGTTTTGAGTTTATGATCCTCAACTGCATTTGATTTCTATTACAATAAATTACTTCCTCTGAAAGTAGAAATTTTTCCCAATATGCCTCGCCATTTTCTTCTCCTATTGGGAAATTGAATTTATTCATTTCTTTTAGAAAAAAGGTTATTTTAAAGTAATGGGTTGTAAATAACAAATAGTTCAACATAGATTTAATATGTCAATAATAGCTTTTTTTTAAAAAAAAAAATAGTATGACAATAACAAATAGGATTGGGTCCTAAAGCAATATATATTAATGTGTATAAGCTTATTGATGCGTCACCATCATTCACAATCAATTCTACGTGGGACTTCCTAGATCTCAATTCAATGATACAATATTCAATGTATATTATATCGATGAGTCTCGTGCAAATAGCAAAATGAGCAGTACCAATATCAAAGTGAACATTGCTGTTTTAATTATTGATAATTTGTAATTAATTAGTTATTAACAATTGATTTAAATTAATAATTAATTTTTAATGAAATACTATAATTAATTGTTTCAGTCCAAAAAAAAGTATATAAATAAACATAATTACATAGTATTAGTTTGTTCACCATCTTTATTAGGAGTGATAATTTTTCACATGACACAATAGCAAGGGACGAAAGCGATACGAAAATAACATGTTAATGTTTAGACGTATCGTTTTTTGTGTCTTTATCTTGTCGACACGATTAGAGGTATTCAATTAACCGATTTTTTTCCGGTTAACGTTAACCGAATCAACTCGGTTAATTCGGTCAGTAATCGAATTATTTTAGTTCGGTGAATGGCTAAAGTTTTCAAAGAATTTCGATTATCGGTTAATTCGGTTCAAAAAATTCGAAATTAACCAAATTATTATATTAAACATATATTTTATATATAATTATATTTATATTCCATATATATATATATATATATATATATTTATATCATACATTATATATACAACATATATTTTTACTTGGGATAAATTTATTTTTGATACCCAAAGTATTAGCGATTTTCACTTTTGGTACCCGTTTTTTGGGGCTTATCATTATTAGTACCCAATGTTTCAAAATTCACTCATTTTTTGCACGTTTCGTTAGTCAACCATTAAAGACTAACGGTTGACCCACTGTAGCTGGTTTCCACGGTTGGCGCGTGCTTCATGGCGTCTCCGGCAACCCCAAGTGTCGTGCAACCACTCATTTTGAGCGTATCCGCAAGCCCTATAATGCCGTGGTCAATTTCATGATTTGAGTTTGTCTCCGTGCGATTGAGCGATAATTCGAAAAACCCAAAGTTTAATTCAAAACCAAATTCCATCCAAGATACTTCCCCAAATCTAAAATTGAGCATACCATCGTCTTCCTCATCTTAAGGCGCACAAAGCCCACTCATCAATCGGTCTGATTTGCCCCCCGAACCAAAAACGCATAAAAGGGGATCTTAAAATCGATTTTTCGACTTTTAGGGGCCCGTATCTCTATGTTGCCGGCCGAATTGGTCTCCGGCCAAGAAGACAAAGTTGCTCAGGATAAAATTTTAAGTCGGAATGCACACCCCCGTCCAACATTGCTCCTACTTCGCCTGGTCAATCGTTAGACTTTAACGGTTGACTAACGGAACGTGCCAAAAATGAGTGAATTTTGAAACGTTGGGGACTAATAATGATAAGCCCCAAAAAGCGGGTAGCAAAAGTGAAAATCGCTAATACTTTGGGTACCAAAAGTGAATTTATCCCTTTTTACTTTAAAGAAAATTTGGTTAATTATTTTATCATATATCATATATATAACACATTTTTTATTTTAAAGAAATTTTGGTTAACCGATCGAATTAACCGATAATATAATTCGGTTCGACTAATGCTTTTACCAATTAGCAAATTTAGCTAATTCGGTTTCCGACATTCCGGTTAACGGTTAACCGAATGAACACCTCTAGACACGGTAATGACACGAAAACTCTCATGTTGTGTCAACACACAACAATGACTATATTACCTATTTTTTTGGAAGATCTTCGTAAGTTTTTATTGGACACATTGTAGTTTGTATTGTGCATTCTTGTGTAATACCGTGTCATATTACGTCCTAAGAAAATAGAAGCTAACTTTTAAAAAACTATTTCAAGAAAATAATTTGCTAACTTTCTTCAAGAATAAAATTTCATATTCTATAAACCGCAAAATTATAATTATGTACATTTTGAAGTTTTAAATTAATTTTTAAAACTTTGCCAAATGCAAAAATCCAAAATTTTAATAAATGTAGTGGTCCACACGTGCCAGTCACGCAGGGTCAGTGCGCTGCTGTACCTTTTCCACGTGCGAAATCCCTTATAAATCAAACCCTTCCCCAATCTTATTGGTGAAGAGAATTAGAACGGTTAACCAAAAAGGTCTCCACTTTAATGGCTTAATGCTAATATTATACCATTAAGCAATTTCTCTCTCTCTCTCTCTCTCTCTCTCTGCACAGACAAAAAAGATATACATTTGCACCATCTTTAGGCACTACATATGCCCACACATAATAGGTAGGTTTATATATACAGGGGAGCCTGTTGGAATCAAGATTCTTCCTTTTATTCTAAGTTGTCACCTACGTTTGGAGATAAAAGACAAGTATAAAAAAAGAGCAAAGGGGTTTTTAAGAGAACAGAAAAATAAAAATGGAGAGAGAGAATGAAATGAGGGCATCGAAATTCAAGAGGATTTGTGTTTTTTGTGGGAGTAGCCAAGGCAAAAAGACTAGCTACCAAGAAGCTGCTATTGAACTGGGCAAAGTTTTGGTATTAAATCTTTTTCTTTTGGGCATAGATATTTCTTTTTCCATTTTCTTTCAGGTTCTGGTTTTCCTTTGGAGGGTTGTTTTTAATTTGTAATATGAAATGTTGTGTGTGTATGTGTGTGTTTTCCAGTTGGGGTGATGATAAAACTGCAGTTTATCAAATGGGTTTATTCAAAATCTTATCTTTGCATCTTTTATGTTCCCATAATTGTTGAATGTTGTATCTCTGTTTTATGAAGGAATTTTTAACTGGGGTTTCGCATTTTTAGGTTGGTTTAATAAATGTTTAATTTAAACGATTTGTACATGTTTTTTTTTTTCGCTTTGTGTGTTCTGTTATCCATAAGTCCTGTTACTTTCATCTACAGAGCTCTCTCATTTTCGCGATGATTAACTTTTTGCTCTTCCTCAAATGGATAAGAACATAATATCTGAATGTACTATGAAAAGTACTCTTCACTGTTTATTATCTGGGTTTGACTATGGTAGAAACACTTTCTTTTTATTTTACTTTTTAAAAATTCTTTAAACCACTTTTTTCATGTAAAATATACTTTTAACATGCATAAAAAGTTTTAGCCCATCAGCCCACTTTGAAAAAGCTTCCATTTTGCTCAAGTCTTGAAAAAATCTCTCTGTCTGTGTGTTTCTTAAGGTTTCTAAGGACATTGATTTGGTCTATGGAGGTGGTAGCATAGGCCTCATGGGTTTGGTTTCTCAAGCTGTTCATGATGGCGGTCGGCATGTTCTTGGGTAAGCTTCCCTTTTTATTTTATTTTATTTGTGTAAATGATTAGTTGAGTTTAATATGTTGTTATGGTTAGTTTTGTTTTAATTCTTCATTAAAATTTGATATTTTTTTGTCATGTTATTGTCTCCCTATGCAGGGTGATTCCCAAGACACTCATGCCTCGAGAGGTATGTTCTGCTACGGTTTAAAAAGTCTTGGGCCTTTTTTTCTTACTATATTCCTAAAATTTAAAACCCCACCACAGAAATATTGCATTTTTTTCCTTTTTTTTCTTGTTCTTGTTCCTTTTTCATGGTTTCTTTGCAGTATTTTATTCTTGTTAGGGTATATTCCTTGGTAGCTTGTTGACCTCAAACACAGTAATTTTCTTTAGTGTTCTTGGTAAAAAAAAAAGTAATTGATCTGTTTTTCCCTTCTTTTTATATTTCTGTTCTTGATTTTTTGATATTTGTTTGTATAACATGAAAAATCTTTGTTGTTCTTCGTTGGTCCTTGCAAGTTGCAAACCTTATCTACAATGTAAGAGTAATTTTGAGGTTGTGGTGGTTTCAGTACAATGTATGAGTTTTTTTGGTCTAAAAAATGTTTGTTCTGATTTTTCTCTTTTCAGTTTCACCCTTTTACTTCTGCTCTGTTCTGCCTCTGCTATGGGGTATTATTTCTTGTATTTTTCTCTTTTGGCCTTTTCTGTGATTGAATAATATTTTTTTATTTCTTAAACATGCAATTGTGCATATGCTTGTCTGGTGGACTCTGAAATTGCTGACTTTGAAGATTTTTTTTGCATTAAGTCCAATTTAATTTATTTTTTTCTGCAAACACCATCATTACTTACACTGCAGAAATGCACATCACCCAATACAAATTAAACTCTACTCTCTCCTTGCTATTTACAGCTTTATTAACAATTTTTGCTTTTTGGGATTTTGAGTCTTTGACACCTTTTTTTTTTGTTTTTTGGCAGTTAACTGGTGAAACAGTAGGAGAGGTGAAAGCAGTTGCAGATATGCACCAAAGGAAAGCTGAGATGGCAAGACATTCAGATGCTTTTATTGCCTTACCAGGTTTGTATAAGCCCTTTTGTGTGTGTGTGTGTGTGTGTGTGAATAATCTATTATTTCTTCTGAAATATTGCAGATTATGAGGAGGCTATGTAAATGGGATGGTAAAAATTTCTTAAAATGAACTTTGAAACTCAATGGTGATTAGTCTTAGGGATGTTTGGCTAAGCTTATTCAAAAGATTTTATAAGCTTATAAGAAGTTAGATTTTATTTTCAAAATAAGTTGAGTGTTTTGATAAAATAAGATATTATTAATGATGGTTTTGTAATTACAATTGTCAAAACTAAAAGAAGTTAAAATAAGTTGGGATCCTCGCTCTTTTTGCATCTTATTTTTAGAGCTTATAAGATCTTTCTAAAAAAAAAATTACCAAACACTTTTAGAGAAGCTCGGCCAAACACCCCCTTAGTAACTTGACACTATTTATAGTAACTTTACCCATCATCTTGCTTTGAAACTTAGGGCCCTTTGGGTCTCAGAGCAGCTCTGTAATATGGTTCATTTATTTAAGGTAGATATAGTTTTTGATGACACTAAACCATTCTAGACTATTTTGAAAAGGGATAAGGTAAATCAATCTCAATATCCCAAATTATTCACGAAAATTTATGTGAGACGGTCTTATGGATATAATCTAAATCCAAATCCATGTAAATAATTCATATTTTTATGTGTTTAGGATCCGTCTCATGAACTTAGATCCATGAGACGGTCTCACATGAGACCTCCAAATTATTTGGCCCTTTTTCAAAATATTTGGTCTAAACAACTTGTAGTACTCAAGTAGATACTAGATAGCATATAATGAGCTTTTCTTAATGGTTTGATTGCTTCTCAAGGACTCAATCAGTCAACCATTCAGAATATTGAAATAAATATTGCCATGCTTCCTTGTAGTGTAAGACTAATCAATACTACTAAAGGCTTTTTGCAGAGGGATTGTGCCTATCATTTATTAAAGGATGAGAACAATAAATATTAAATAGCTATTTTTAGAAATGTAGAAGGGCTGGTGTTAGCTGGCTTTCTACTTATGAAACAAACATGCTTGCTTATATTGAAGCCTTGAATTAAAAGATCATTTTTTCCCCAGAAGATGCATTCTATCTACAAACTTTTAACACTTTTATTGGCGATTTCTGAAGATTTACGTGTCGTTTGTGTCGATTTATACAGGTGGTTATGGAACTTTGGAGGAACTACTTGAAGTGATAACCTGGGCTCAACTTGGCATACATGATAAGCCGGTATTTTTCGTGATCTGGACCTCGACTAATCCTAGTTATTTTTTATTGCACTTTTCAAAATATTTCGAAACTTTTTTAAAAAATACAGAAGATATTAAGAATAAATTAAAGAACTATTGGCAATTTGCAGGTAGGATTGCTGAATGTAGATGAATATTATAACTCATTGCTGTCGTTTATCGACAAAGCCGTTGAGGAAGGATTCATCAGTCCGACTGCTCGCCACATCATTGTATCTGCACCAACTGCAACGGAGCTGGTCAAGAAATTGGAGGTATTTAATTTTTCGTATCATCGATTATTGGCATAAAAACATTACGAAGTTTGTACAATCTTTTAGGTCTTAATGCTTAAATCTCTTGTTATTTATAGGATTATGTACCTCAACATGAAAGAGTTGCTTCAAAACTGAGCTGGGAGATGGAGCATTTGGGCTACACTCAGAAATATGATATGTCCAGGTGATGATAAATGGATTTTGCTGCATAGACAAGTTGATTTATTAGATCATGGAAATTGCAATCAGAAGAAGCTAACTTGGAATTTATAGATTTTTGTTGCGAGGGAAATCTTTTTTTTGTAAATTATTTGGGAATTCGTGAATGAGCTCAATGTTCGATTCCTTCGTATTATTTAGTTTGCTTTGCAAGTTGTAACTAGTAAAACGCGTTAATGTAATTTCCCCTACTAATGGAAACCGACTATTCTGTTCTGTCGTAACAATATATTATCTCTTGGATCAAACTAGACCAATTACCCTGATCTGCCCTGAAAGCACAAGTTTTTATCAATGAAGCACAAGATTGATCCTCATTCTCATGGAAATCTTTACCTGATCAAATTAATAAAGCTGGTATGAAATTTGTTCGTCTAAATTATAATCATCCTGTTGAAGAATGAGGGGCAAATCATGGCCCTTCATTTTTCCCTTGTTTAGGACAGAACAAAACAAGATGAATAGAGTGGTCCTCACTTGGCAGTTCTGGTTGATAATGGTTAAGCATATGACAAACAGCAGAAATGGACCAAGTGTGTTCCAAAATCAAGAAACAAGAATAGATAGATGTCATTTGTGTTAAAAACATGTTTTCAACTAATTTTCTGTTATGTTTGGCAACAAACTAACACTGATCCAAACAGAAGACAAAGTAACAAGAAAAAATGTACTATACTTATATACAACTTTTTATATGTATAAAATACAAAAAAATAAGGTGATGTAATGTATCAAAATTAAGGTTGTTGTGTTCAATTTCTTATCAAGACATATCATTATTGAAAGATTGTACTTGCACTTGAATATTATTGTCTTTGTGCTAGATACTAAGGATGCAATACAAGTACGATTTTTCGACCATGCTTTCTAAACCGGTCCATCCATCGACAACGATCGATCAATCTCGAGTTGAATAAGACAATACCAAAATGTACTAAGTGAAAGGTGACATGTTATGGGGTAAAAGTAAAACACCCATGTTCCATGTGCCTTGGATATAGTTCAAGACAAAATGATAGCTAGTTATGGTCCCAAGAGAAATAGCATATTCAGTTTTCATTTGGGCATATCTACATATCACATATGTTGGTGGATGTATTCATGTGGCCGTGAGTATTTTGTGAATGGATGTACTTAATAGGCCCATCCTATCAATGGGGCTACTTTTTGAGTATGAATGAAACATTGGGGTGATGGCATTTGTCGATAGGCCAAAAAATGGGCCGGAGAACCAGTTGGAAATCAAAAGTTGGTAGTGTTTGTAAATAGAAGCCGAAAATGGATTAAGTTTGTTTGGTTGGTAAGTTGTAAAACTCCTTTATTTATACGTATAATTCAAGTCCCGCTACTTTTTTAGATTTTGATTAAATGAATCGAATCGAAGCGGAAGTTAGCGTTTGCAAACACTAAAAAGTGGTTTTTTAGGCTAAATATCGAGAATCACTTTTTTAGCGTTTGCAAACACACTCGTTGTTGTGGGTGATCGATTGTTTATAATTCAAATCCGGCTACTTTTAGATTTTGATTCAATGAATCAGAATCAAAAGTGGAAGCTGGCATTTAAAAGCAATTTTTTCCAGCTGAGAATCACTTTTTTTAGCGTTTGCAACCACTCCCGTTGTTGTGGGTGATCGATTGTTTATAATCGTGTTGTTCAATAAAAGGTAAATCTGAATAAAAATTCAGATGTTTAAACCAGAACTATTATTTATGCATAAACACAAGACATTGATGACAACTTGTAAACCAGAGAATGAATTCAGAAGCTATGGTCTAAAGTTTTTTACACAGCTGAACAGTAAAAAATAACTGTTGCAAAAGCTAATATACCTTGTCAATGGCTCTAGCAATTTAACTATCCATTTGATCACTTGTTTGCTGTGTTTTAACGTCGCAATTCTTCTGTGACTTTGATTTGGACTGAGTCGATTTTCTCCTGCAGAATATGTTCCAACTTCTCTTCGTCTTAGCCATCTTCTGAAACTCCTCTTTCATGCCCTGGCACTCTTTCTCTAGCTCACGAACGCGTTCCCTCATATCGTCTATGCTCGTTGTTCCTATGTCACACGACGCTTCCCTTTGGTGGCCACCACCGTTCTTGGGCAGTCCGGGAACTGAATTGGGATTCTGTTGAGAGTTGTCCAGATTGTCGGAAACGAAGAGCCAACTGGAGATTGACGTCCGTAGTCGTAGCTGTTCGAAAAACAAGACTTGGACAATCACTCTGAGTGGTAGCCTCTCATTTTGGGCAGCATGTGTGCTGGCCTCCAATGAAAGCTTTTGGAAGTTCATTAGTCGGCAGATTTGCTCCCGTTCCGAGTCTGTCAGCCAAGGATGCGCCTGCAATAGCAATAGCAGGCAGCATCGAAAAGCAGTTGAGAATCGAAAGTTGACAGTGTTTGTAAATAAAAGCCAAAAGTCGAATAAGTTAAAAGAATCAAACCAGAAGCAAAATCAGAAATATAAAGCACCACTCTGTAGATTCTGATTGAATGATGCAGAATCAAAAGTAGAAACTGATATTTGAAAACAGTAAACGATACTTTTTTTTTCTTCAAAAGCTAACAATCACTTTTTTTCAATAAATCACCAAACCATACAGAAAGTAAAATCACCTAAAAATGCATTATCATTCGAATACTTTTGCACAATAGCAACACGGTACGCGAATTTTTACCTTGAGATATATATCGATGGCACGATAAATCCCATCCGAAAGCGGCCTAGCGTAATCAGGAACAGCAGCAGCAAGAGCTTGAAACTTGGGGAACTTCAGATTAACGTCCGGCGCCACATCAGCAAGATACGCGTCGACCAAATTCGCAACCATAGTTAACGACGTCAACGAATGTGTCCCTTCAACCAACTGACTCTCCTCAACAATGCACGGAGAAACAGCAGCAGAAGCCTGTTCGATCGACATGAAATGATCCAAAATCCTCTGAAAACAATCGATATCGTACATTGTCTCCACCGAATATCCCATATTCGGTATCAACAGATCTTCCAACACAGCCTGGTCCAATTCCAACCCTACCCTCCTCTCCAAATTCTCCCGGCATGCTGAGCTGGCTTGCAAAACCATAGCCGTTCGGAGCAACCTAATTAGAAACCTAGTATGTATAACGCCTTTCTGGTTCGGAAGCAAGTCAACGATCTCTTCTAGAAGCTGGCCCTGGTCGGCCTCAGTAGGGATCGAAATCGTCGACCCTGAGTTCAAATTCTTGAAACTCGACTGCCTATTCATCTGCGGTATGTATTTCTTCGCGTAGAAAACTAACGCTCCAGCAACATTTTCGGCCCTCATGCCACCGGCCTCAACAGCACGGATCAAACGCTTGTACAACGGTAAACTCAGGAACGAGACATCCTCGTACCACCAATCATCGCTCACGTGATGAGGCTTTGTCGCGGTACAGATCCCGTTCCAGAACGTGTTCCCTACCGTCCGTGCTGTCCCGTTACAACCGGAGACGGGCCAATTGAACAATGTAGGATCAGCACAGGCTTTCATTGCTAGGGAGTTTATGCATCTAGACACAATGTGAAGCTCCTCTGCATATGATAAAACCTCTTCACATGTCTCGAGCGCTTTAATCGTATCCGTCCAATTCCCGAACACCTCGTTCAGGAAAGATTCGGTTTGGAGGATGAGATTCCCCTCGCCATATTCCTCGGTCATTTGGAGGTACTCGGAGGCGCATCGTAGGCTCACTACGTTCATCGATGTCAGCTCGATTTTGACACCGTAACAGAATTTGGCGACGAGCTCGAAAGCTTTAGCTCCTCCGGGTAATTGGCTAAGTTGTAAAACACAAATGGATCCATTGGGGCTTGTTTTTCACCTATGAGCTTCTCAAGTAGTCCACTTCTTGATAGCAAAGGAAACTGTGACATATACATTAATTTTTGTTAGTACAATGGGGGAAAATTGAATCGAACTCGGGTCAATCGCCCTTACAGAACACGTCTCAACCACTGAAACACGAAGTTATACCAAATGTGACAGATACATGAAAATTGAATAACTAGAAATATTGAATATAATTTCAAAAGTTGTGTAAATGGGAAAATTAATTTCACCTTGTGAAGATGAAAGGACATTTCTCCAATCTCAATTGTGACATCACTTTGGAGTCCAGATGTGCAATGCCTGTGAAAGGTCACACATGAAAAAAATTTACATAACTAGGTAAAATTGTTGTGTAATCGAACAGGGTCGTGTCTAGAAATTTTGAGGCCTTAGGCGAAATTTTAGCACGAGTCTAGTTTAATATATCAATATATCATAATTTTAATTTTCGAGCTGTAAAATCATTTATCAAAGTTTTATAATCGAGCATTTCTAACAATTTGTACTTTCAATCAGTGTTCTAAAAATCGCTAGCCGCTAGTCGGGCGGTAAACTGGGGCCTAGCGCCTAGGCGGGGTTAGACGGGACTTGAACGGGGTCAGGCGGGGCCTAATTGAAAGAATAACGTAGGCGGACAAGGGGGCCTAGCGCCCAGATGAGACTATCAGAGGTAGGTGGAGATTTTTAGAACAGTGTTTTCGATTCGTTGAATACACACCCATCATCTAGGTGAAAATGGGATTAAAGAACAAGTTTTGGGAAATGGGACTAAAAGATTAAAGAAGACAGATTTTGGGTGTTTTTGTGCTTACCAAGTTTGGCCTTCACGGTGAAATGCTTCAGATTTTGAGCCAATCTTCATGTAAGCCATATGTACTTAATCTGCTTAATTCCCTCTTTTTATTTCCCTCGGTTTTCAAGAAACGTAAAATAAATAGGCAAGGAGAGTAAAAATTAACAAGTGAAGTAAAAGGGGTTTTAGTTTTTATTTTTTATTTTTTTTTTGTTATTTTTATTTTGTGTGTTGAATGTTTCTATCAATCCATGAGGAGTGTGTCCGGGTCTAATGGAGGAAGTGAAGCACAAAAAATATATGGCAGTTATCCAACTGTCTTACCTCTCCTTCACTTTCGCCCAAGTTTAGATTTAGTCTATATTATTAGTTTAGGGCCACGTTTGGAACATGCAAATGGTAAAGGATAATCAAACTTGCCCTAACCATAAGAGACTTTTCATCCTTTTAGAAGGCTATTTGATAGACTAATTACCCTTCAGTGTCAAATGGGTTGTGTCGGTTGGGTCAGGAGGTGCTAGCCCGACGGGTCAAAAAGAACTCGGTTCAAATCAAAATTCCATTGGATAACCATTTTGGAGGCATAAGTCTGAGCCAATCCATGAAAAGTCGAGTCAGTCCAGGATTTCGGACTTCATGGGTCGGACCAAATAGGTATGACTCTTTTCGGGCTAACAATATCATAGATTGGCCCAACCCCATTTTAAAAAAAAAAAATTTACCCTCTAAAATTTTAAAAAAAAATTTATTTTAAGTATATTTTATATGATTTTCTTATTCGCCCCACCCCACTTTCGCGTATCGGCCCATCCCGAAATATTTTCTGGCTCCGCCCTTGGTTGGACCGGTGGTTGGGCATACACAATGGCGTTCGGTGGAATTTCGGCCCAGTCCAACCCATGAAAGTCTTTTATAATACCGATCTGGTCCGACCCATTTGACAGCTCTAATTTTGGAGAGCTCTAAATTTTTATCGCATAACGAATATGATTCTAGTTTGGGAACTTTTGCTTCGTAGTGTACGAATTACTGTATGGCCCATATGCTAGTGGTCTAAACATAGTACACCTAAAGATGAGCCGACCCAAAACAATATAAATTCGAGTGGGTTTGCATTGAGTTGGTTCCGGCTTTTAATGGGCTAGATTCGGGACAATAATGGATGAAAAATCTTATGAAATAAGCCCAAAAGCTTTTTTTTTTTTTTTTTTTTTTTTTTGAGAATAAAAGCTTCTTTTAGAGTACTCCCCATCATTGGTTTTTTTTTTTTTTTTAAACTCACCATCATATTAATTGAACAGTGGACTCAATAATATTTGTTGGGAAACTGAACCTTAAATTCCTGATTTCAAAATTGAATGTTCTTTTTTTTATAAATATAATTTATACTGTATTTTATTTTTGGTATATGAAATATATTCATGAAATAAATATATATTGCTAATTATTTTATTTTATTCATGTACGTCCAAAAAACAATGTGCAACTAAAAAGTCAAGCTCAAATTCTTTGTCCGTACTTTTCAATCAAATATTTAATTGAGATTGATAAAATCGATGCAATCTCATTAAGCATATTTTTGTCATTTAAATCATCTGTCTTTCCACGCAAACGTGTGGTTTTTGTGTACTGATTTTTCTTTGACATTTTCGTGCAACAAGACTAATTTATTGAAAATCAGTCCATAGCTATTCTTTTTTATTTGATCTCTGTTCCATAGACGAAAAATTATGTTTAAATTACTTTTCAATCACCATCATCATATTTGATTATAATATTTGTCAATCTCAATTTCTGTTTTGGAAACTATAAAATAAAAAATTGAACAGAAGCCGCCAATGGCGGTTCACACTAATTTAAAAGGCCACGAGCCCATAAGGTTATTTGAGTCAATTAAAACACTGTTCAAAATACCGTACCGTACCGACCGGTTCAACCGGTTATACCGGGATCCGGTGGTCGGATAGACGGTAAGTCCCCTAATAACCGTTTTAACGGTTAAACGGTCAATACCGGTCAATACCGGCCAAACCGGACAATACCGGCCATACCGACCTAAAACCGGTTGAACCGAATTTGCTTTTTTTTTTAGTTTTTGTATTTTTTCACTTTTTTTTTATAAAAATAGAATTTATAAACTTAATATTTAATATATTTATGTCATTTTTGAGCTAAATATATACATTTTTTCGTTTTAACTAAACATATACAACTTTCCCTTCTATATTAATAAATTATATTAATATTTTATATATTATATTTTCAAATAAATATTTTTATTAAAACCGGAAAAACCGGTTAAACCAGTCCGACCAGTTGAACCGCATACCGGGTGGCTTGGCATTTGATCACCGATGACGTATTTAAAACACTGAATTAAAACGGTCTAGTTTTATCGTGTAATGTAAATTGTGTGACATTTTGGGAATAATACTTGATTAAATTTCAAGTAGTCTTTGATAATACACAATTAGAAAAGAAAATCATGTGAGCAATGCCAAAATCAGTCAATAAATGTACAGTCTCCTTAACAAGTTCCATCCGGACGTTAAATTGCTGGCAATGACAGAGTTAGGGATAGGCGGCGGTAGGCGGCAGCTGCCTACCTTAACTTTAGAAATCTCACCAAATTATAAGTTTTATGTATATAGTCATTAAACTAAATAATTTTCATGTATAGTTATTAAAAATTGAAATCTTGCCATCTTAAAAATTTAAAATGCATATTATCCAATATATTTAAGAAAAATAAATCTCGCCTTCTAGTATTCATTTTCTGGCGCGGTCTCGGTTGCTTGACTAATGTTTTTGGAAGGACTTACAATTGCCTAAAATTTGTGGAAGAATTAAAGTTGAATGCAAAATCAAGGGTAAGTTTGGATCAATTTGGGTGTAAGACCATAAATTGCTTGGACCATTGTGTCCCCATACATTATAATTGAGCAAGAACAAGACAAAACAACATTGTTCTTTCTACTAGAGAAACCCTCAAACCCGAAGTGAAAAAACACAATAATTTTGGTACAAAATGCACAATAATTGACTTGGCCCGGCCTGTGCATATCCTGTTTTATTTCTTACAAACTCTTTTAAATTATTTGAATGAAAAATAAACAATCATAGTATCATACCTTCCACATAAACATACATAGATCATATTTAAGAGAATACAAATTAGGTGGGTTAGCCCAACTGACCACCACATGATACTCAATCTCTTGTGGGGTGGAGGTCACAAGTTCAAATCATTTCTCCATCAAATTGCTCCGGCATATGTGAGTTGGTGAAGGATTGATGGCTACTCATAGGGGTGTCAATTTGGGTTGGGTCGGGTTCGCGAGGTTCGCGTGTCGAAAGCAGTAGGCCAACCCGACTGTTTAATTATTCGTGTCAGAATCTTGAACCCGAACCCGATCTGCTTATTTCACAGGTAACCCGAACCCGACCCACCTAACACGTCTAATAAAATTATTTTAATATACATTTAATATTTTTAACAGAATAAATTTATTTTTTTCAGAATCATACACTATTCGATCAATAAAAAATATTACAATTCACAACATACAAAAAGAAATAACATAATTGCATAAATAACATAACATGCTAATCATATTTTGAGGACAATATTCAAAAAGATATGCATAATAATAACAAATACATAAGTAAGGAGGTTTTATCATTTGAGTTTTAAAGACATTTCTTGTTTGTTGTTTTTTTCTTACAATTAATTATTTACTTAATTTTTTTTTTAAATTCACAAACGGGTTAAACGGGTTATAGTAGGTTGAACAGGGACCGACATTTAATTGGCGGGTTAGTCGGGTCCGACCCAATTTCGACCGGACCACGAAGCCTAGACCCATACCCATTAATTTCGTGTTAGGTTCGTGTCGGGTTTGCGTGTCGGGTCCTAAATTAACACCCCTAGCTACTCATACTGAATAGCATCGTGTGAGTTCGGCCGTACAAATTTAAATAATTTTTAACCTGGGTTATAGTATCTATCAAAAAAAAAAAATGGGTTATAGTATAATTAATTACGAAATTACCCCCAGGTTGATCTCTATTTTCCGAAAAGGTAAACAAACGACATACATTCGGCAATGCAGTCCGTGGTTGGACGTGCACGAGCAACAAGCACCATGCGTCATCTCTAATAATAGACTGACACGTGTTTTAACTTTGGTACGAGTCAACTACGGCAAAATTGTTTTTTTTTAGTCTCCACAAGTGGAAAGATCTCGGAGATTTGTCCTTTTTCTTTTCCGATTTTGGATTGATCCTTTAAGTGAAGAAAATTCGGATTTTTAGTCGCGAATGCTGTACTCAGAAAGCAGGTCAAATTTCTGTTCTTGACATGGAATTTACTTTGTTAAAAAATTAATTTTTCAATAAAAAATGGTGAAGTGGCATCTACTTGGAGCTAGGAAAATGGGAGTGGAGAAAAAATAAAACCAACTTGGCACTTTATTACTGGTTATACAAAAAACTATTTTTAATTTTTATTTTTATTTAAATTTTAAAATTGTTAATTTCATATTTCAAAACTAAGAAAATCTATATCCTTAAAATATTTTACTAAAAAAAATTACTTAAAATATTCAGAAAAAAAAATTATATTTTCTGTTTTCTTTTTTAGTTTATACAACTTCTTGATTTTTAAAATATACATGATTATAATAATCACATTTCAGTTAAGTATAAACAAAAAAAAAATATTTCATTACTTCTACATATATAAATTATTTTTAAAATTATAGAGAAATATATTAAAAATGCTTTGTATTTCTAAGTAAAAGTATAATTAGATTATAAATTGTTATTCAAATTTTTAAATATATATCCATCTTTTCAAAGAGTGTAAATTGTTAAACTTTAAATGTTAACTAAAAAAATCTATTTTCTTTTGATTTTTCTTTTGTTTTTATTTAAACTTTATATATATACACACATTTATAAACATATATTATGTACATAATAATATATACATATATATCCTGTCAAAAAAATATATATATATATATATATATATATATATATGATACGGCATGGAATAGGCCGAGCTGGAGAATGGGCTCTAGCAGTCAGAGTCCAGCTCCAGGCCCATTGAGATTCACTTTTTAAGAGGCCCAATGTCTAGAAGACTGAGAGCTCGGGATTGACAATCAAGCTCGGTATTTGTAAGCTTGACCTTTAATGATCATATCTAGATAAGATTTTGTAACAAACATCTGACAGATTCTCCTTAACCGTTTCCGGAAAAGGCGGAAACCCTAACGGTAAAACCTTATAAATAGGCATTCATCAGGTATGAGTAAGGGAAATGCATGTTTATTTAGCCACACTATATTTGAGCTATTTGGTATTCCCTTTGCATTGATATCTGACTTGAGCGTCGGAGAGGGTACGCCGGAAAAACCCTCCGGCCCCCCTTTTCTTGCAGGTGCTCGGTGTTACTAGTGGAGCTCGGTCGGAGATACATAGGAGTTCAGGTAGCTTGGTCATTGTACCTTTTCCAGTATTACCAAATTGGCGCCCGTCTCGTGGGAAATTTTGAGCTAAGGCGTGAGGTTTCAAGAGGCGATTATGGAGGATTTGAGGAGGAATTTGACGGAGGATTTGAACCGCACTCCGGGGTCGATACGGGCCGAGTGACTCGAGAGAGAGGTGTCGTCCTCCACCACCTCCGGTGGAGGATCCACATCAGAAAATCTGGAATGACTCGGGGGTGGCTCTGTCCCATTATCCCGGTGGGCGGGGTATTGGGACCCAGCGTTTTTTGAGCAAGCGGGTAATTTTGTTAATGCGGTGGAGCGGGCTTTGGATCGGAGGTTTAGCCATTGGGTCGCCACACCTCTGTCACCACCGGGCGGCGGCGGGGAGACAGAATCTGAGGAGGTGACAGAGAAGGCGGCGGGTCCCGATGGTGGAGGAGGAGCACTCATCGCGTGCACGGAGTATACCACTCCGGATGACCCGGGCCTGGTCGAGCGGATGAATGATCTCGAGGAAGTAAGAGAGGTGCGCGCAGGAGAGAAAGCGGGAACACCTGCGGGAACCTTTGTTCCCGGATGCGTAGAGGACACCATTCACGGAGGATGAGGTGATGGCGGATGAGTTGCGATGTCTTATAGAGCTTTGAGCTTGAATATGATGGCACGCCCGACCCATGGGATCACCTTTGCGGTTCGAAAATGCGGCGTTGTTGCATAGGTTCTCACGATGGAGTAATGTGCAGGGTGTTCCCAACAACCCTCACTAAGTCGGGCAAGTGATGGTTTTCCAACTTCCCGAACTCTATAAGGAATTTCGATGAATTACTCGATATTTATGCATCAGTTCACTAGTTGCGAAAGTATCGAAAGCCCGTTTGACGCTATTGATGATCAGCGAAGGAGGAGAAAGGGTTGAGGAGCTACATCCAACGTTTTACAGCAGCAAAGCTGGAGGTACCCTCAGCTAGCCCAGAAATTTTGACGAACGCATTGGCCCAGGGACTGAGGGATGGAGAATTTTTTGAGTCCTTAGTAATTGAGCCACCAAAACTTTCGATGAGTTGTTGGCCAAAAGAGAGATACATTAATTTGGAGGAAGCTAGGAGGATGAAGAAGGAAGAAGGAAGTAAAAGAAGGGATAATGTGGAGGATAAGGAGGAGAAAACATCTCGGAAGAAATCGAAGGTGGAAGTATCGGGAGGAAGGCTGATTCGATAAGTATACTCGTTGGTGGCTTCCCAAGGAGAGGTGTTTTTCAAGAATAGAAAGACACCCGACTTGAGGTGGCAAGAACATATTCGGAGTTTCGGGAAGGAGAAAAGCAATGAGTTTTGTCATTTTCACAATGAATATGGGCACACCACGAGAACAATGTACTCACTTGAAAGACGAAATCGAAAGAATGATCCAGCGGGGACACTTGAAGGAGTTCGTATATGTGGATAAGAGAAGGTCGAAGGGTAATTACCGGAGGGGCAAGGTAATTACCAGCCAGAGGCAGAGCGAGAAAAAGCTGGGACGAGGGAAGAACCTTCCCTCCACCGCCGAGGAGGGGGTTATTGGATGGTTATTGAGGTCCGTCTGGAGGGATTCTCGAAGCGGCTAGAAAGAGCTACGTCAGGCAATGCGGTCATTTCTGAGAGAATTCAAGAACAAATGAGGATTGAGCAATAATGATGGGTCCAAAACATTGATTCGGACGCAGAGGATAAGCGGGCATTGTGACTCCACACAGTGATGCCACTTGTCATTACTGACAACGATCGCGAATTACGATGTGCAAAGGGTATTTGTAGATACGAGTAGTTCAAATTGATATACTCTTTTATGAATGTTATAAGCGAATGGACTTGCGGTGGAGTGGAAAGGGTGGATACTTCCCTGGTGGGCTTTGCGGGAACTATTCGGCCGTTGGGGATGGTTACTTTGCCGTATCCCTGGGTAAAGAGCCATTCAGAAAACGAGGATGGTGAGATTTTTGGTAGTAGATGCCCCTTCGTCGTATAATGTGATGATTGGGAGGCCATCTCTGAATGCGTTCCAAGCTGTGGTCTCAGTATATCATCTAATGATGAAATTCGGTGGATGACCAGGTGGGAGAAGTAGGGGATCAAGACATGGCGCGAAGGTTGTATGTGGAGAGCCCCGGATGGCCGAGAGAGAGAGGCTCATGAGGATGGGAAAGGGAAAAAAAAATTATTAAGTGGATGAGGATCCAGGTGGAGCATGTGCGGCCGAATGAGGAATTGATGTGGGTGGACTTGATACCGGAGAGCGGGTAAAGCTACGAAGATAGGAAAGAACTTGGCGGATGATCTTAAAGAAGAATTGGTGGAGTTCTTGAGAAACAATGCCGATGTGTTTGCACGGTGGCTAACGATCTAGTGGGGATAGATCCGAGCATTCTTGAACATAGACTCAACGTAAACCCTTCATATAAGCCGGTGATGCGAGAAGAAGAGGAACGGTCCAAGAAGGACGCGATCATTCGAGCGGAAGTACAGAAGCTGCTGAGTGCGGGGCATATCGGGGAAATCCAGTTTCGAATGGTTATCTAACACTGTCTTGGTCCCGAAGACTCAAGACGATTGGAGGATGTGTATAGACTTTAGGGATTTGAACAGGCGCGTGCCCTAAAGACTATTACCCACTCCCGAGAATAGATCAGTTGGTGGACTCTACCTCGGGATGCGAGATGCTTAGTATGATGGATGCCTCTCAGGGCTATCACCAGATTCGGTTGGCGGAAGAGGACCAGAAGAGGGTGAGCTTCACCACCTCTTTTTGGTACCTATTGCTACGTTGTGATGCCCTTTGGTCTAAAAACGCGGAAACATACCAAAGATTGGTGGACAAGATGTTTAGTGATCAGATCGGGAGAAATATGGAAGTCTATGTCGATGACATGTTGGTTAAGAGTGCGAAGGCCGTGGACCATGTGAAAGACACTGGCGGAAACATTCGATACGTTGAGGAGATATAGGATGAAGCTTAATCCCAAGAAATGCGCTTTTGGGGTGAGATCGGGAAAGTTTAAGGATACATGGTAAAGAGAAAAAGGAATTGAAGCTAATCCAGAGAAAGTGAGGGCTATACGAGAGATGGCCGAGCCCAAGGATGAAAAAGATGTACAGAGTTTAACTAGGAGGATAGCGGCCCTCAATAGATTCATTTCGAGGTCGGCGGAGAGGAGCTTGCCTTTCTTTAGAGTATTAAGGAAGGCAAGAAATTTGCTTGGGATGAAGAATGCCAAAAAGCGTTTAAGGAATTGAAAGATTATTTGGCCGAGTTATCAAGATCTTGACAAAACCGATACAGGGGAGCCGTTGTATCTTTACATTCGGTAGGAGAGCAAGGGGTTAGTACGGTATTGATAAGGGAAGAGAACTTCGATGCAGAGATCTTTGGTGTATTATGTGAGAGCAAGGTGTTGAGAAACGCCGAGGTAAATCGCCGAGATTGAGAAAGCCAGTTTGGCCCTAATGATAACAATTTCGGAGATTGAGACCATATTTTTGTCACATAAAGTAATTGTGCGCACAAACTTACCGTTGAAGTCGTGTGATGAGTAAACCGAAGTCTCGGAAGGTTGGTGAAGTGGGCTATTGAATTGAGCGAATATGATGTGGAGTTCAGCCGGACCGCCATTAAAGCCCAGGCCTTAGCGGATTTCGTGCGAGGAATTAACGAAAGGATGTGCCCGAGGAAGAACGTGGGTATTATTCGTGGACGGATCCGTGGGAAGCATGGGATGCGGAGTAGGTATTGTATTGATCGATCTGAGGGGGTAGAGAGTAAGCTTTGCGGTGAGATTGGATTTCAAGTTGTCCAATAATGAGGCGGAGTACGAGGCTTTTCTGCGAGGAATCAATATGGCTATAAGTATGGGAGCATCTAAGGTGCTCATACATATAGATTCCCAATTGGTATACAAACAGATAAAAGGGGAGTTCGAGATTCGGGAAGAGAGGATGAAGAATTATGTGGAGAAATATAAGATCCTAGAAAAGAAGTTCGAAAGAAATTGAGGTCGACCATATATCTGAGAGAAGAAAATGCTGGCGATTTCTATCTAAGATTGCAAGTTCAGCGGTAGGGGGTTATGATAGGAATATTACTCTGTTGGTAGATCGGGATACGGTTCTAAGTTTGGAGATTGGAGAGATGGAGGAGAATGAGGATTGGAGAGTGCCAATCCTAGCATATCTAAAAGAGGGGATTTTACCGAAAAATAGAAAGGAAGCGGCTCGGGTAAAAATACGAGCGACGCGTTTTTTATCTTGGGAGAATTCTTTGTACAAGAAGGGGTTTAGTGCCCCGCATTTTTGAGATGTGTAAATTCTGAGGAAGGAGAGTATGTTTTGAAGGAAGTACATGAGGGATGTTGTGGAAATCACATGGGAGCCAGGACTTTGGCAAATAAAGTACTGGGGGTAGGATATTTTTGGCCGAGCTTAAGAAAGACGCTGAGGCCGATAGTGAAACGATGTGGAAAATGTCGTGCATCGCGCTTTCATACATAGGCCGGTGAGGAACTCATGACCATGAGCTCGGCTTGCCCGTTCGCTAGATGGGGAATTGATATTGTGGGGCCTTTCTCCGGCCTCGGGACAAAGAAATTCTTGATAGTGGCGATAGATTACTTTAGCAAATGGGTGTGAGCCATTGGCTAAAATAACCGGGATGTGGTTATGAAGTTTATTTGGCGAGAATATAGTGTGCGGGTTTGGGATACCCGAGTGATTGTTTCGAGATAATGGAACGCAGATTCAACGGAGCGAGGGATTCGGGAATGGTGTAAGAAATGAAGATTAAGCGAACTTCACCTCGGTGGCCCACCCGCGCGGCGAATGGGCGGTAGAGGTTACGAGAAGAATTTTGGTCCAAGGGTTGAAGGCTCGGTTGGAGAAGTCCGGAGGGGCTTGGGTCGAAGAGTTGAGCTCGTACTATGGGCGTATAGGACGAATCCAAAAGAAGAATGGCGAAACACCCTTTAGTCCGGTATACGAAATGGATGCATCATACCTGCCTTGAGATCGGGATAGAAACCCATCGTATTGAATTATGAGGAAAATCGAGAATGAAATGAGAACTCAAGAGTCTCTGGATATGATTAATGAAGCGAGAAATGGCATTTTTACGGATGGAACGGGCAGAAGTCGAGTCCAGGAGCTAGTTACAACAAAAGTGAACAAGAGGAGTTTCGGTAGGGGGACTTAGTGTTGAGGAAGACGGATGCTACGAAAAATCGAGGAAAGGGGAAGCTAATTGGGAGGGACCTCTCGGAGTAAGCTGCGATCTTGGTGGTGCTTACGAATTGGAGGAGTTAGATGGAAAGAAGCTACCCCGAGCATGGAACATTGTTAACCTGAAGAAGTACTACTCTTAGGAGAAAGGAAGTTCGGTAGTGGACCCATGATGTCTACAAAAGTTTCTGTTTTTATCTTGATGTAATGAAGAGAAGAATGAATGAAAGAATTTGCGCGTTATCGACTAAAATCGTGTGAATATAGCAAAATCTCGATTTAACACCCTTGGCTTGAAAATAAACAAATAGCGATCTAAAGGGTGGATACCCGAGAACTAAAGCTGAGTATTTTTAGCATGGTCCCCGAAGTGACTTGAAGCTAAAAATACCTAGAGCTCAGCTCGAGCTTCGAAAGATCGAAAATTTATCCAAGTATTTTTAGCATAGTCCCCGAAGCGACTTGAAGCTAAAAATACCTATAGCTCAGCTCGAGCTTCGAAAGATTGAAAATGTATCCAAGTATTTTTAGCATGGTCCCCGAAGCGACTTGAAGCTAAACATACCTAGAGCTCAGCTCGAGCTTCGAAAGATCGAAAATTTATCCAAGTATTTTTAGCATGGTCCCCGAAGCGACTTGAAGCTAAAAATACCTAGAGCTCAGCTCGAGTTTCGAAAGATCGAAAATTTATCCAAGTATTTTTAGCATAGTCCCTGGCGACTTGAAGCTAAAAATACCAGAGCTCACTCGAGCCCGAAAGATCGAAAATTTATCCAAGTATTTTTAGCATAGTCCCGGCGACTTGAAGCTAAAAATACCTAGAGCTCACTTCGAGCTTCAAAGATCGAAAATTTATCCAAGTATTTTTAGCATAGTCCCCGAAGCGACTTGAAGCTAAAAATACCTAGAGCTCAGCTCGAGCTTCGAAAGATCGAAAATTTATCCAAGTATTTTTAGCATGGTCCCCGAAGCGACTTGAAGCTAAAAATACCTAGAGCTCAGCTCGAGCTTCGAAAGATCGAAAATTTATCCAAGTATTTTTAGCATGGTCCCCGAGGTGACTTGAAGCTAAAAATACCTAGAGCTCAGCTCGAGCTTTGAGAAATTGAAAATTGGAAATAGAAAGCAGTAAAGAAATAAAAAGCTCGGTCAAGAGAAAAGTTCATTAGATGTGAAAGTTGAGTACATGTAACTAAAAAGGCGAAATCACATTCACAAAAAAAAAAAGCTAAGAGGGGGGAGTATCCTTAATGCCGTAATCCGCTATGGTTAAAGGGGCTTCATCCAAGACCTCTATAACGGTATCAAGAGCCTGAGAAACATCTCCCGAGCTTGGGGGAGGAACTAAGGGAGCCGAGGATGAAGCTCGGTCGGCTTTCGAAGGGAGAGGATATGGTTGAGGAAGTCGACGGGGAGCTCGGGATTGGCCGGTTGGCCTCGTGCAGGCGGTTATATCCTTCGGGGTCGGTGGCAAAGGATAAGGCCTTCGTCGGTCGAACTTCTCGGTAAAGCCCTTCTCCGGACTTGGGCCTCAACTTGGTCGAAGGCTAGGTGGAAATATTGGAGAGCCCCATCGAAAGGGACGTCAAGAAACTCTCTTGAGCTTAGAAAGCTTTGTTTGGCCACCTCCGAGCCTTTTGAATGAGCACAACACTGCGGTGATTGAGAAAATTCGAACATCGCTCGGGCACCTTCTTCACGAGCCGGCTATCTTACGGGCATCAAGCTCAAATTTGCATGAGCTCGGCCTTGAGAGCTCCTATTTCTTCATCCTTCCGAGCCAAGACGGCTTTGTATTCATTAAGCTCGCTTTGCCCTTATCCAAAAGCTTGATCATTTGGGCATCCCTCTCTTTGAGCTTAGTTACTTGAGTTGAAGATCATTGCGCTCATTAACCGGATGGGGATCGGCAAAGCCCACGCGACCTCGGGCAACTATCTCGGAGAGGCGGAGTAAGGCCTACAAGATAAGAATGGGAAATAAACATAAGTAAATGTATGAAATAATGCAATGGGAGTATGAAAAAGGAAAATGATTACCTTGGAGAAGTCAAGGCTAAAGTTATCCACTAGCTCGGAAGCGGAGGCTTGCTTTGCAAAGCGGACGCCGTTCCCAGCCGGGCGAGGCCCCCGCAGAAATTCAGCTGCTGTGCGAGGATTGTAATTCTCCAGGACTGAAGTTTGGAGGAAAAAGGTTTGATTGGGAGTAGTGACATCTCCCGAGCTGCTCACAGTTTTGGACTTCTTCTGGGAAGAGTCCAAAGCAGAAGAGTGGCGTTTCTTCGGGAGTGGGTTGTGGCTCGGATCGGTGAATTCTTTGATAACATCCCGAGCGGAGTTGGGACGGATGGTCCTCGGGGATTTAGGGGCCTGGTCTCCGGTAGGTTGACTAGGGGTTGTCGAAGGAAGAGTTTGGGAAGAGGTTCCTTGAGAAGGAGCTCGGCTCATTGAGATGTTCCTTTGCCGAGCAGCGTCCTTCTCGGCAAGTCTTTTCTCCATGAGGGTGGCTGCATAAAGAAAGGATGAGAATTAACAAAATAAAAGTGAAAACAGAAATAAAAATAAGTACTAGTAAAAGATGAATACCGAGGTTTTCCTCGAGCTGGGCAGGGGTATGGCTTAATTTGAAATGCCATAATAGAGCAGGGCAAGAGCAGAGTCGTGAAAGATCATACTCTTGCTTATTTAACCGATCTACGAGAACTTGGAGATCGGGATTTCGCCTCCTAATATTTACTTTTCTTTGGGGAGGAACTTCCCAAACCCACTGGGTAGGGAAAGGCCATGGTTCGGGAGAAGAGATAAAGAAATAGCGATCTTTCCAAAATTTATTGGAAGTAGGATATTTCCCGAGGAATCGTGCATCACCTCGGGAGGAGAGATAGAAGAGGCCACGAGTAGTAGAAACTTTTATTTGAAATAAAGAGTGAAAGAGCTCGGCTGTTGGTTCAATTTCGAGAAATTTGGTAACCATGACGAAGCCGGTCATAAGTCGAAAAGAGTTGGGAGAAAATTGGTTCAAGGGGATTTGATATAGGGCGGAGAGCTCAGTCATAAGAGGATGGATAGGGAACCGAAGTCCACCATCAATCTGCCCGGAGAAAAAGGCTAGAAAACCTGGTGGAGGTCGGTTCGGCCTATCGTAAGAGCTGGGAAGAGCTAATTTAAAAGTTGAAGGAATACTTATATTTTTACAAAGATATTTTAAGTTCCTAGCAAACATGGCGGTGGCATTGAAACTACTATCTACATGGGAGGTCGGGACTGATGACCTTATTTCTATATTAGAATAACTATTATCGGAGAGAGAGCTCGAGCTCTCTGGGATATTTGAGGAAGAGTCCTCGGTATGGTGAGAAGCAGAGGGAGCGGCATTTTCAAAAGAGAGTTCCAGGTCATCGACCCAAGCCGCGAAACGACTTATCTCGGGATCCGTTAAGGTACCCGCAGAGGAAAGATTTACAGGGGAAGACATGCTATTATACAAAATAAGAAAACAGAGAAAGAAGATAGAAAGAGGAGAATAAAAATAGAAATTTAGGAAAGACTAAGTAGAAGAAAATGGGGAAGAAAATTTACACGGAGTGGAGGTCTTCAATCGCCGGGACGCGTCGGAGGGTCACTAGGAAATCGATTGAGGGAGAGAAGGTGCAAAAGTGAAAAATGAAATGGTGAGCCCTTTATATAGGAGAAAGACCAAGACAAATCACAGGGACGATGAATCTTACCGTCGATGAAAGGGAAAATCAGTGGATAAGGATGCATTCAAGGCGGAGGGATGAGCGTCCCATCAATAGGGCAATGATGATGATGCGTGACACGGATCTCAAGAGGCGGGAGTTTCAAACGATAAAGGCAAAGAAGTTTGAGATATATAAATCGATGTATATTGGACAGCTCGGTTTTACGAGTTAGACCTCTGTGATTTCATAAAGTACTATAACCAAGCTTTTCCTACGCGCAGCTCGGCTATAGTGGGGGGACTGGTTGATACGACATGGAATAGGCCGAAATGGAGAATGGGCTCTAGCAATGAGTCCACTCCCGGGCCCATTGAGATTCACTTTTAAGAGCCCAATGTCTAGAAGATCGAGAGCTCGGGATTGACAATCAAGCTCGGTATTTGTAAGCTTGACCTTTAATGATCATATCTAGATAAGATTTCAGAACAAACATCCGATGATTCTCCTTAACCGTTTCCGGAAAAGGCGGAAACCCTAACGGTAAAACCTTATAAATAGGCATTCATCAGGTATGAGTAAGGGAAATGCATGTTTATTTAGCCACACTATATTTGAGCTATTTGGTATTCCCTTTGCATTGATATCTGACTTGAGCGTCGGAGAGGTGTGCGGGAAAAACCCTCCGCCCCCTCTTTTCTTGCAGTGCTTGGGTGTTACTAGTGGAGCTCGGTCGGAGATATATAGGAGTTCAGGTAGCTTGGTCATTGTACCTTTTCCAGTATTACCAATATATATATATATTCTGATACATAGACCGCCGGGAAGTTGGCGGCGGTGGCTCGGTGTCGGGTGGAGATGAGGGCGAAAGTAGCTGGAGAAGGAGATGGTATATCAAGAAATTGCAATTTTGCCTTTGTAATTCAATATTGCTGGAGAAGGAGAAGAAGAACAAGAACAAGAAGAAAAAAGAAGGAGAGGGGGCGGTAGCGCAGCGGCGAGGGATTTCTGTGCAGGGGTAGCTGTGGAGGGTTTTACTGTGCAGGATTTGGAAGAAAAAAGGAAAAAAAGGAAAAAGGGGAAAAAAGAAGGAAAAAAAAAGAAAAACGAAATTGTTATCCATGTCAACCCATAGGATTCGATTTCAGTCCAAATGTACATCTAACTCAACAATTTTTCTCAAAAAAGTTAAATATTTAAAAAATTAAATTCCATGTCAGCGAACAGGTAAATTTTACCTGCTTTAGCAGCAGTCACATGCGACTAAAAGTCCGAATTTTCTTCACTTAAAGCCGATCAATCCAAAGTCGAAAAAAAAAAAGCGACCAAATCTCGGAAACTCCATTTAGAGACTAAAAACAATTTCACTACAGTCAACTACCATAACACGACATCTCTTATTAAGAAAACTCCCTGGGCCCACTTGTTAGCTGTCAACTTAGCGTGTGTCCATTGGGCTTATTTAAAGCCCATTTTCTGAAATGGGACTCTTTTTTGCCATTTACCTGTACCAATAATTTATTTAGGATAAAAAACATGTAAATATGATAAACAAATAATATTAAAACCAACGTCGTAAAAAGACTAGGACTCGTTAGCAAAGATGTCGTCAAAGACTTAGCAGAGCCTAGATGGAGTTCAGGATCTGGGCGGGATTAGGCAGGCCTAATCAGAAAAAAAAATCGTTGGCGAACAAGGGGGCTTAGCGCCTAGGCGGAAATTTTTATAACTGAAATTGAAACTAAAAGGCAAACAGGGGATATTTTTATTTTTTTTTTTTGGGGGTATTATATGTTTTCAAGTGTAAAATAATAATTTATGGAGTTAATTGGTGCAAATCAATTTATTTATTTTTAATAAAAAGGACAGAATTGGATATAATGTGTATGGAGAACAAGATGGGTGGTTGATGAGTTTAATTAGAAGAGAATTAATTAAGAAAAAAGTTAGCCTCAAAATTAGTTCGGACCACTCATGTTACTTTAAATGCTTTATAAGTAGTATGGGTAACTTGTACATAGCATCTATATATCTGGACATATAGGGAAAAAACTTGCCTCATTTTTTGCCACATATTAGTTTTAAGTCGTGTCTTTGGTACAATAACAAATATACTTTTAACAGGTATAGTTGTCGTTGATTTATTTCACCCTGTAGTAGGAAGGACTAAATTAAATAAGTCGCTAGAGAAAAATAATATTTATAGATTGCATTTTGGATGGGAGGATTTGAATATGAAGGGGGAATTTAATAGAAGAATTTTAAATGATTATACATAATATGGATTTGAAATCCATTTAATGACTAAAAAAATAGCACAAAAGAGAATATAAAGATTTCAAAATTCATTTTAGAATAATTTATCTATACAAGTTCAATTGGTCGATGTTGTCTTGTCCTAGTGGTAAGGTGTAGACCCTCAAACTAGTAGACCTCATATTCGTTCACCATTGATGGCATGTGGGTTGATTTTCTACCTTTGTGTGTGGATTGATTTTTATGTCATAAGTTATGATGTAATTTGTAGTATGTATAGTTAAAAAAAAATCAATTAATTTGTTATTATAGATGAAGTCCAAAATTTCAAATCCATCAATTCAAATGAAGCCTTAGAGGATTTCAGAAATTAAAAAAATAAGAAAATGAAGCCTTAGAGATGGAGTCAAGATTTTATATTTGAGATAATGAGTGATACTCAATTTTTTAAAACGCGTACATGTGGTTGCTTGTTACACTCGAATGCAAAACAATGAGACAAGAAGATGAACAGAATCATGACAAATAAATATTTTCGAATATAAGAAAATACTTTTTTTTCCGGAGGATTGCTTGCCTCATTTAGGGACGAATTTCTGTTTCCAAAAGAGTGTTTCACCTTATGTTCCACCGCATGAATGATTTTCACGTGTATATAAATTATTATATTAATTTTTAATCATAAATAAAGCGTAAATTGTGGGATTTTGATATGGTAATTTTATACAATTGACAATCATCAGTACGATAAACTATGAAACAAACATCTTTTGGAACAAAGGATCCATCCATCCCAATCACTCCTATTCCCACTCCACGTATGGGGATTAAATAGACATGCCCAAGTACCACATTTTTAAAATACTTTTTGGCATATTAACTGGTTTAATGGTTTTGAATTACAATAGGTGTACTACCCTCATCAAGGCATAAATGCGACTTTACGGTACAGTCTTTTTAACTAATTAATTGAAAATTGATAGATTGGTACAAATGGGCAGTAAATTAATCCTACGTACACTTTGCTGGAAATTTTAATGCTTGTTATGAAAATGCGATTTCACTGGTAATTGGTACAGTGCTATAAATCAATTACAGTACATACACATTACTTCATTAGCCTGTTACAGATACAGACAAAGGACGCAAATGTTTCCCACTAAAGAAAATAGTGGCTCGAATTAACTAATATACACTACAATCAATGAGAAAGAAGTTAATCCATACGGATTGGATAATTTTAAATTCTTTCCACAAAATTCACACACCATTCGTGTACTGGTCTGACACCACATGATATTTCATGGTTTATCACAAAAAAAAATCTTCTTAATAGGGATCACTAGACTAATAGTGCTAGCTATATGTATGTATACATATACTTTTTTTGTGGAAATACCTAAAAGTTACCAATTTGATGCCTAAGATAAAAACACACTATTTTCTACCCATTTTGGGTGGGGTTTTGAAATCCTTTCTTTTTTATACTAAACTATCCTTACTTTTTTTGAATTCCTTTCTAAAAACATTAAATTTTCTAGTCTCTTTCCCTTACCGTAAAAATAACTAGAAGGTGATTGACATATTGAGTTTTAGTTGATCAAAATGAAAATTTCCCGTTGAAAGATGTTTTGACAATTACAAGTAAAAAATAGTTTTTTTTACTATTAAAATTTTCTATTTTTCACTAATTAAAAAGTGCATTTAGCTTAGTACCAACCAATAAATATGTACAGTTTAGATACCAACAAACTCTTCAAGGCAAAACTAAAACACATATACTGATATACATGATAAATTTTTCCTTTTTGTTATATATAAAAGATGGATCTATTAATTGTTTAGGTATATATATCAATATATGTATGGAACAAACAATATATAATATGGTAGTGATGAGGTGTGACCACCTCCATGTGGGCTGCTTAGCTGTCTGCATGAGGTGGCCGTGCGCGTCTAACAGTGCAATACACACAGTCCCATTTTGCATTAAGCAGACAAAACCCACCAACATTTGACGTGGCCCATCTCTTGCATTCATCCATTTATAATAAAATGTAGCATTTCTTTTTTCTCTTTCATGGCCTGTGTTGTTAAGAGGTTAGGGGTAGAGTTCTCCCGTGTGGGCTCTCTTTCTCAGATAATTGTCTCTCCATTTTATACGTGAGACGGTTAGAGGCGAACCAGGATTTGGCACTAAGAGTAGCCGATTTTTGTAGTCTAGGCCTGATTTTTTGGCCGCACAGGCAAACGCCTAGGGCCGATAGTTTCCACCTAGGCCAATTTTCGGTCAAAATAAGATTTTGCACCAATTTTGGCAAAACCAGTTCGGCCCCTATTTTTACAAGACTAATTTGTATCAAATTACAATATCAATATTTATCATTAACTATCCCAAAATACATAATTACAATAAACAACTGACATACTTTTTTTTCCACACAAAATCCCAAAATTTAAATATAAAAAATAAAAATATAAAAATATTGGGGGGGCCAAGGCCACCCTCCCCACCCAAATAGGTCCGCCGCCCCTTGAGACGGCCGCATCGTACGAATGAAAAAAAAGTCCAAGAAAAAACATATAAATTCTAACTAAATAAAATTCTTACAAATTTTTGTTTTTAAAAGAAAGCGGGTCGGGGCCTAGGTTGCCCCTAGCTCTGACGCTAGGGGCGTATCCTCCCTTGTATTCTAAAGCCCCCCAATGTTTTTGAAAATCAATTATTTTTATGTATATTTTATTTTAAAATATTAATTTTTACAACTAATTAAATATTTATCTTTTATTGATTTAGCTCCCCCAAAATTATTTAGCCCCCAAAGTTACACGTCTAGTTCCGCCCTTGTCTACCACTGTATGAACATGTTTTCTAGTTGTTAAGACAATGCATTAATTTTTATCCTAAAATTTGTACTTTTTACATGAAAAATATTTTTTTTTTCGTCGTACAGTGCACCGTGTCTCACTGTAGACATACTCTAAACGCATATACACACTCTAGTATGTGTATTGATGGTATATGGGTGGGGTGATATTGCAGGTAATGCATGATATGGTTGACGAGTCGTTTTCGTTGTGGGTAGTGGCAGTACTCTGTTAGTGGTCGTAGTTTATGACATAATAATGTCAAGACCCAGGCTATGCCCTTGGTCAAGTCTTAATCATCACTTCCAATACGTACAAAAATTTCTATCATTCCTTATAAAATATCATCGTATATTCTAATACATTCACTTAATATTACGTATATAATTAAAATGATATAATTATTATAAATGTGACATTCACCTATTTATTGTTTTAGCATTTAGGCAAATTTTACATTGAAAACTAGATATAGCAATCAAAGTTGGCAGAAATTATTAGGCGCTAGTCGGATATGACCCAGCCCCTAAACGGGCACATATATAGAAATAGTATATATTTTTTCTCTTTATTTTATTATTTTTAACTTTTACAGATTTTTGGCTGACCTTTGCCGTTTAGACGGCCGTCTAGGCTGGTTTTTTGTCAAAATGATTTTTTGAGCCGATTTTAGTAAAAATCAGATCGGCCGCCTAGGGCGAATTTTACAACACTAATAGCAATTTATCTTAACTAAACAAGAATTAGGGTAGCATAATAGTATTGATCTCTATGCTACCCGACCTATAAACTATTCTTTCATTCAATTTCTCATAATCCTGTTATGGTTTTTGTTTTTTTGTTTTTTGTTTTTTTTTGACGGGAACCGTACCGCTACTCTTCTTCGAAATGCAAGACTGGATAAACCCTCGGTTGGGACGACTAACTAGCAAACTACGCCAAAGGTAAACCACACTAGGCAAGTTCAAGCCTGTATAATGCGCTCAACCAAAGAAAGTGTTGGTAGGGAATCGAACTCGTGACCTTTCGGTCCCGCGCTCACCTACTCCACCAACATTTCTCATGCTGCGGGTTGTTATGGTTTTTGTTTGGCAATTAAAATTGTAGTTGCAACAACCCTAATTATTTTAGGGTGGGGTAATGTTCCTGACCTGATGTCATTACATGTGAATATCATGTCTTCATCCTCAAATTTCACTTTTTTATTAGATCTAATTGTTTTTGGCCAGGCAGTCTCAATTTGATTTATTTATTTTTGGCTTATTGGATTAAAAAATGGAAAATTACACGGACTATGTTAGTATGGCGTGCTTTGCACCATATTGGCAGAGAGAGACGGAGCTAGATCCGTAACTTTGGGAGGGCTAAATAATTTTTGGGGGCTAACTCAATAAAAAAATAAATATTTAGTACTAAAAAATAATATTTTAAAATAAAATATGCATATAAATAATTAGTTTTCAAAAACTTTGGGGGGGCGAAAGCCCCCATGCAAAGGGGAGGAAACGCCCCTGATTGGCAGTTTGGTCACATATATAGTCTTTTTTTAGCATGTTTATGTCCTAAAAATACCTATGAAAAATAGTTTAGTTGCCAAAAACTCCTATTAGGTAGTCTATCGGGTCAAAAACTCCTGTTTGTGCTAGTTTTAAAAAATACAATAAGAAAAAAGCCAACTATTTGAAAAAGGAAAAACTCTAGTTTATTATTATTTTGTGCTCATCGTATCTAAGTTTTTCCGTAAATATCATAATGCAAAAATAATTGTCTCTCTTGATTGAAATTAAATTTACACTTTATGGCTCCAAATTTCAATTAATTAGAATTGAATGGCTGTGTAATGAACTATTTAAGTGGAGGTTGAAGTTGGAGGCTTAATATTAATGTTGGGTCCAAAAATCATGAAAATCAGAAGAATGCTTGTTGGTAGTTTTGTTAGTTTGATGTCAAAAAAAGACTCAAAAAGTAAAAGATAGAATTGACTACTAGGATTACCATTGTCCTCATACCAGAAGGATGCAGGTCCTTTATTAAGTTTGGGCCTTTAATTGAGATGATGTTAGATCCAAAAAGGGGGCATATTTTGTACTCAATTATATTCATTTGGTGGAGGTGGCCACAATTAGTTCTTTAGGTAATGTGGAAGGCAAACTAAAATTGTTGAAAAAAGAAAAACAAATACTATTATATTTGAGACTTTATTAGGAGCTCACACTACAACCAAAAAACTAATTTACCAATAAAATCTGTAATTTACCTATAATATTTATGTCAGTAAATTTAAAATTATTGGTGATTTGTCGATAATCATTTTGTCAATGTGTTGTAGATAACCGTAAAATTTAGTCACAAAATCATTTATATCGTTGAAATGAAAGTTTTTTTTGTAGTGTCAAATATTTAATTTTATGGTACTGGTTTACGAAAATAGTACACAAAGGTAAAATGTACGTTTGGAATTTAATTATGAAGAGTGAATATTAATCTTTCAAATAATGGGAATTGTATAGAATCCTTATCTTTTTTTTTTTTTTAAATAAGTTGGAAGTAGTGGTTGGAGAGGGTGAGATAAATTTCAAAGAACCGAAAGATAGTTAACCCCTCACAACACCCTTATAAAGGATAAGGAATACTGGCGTATTTCTAGCTACAAACTGGTTACAAAATCATTATCTTAATTATCATAAAATTAACAGAACATGTTCCTAATGTTTAGAAAATGTTTTCGCTTTTAGTTGCTCATAAAATTTACTCTTTTTTGAAAATGGATCTGACAAGTGATACCAACATAAAAAGATTCAACATATATCAAGTAAAGTATATTTATTTAATTTTGATATACATAGACACGGCTATAGTGGGCTATATTGTAAAATAGACAAAATTGACAAAAAAAAAAAATCAAAGCTTTACAGCAATATTTATGTATTAAACTATACATTTATTTGTTCACTATTTACATAAAGAAAGGAAGAAGATTCTACATTATCCACATTTAATTTTATTTTCCCTCAAAACAAGGGCATAGTATGACTTTGTATGTCGTTCCAAAAAAATGTTTGAAAATGAAGAAAAGTTCAGTAGTAATTTCATCAAACATTTGACTGTACTGCCCTTTCCTATTCTTATTCTAGCCATCAATTAATAGGGAATTAAAAAAAGAGGGTAAAATAATGTTTCAGTTAAAAATGTTCTTCCTCCTTTACTCAGTTGTGGTGTTAAAATTTAACTGGTGGAATTAATTCATAGCACTGGAAAATCCAACCCACAAAATAAAGTACTTGAGACTTTAATCCACCCTAGTCAAATCAATTTTACGCCCTTATCTTTCACCCATCTTATTCAAAATAAGTGACATTTTGATACATCAATTTTTTTTTAAAAAAAAATAACAGTTTTAATATTTTCAAGGCTTGGTGAAAAAATAATTTCCCAAATTACCCTTAATTGTATCATTTTCCAACTAACATTAATATCTAAATTTGTTTTGTTGCAAAACAACATTTATAATTAATTAAAGGTATATTAGGTATTTTAAAAAAGTTCTTAATATGTATGTTTTTTCACTAAAAAATCACTTATTTTAAATATGATTGAGGGAGTAATAATTACAATTGTGAAAAACAATATTTTTCTCCATTTAAATCACTAGGCGCTAAATATGTGACATACGAAGGTCTAACGCCTAGGCGGAGCCTGAATAATATTAGGCGGGTCCTAATCGGAAGAAAAATATAGGTGGACAATGGAGCAACCTAGGAGAAAATTAATTGAGCTAAACGGGAAATTGTCCCTTTGTTTAAATCAAATTATTATGTTTAACAAATTAGTATTTAAATCTTGTATATTCTAAAAAAAAAAGTGATTTTTCGTCACTCGCTATTACAGACATAAGATAAGTCAATAGTCAAAACATGTCTTAACCATAGTTAAATTGCCCACCTCTTCGTCTACTTAAGATGCCTTGGTTTTAGAGCAACTATTGACTTGCCTCATTTAAAGTAAAGATTAGACTTAATAAATTTTAGACTGTTTCACTCACTACAATACCTTGGTCCTTTCAAAACCTCACGAGAGATTTAAATAAATTAATTGAACTACCGTAATCAAGAAAATATCAAATTAAATCCGACAACGTAAGCAACAGAATAAATATATTATTATTTTAATCATTAAACAAACAAAGCACATAACCAACACGAATAATTTATTACAGAGGATAAATAATGAAATGAAAAAAGTAAAATAAAAAGTGGAAATAGGTTAGGCTTGTTTTTAAGATCTTTGTTGTTATGCTGGCTTCTGAAGGTACATCAGAAGTTTCTTCAGATCCGAAGAAAAAGGTAAGAAATATTATTATATCCCTTTTAATAAATTAGATTACAATAATAAATTGATTGTTCTAAAAATCTTCTCCTACCCTAACTAGTCCTCGCCTAAGTGCTAGGTCCCCTGTTCGCAAATTGATTATTCTAAAAATTTCCGCCTAACCCCAATTAGTCCTCGCCTAGACGCTAGGTCCTTGTCCGCCTATGTTATTTTTTTAATTAGGCTCCGTCTAACTCGTTCAAGTCCCGCCTAACACTGTCAGGGTTCCGCTTAGAACATCCTCATCTAATCCCAATTAGTTATCGCCTAGGCGCTAAATCCCTTGTTCGCCCACGTTATATTTTTAATTAGGCCCTATCTAACCCGCTCAGATCCTTTCTAATTTTGTTAGAACTCCATCTAAGTGATAAGCCACAATCTGACACCCGACTATTGCATGACACTTTTTAAAACACTAATAAAATCTCATCAGGTGAAAAAGGAAAAAAAAAAGGAATGAAAAAAGGGACTTGCTAAAAGACGCTTTCTGTGTACGTGTGAAGACTTTACATACATACTTTTATACATATATAGAGAGAGAAATTAAAGTAGTTGTAAAGAAGGGAGCTTTATATGTGTGAGTGGAGTTTGAGTGTGAAAATGGCAGAATGAAAGAAAGGGTTCAAGCAAAATACAGCCATCATCAAATTTTTCATCTGTTCTGTTTTCTGCTAGGACTTTTGCTTTCTATAATCACTTTTTTTCCCTTTACGCTTCTTGATTTTTCCGAATAATGCACTTTTGTTGTCTAATTATTTCCTTTAATTTGTAGAAACGTCGCAAAATTCGAGTTCTTTTGGATGTGGGTTTTCAATTTCGCCGAGAAAAAATTGTAAAGATTAAATTTTTATATCTCGTGTTTTTTTTTTTTTTTTGGGTCAAAATTTTTCTTGGAAAAGAAAAGATATTTATTTGGTCCAAGTCATGGGTTTCTTGTGCTGGTATGTGGAGTTTATGGATTGAAAGAAAACAATCTTTTTGACTACTTTGAATTTGATTTTTGAGGGGGGCTGAATATAATTACTCTGTATTTTGAGGTGTTACAGAGAAATTATATGTATTTCCTGTTTCTGCAGATGGGGTTCATTTCCTTACCGGCAGTAATTAGGTAAGAAATCGAAACTTTAAAACCTAAATTTAATGTTTCTGTTAAGTTTTTCTCTGTTTGATTCTGCCTGTTCTTGAATTTCCCTTAATTTTTCTTTACTTTGTGACAGCAATTGTTTACTGATGTTTGTGAAGAATTGAATGGACCTTCTATGAACTGAGTTCGATTTTATTTACCGCGGTATAATTTTTTTCGGTTGAAATGATTACCTTCATGGAACCTAAAGAAAAAACAAAAGAAACAGAGAAATGTTTGGATTCTCAGTTATGGCATGCTTGTGCTGGTAGCATGGTGCAAATGCCATTAGTAAATTCAAAGGTGTTTTATTTCCCTCAGGGTCATTCAGAACACGCTTTTGGAAATGTCGATTTTAGAAATTATCCTAGGGTTCCGTCTTACATTCCCTGTAGAGTATCTGCTGTTAAGTTCATGGCAGATCCCGAGACGGACGAGGTTTTCGCGAAAATCCGATTAGTCCCGATAACCGGGAATGATTTCGATTTTAACGATAGTGATGGAGGTGTTGGGATTAGTGGATCCGATCAGAATCAAGAAAACCGACGTCGTTTGCGAGCGTTAACGCAATCCGACGCGAATAACGGTGGGGGGTTTTCGGTGCCTAGGTATTGCGCGGAGACGATATTTCCCCGGCTGGATTATTCCTCCGATCCGCCGGTTCAGAATATTCTTGCCAAGGATGTCCATGGGGAGACATGGAAATTTAGGCATATTTACCGGGGGACGCCTAGGCGGCATCTTTTGACGACCGGGTGGAGTACTTTCGTCAACCATAAGAAGCTCGTGGCGGGCGATTCGATCGTGTTCATGAGGGCGGAGAACGGGGATCTTTGCGTTGGGATCAGACGGGCGAAGAGGGGAATCGGTGGGCCTGAAATGGCGACAGGCTGGAATCCAGCTGGCGGTAACTCTGTTGTGCCGTATGGATTTTCATCGTTTTTGAGGGACGACGAGAGTAAATTGGCAAATGGGAGTTGGATTAAGAGGGGGAGAGTGAAAGCGGAAGATGTGATTGAAGCTTCAATCTTGCTGCTAATGGACAACCGTTTGATGTGGTTTATTATCCTAGAGCTAGCACGCCCGAGTTCTGTGTGAAGGCATCTTTAGTTAAATCGGCGCTGCAAATACGTTGGTGCTCGGGGATGAGGTTCAAAATGGCGTTCGAGACGGAGGATTCTTCGCGTATAAGTTGGTTCATGGGGACCGTATCGTCGGTTCAGGTTGCTGATCCTATTCGTTGGCCTGATTCGCCTTGGAGGCTTCTGCAGGTACTTTTGGACTTTTTGAATTTGAATCTTATATTACTTATGTATATAAAGTTTGCTTGTTATAACTGCGGTTTTCGTGCTGGGAATGAGTGTTTGATTCAAAATGACGTTCGGATAGCAAATTATCGCAGTTTCATGAGATTCGCTTGCTCTGAGATTATCCGAATGGCTTAGAGTAATCTCTGGAATGATGACGAGTAACGATAATTTGGGTGTCAACATATCTCCTGTCTCTTTTGATTAGGAATTTTTAAGGGCCAATGTGTTTTATAGTGCCTTAAACAGTGTTCTAAAAAGCGCTAGGCGCTAGGCGCTAGGCGCTAGTCGGGCGGCGGACTGGGTATTTACTTACATTGTCTCCCATTGTAGTATTTCTTGTAATCTGATGAAAAATTCTTGTTTTTTCTACCGAGAAGCTAAGAATCACTTTTTTTTAAGAGGTTGCAAACACTCCCTTAGGCTTCATTTGGATTTATGTATTTGAACTAAGGATTTCAGATCCATAATAGCAAATCCGTTGAACTTGTTCAGGTGACATGTATTTCAAATCCTTAAGCTCCTACTATTTTTTGTGTCATTTTGATGGATTTCAAAAACTCTCAATGCAGGTGGCTTGGGACGAGCCCGATCTGCTTCAAAACGTGAAACGCGTCAGCCCATGGTTGGTCGAATTGGTATCAAACATGCCCGCCATCCACCTCTCCCCTTTCTCGCCTCCACGTAAAAAATTGAAACTACCACAGCATTCAGAGTTCCCTCTCGACGGCCAAATTCCTTTGCCCCCATTTTCCGGCCCCTTCGGGTGTCTTCCAAACTACAACACTCCTGCTGGCATGCAGGGAGCCAGGCACGCTCAATACGGTTTATCATTATCCGATATCCACCTCAATAAACTCCACCAATCAGGTTTGTTTCCAGTCGGTTTTCTGCCTCCCGATCGAGTTCATCCACCTACTGGAGGACCCTCCAATCACATCGTTCCCGATCCTGGCTGTAACGAAAATGTTTCTTGTCAGCTAACGATAGGTAACTCGATTCAAAAATCCGATAACGGGAAAAACGCCCCGTTCGTGCTTTTTGGTCGGCCTATACTTACGGAGAAGCAGATTTCTGTTAGTTGCTCGAGCGATACGGTTAATAGTTCGTCCGATGGAAATGCGAATAAAATGGGAAATACTTCTGATGGATCTAATCAGAACGAAGCACCAGAATTTCAGTCGGAGCTCGGGTTGGAGACCGGTCACTGTAAGGTTTTTTTGGAATCTGAGGATGTTGGTCGGACTCTGGATCTTTCTTCGCTCGGTTCTTATGAAGAATTGTATGAAAAGATGGCGAATATGTTTGGTATAGAAGTTTCGGAAATTCTAAACCGTGTTCTTTACCGGGATTCCACAGGAGCGGTTAAACGAATTGGGGACGATACGTTTAGGTGAGATTTCGTTTGGCTCGTTAGATGTCTTATTTTTTCGCTTTTTCTAATGTTTTACGAATTTATGTTGTTTTCGTTGCAGTAATTTCGTGAAAACGGCGAGAAGGTTGACGATTCTAGCTGATTCAAGCAGTGATAATGTAGGAGTATAGATCCGTGACGGAATGAATCGGATCGATGTTCTAACTTTACTACCGGATGACGAAAAGATTTAGCTGTCTTAATTTCTCTCTGTTCTGAGACATGTAATAAAGTGATCTCTATGTTCTAATTATGTTTCTTCATAGGCGGTTGTTTGAAATGAGCAGAATGTTGCAAGATTTCAGGCTAGTTTGTTTCTAGTTTTTGTTAAGGGAATTCTTGTAAAGAACAATTTGGACATGCTTTTATAGGATTTATTTCTAAGAAGGCAAATGTTATTGCAATGAATTTTAATTTGTACAGTGAAAAGTTTGATATACATCATGATTTGATCTTTTTGGTTCTTGTATTCTCTCATTTCTGTCAACTTTGTTCTTTTAATCATATGCCACCAGATGTTTGTGATTTGTCTGCAGAAGCAATTTTTGAAATCTTTGAGATTGAGAGCCTTTTTTCTTCATGGTCGATCCCAAATTTACTCCGCCTCCCTGAAATTCCCTTCCGTCCAAGCTCCGCCATCGACCTGCACAAAATGGGGGCCGGAGAGTTGCTCCGGCATATCTCTCCGTAAAATCCGGAGTTTGTTACGATTCTGGTAATAGACTCTGGTTAGGATAAGTTTAACCTATTTTAGAGTTCGGCCTGTCTAAACATCTCGGTAGGTCAATAACATTGGCTGTCTCAGATCATCGCCTCGTCTTCCCTTATTCTCCATGTAATTGATGTCCGAATTAATTATACTAAAATTTTCAAGCCAACCATTATGACTTAAGAGAGATCAGAGTTCGGATTCTTAAAAGTCCTCACTAATTTACACCAAAGCCTACATATTAATACGCTCAAGCCAGCTCATCTCATCATCAGTCCTTCAGTTCAGCACATTCAGTTCGGCTTATTTTATCCCTCATCACTTCAGAACACTGATATGAGAAAGATGATTAGCAGAATCAGAATCAGAATGAACATTTTAATTATTTGATGTTTTCTAATTTTGTTTCTTGGGGGTGGGTGGATAAGGTAGGACAGACAAAGATATTAATGTGTATGGGATCTGGTGTATCTTTTGCGTGCAAGATTATGGTATTGACAAAATTCTGATGAAAAAATCATCAAAAAATGAGTTGACTAAATGGGAATATTGAACAAACAGCAAGAGTTAAGTTAGGAACAGAAGTCACATGGTAACAATAGTTCCAGTTTTGTATTTAACTACATAGGTTTGAAAATAAGTAATTTATAAGTTTTATAGTGTTTTTTGAGGGGAGAGATGTGAAAAAGGAGCCGCACGTGGGAGAGGAGAGGAAGGTTCGGGTCCGATAATAATTGCTCACGTGTGGACAGCGTCATCAGCTGGAGATATATAATATATTTGCAAGCGTTGCGGAAAAAAAAAAAAAAGACCGGGCTGTCTCTTCTTCCTTATTTAATTAATTATCCTTAATTTCTTCAATAATAAGTAATAACAATTTTGGCACCAATTCAAGCAATCAATCGTATTCGTGTTCACCTTCTCTTCAATTTCGAGTTACATTCAAAATGTATCAAAGATTAAGAAAAATAAAAGATGTTTGTGTTTTAATATAAATAGTAACATCGTATCATATTTGTGTTTTATCGTGTTCGTATTTTTTTCGGTAATTTTAGATCTGGTCTTTGTTGTGTTAGGGTCTAGGGATTGTCACCCCTATCTTTACCGATCCTCATCTTGACTGATCTGATGTAGAACATGTTTTATCTTCGGGTCTAAGACTTTCGGATATCGAGTTCGAGATGTGAGATCCTAAAAAAACGAACACACGTTAGGCTAGTCGGAGGAGAGTCCGGCTAAGACCCTCCGATGTCTAAGTCAACTTGAGCTCGGTAAGATACTGAGGTAAAAGGCAGTAAAAATAGAGAGTAAAAGTGAAAAGGCATCCATTACCAATTGATACTTTTTTTTAGAAGGATTACCAATTGATACTATAGCAGTGTATTTATAAATATTTCTGGCACATTTGAGAATTCCGGTTGCGCCAAGTGTAACCATCTGGACTGTGGCATTGTACTTGTTTGTCAGGAAGATCGACGGTCCTCCTGCTAGGTCAGGTCCTTGTCACTTATCGGGTCGATTACCTCTCGCACATGGTGTTTAAGTCCCCATTGTATTGAAGACCTTCCTGTAAAGGGCTAAGATCCACTTACCTTATCACGATCGATGTTTTCCAATTCAGACAGGATAGACTGATTTGGTTGATTTTATCCCGACGATTATAAGACTAATCTCTCTTTTTTCCGACTCAGAGTATCCCATACTAGTCGGGTTACAGACCAATCCTAATTACAATCCAAAAATAGATCAAATTGGGGTCTTGGATTTTCCGGCCCATCAATTATTTATCATGCTCAATTCCATTTACCGTGTACTTGCTGTAATTCTGAAACGTACAACTACACTTTTATCCTATCTGACAAACACCCGACATAGAAACACAAACCCGAAAGCCCAGTACAAGATCATGAGTTGGATCACGTGAAAGTTGAAACTAACAACAACAACAACGTTGGATCAACGCCTTCTGTTTTGTTTTATTACTTTTATACTTATGTACACGCGTTCATTTCTTACGTTATAGGTGTCAGGTTCTTTACATGTCTTCTTATGAAAATAAAGTTCATATTTGACTAAGGTATTAGGTATGTATATATCTCTATGTGCATAGCCTGGGGAGACATTTTTTGTTATACTCAGTACATCATCGGTTAATTGAATAATAAATAGGGATAATTACAACAACATCCTGAGGTTTGGGCTAATTACAAAAAAAAAAAAAAAAAAACTTTGAGGTTTGATTCCGACTTATATTTTTCCGGTGATTTTCAAAAATATTTCAAAATAGCCCCTCATATTTACAAAATATTACAGTTATGTACCCCTTAAATTTAAGACAAAATGAATCCTGAAGGGATTTTTGGTATATTTGAAACAATTTATGGGTTTTTTTGTAATTAACCCAAATTTTAGGGGTGTTTTTGTAATTATCCCTAATAAACAAGTATCCAATTTTAAAAGACATGAAATACTTGATTAGTATTATCGATTGAATGTAGCATCTCAAACGGATGAAATCTTTTCTATTTTATTGTGATGTTTCATCTCTTATATTCCACCGTAATTCCCATGTATGTGTATACAAGTTGTCATATTGAAACCAGTGTTATCCATGCTACACCGGGTGTCGATATACTTAGTGAGTGGACGAATGTCAAGTGTTTAAGTGGTGAGTGGATGAATGTCAAGTGTCACATCTCTTAAAAAATAAGGCACTTGAATGGTGGATGTTATACAAGGTATGCGATCTAGCATCTACAAGACCATTAAAACTAGAGGTGTCAAGCGGGCCGGGTCATCGGGCCAGAGCAAAAATTGGGCCGGACCGGGCCAGCAGTGATCAAGCCACTATTTTTGGAGCCCAATCCACGAAAACACAAAGGAAAAATTGAGTCAGACCGTTTTTCGGGCCTAATGGGCCGGCCCAAAAAACCGGCTCATTTCAGGTCTAAGAAAGTGCAGCCCAGCCCGGCCACTTTACCGAGTCGAACTAAAATTGATAGCTCTAATTAAAACCTCACAATTTATGCTTGATTTTTGCTCCAAACTTAATGTAGCAACTTGTATACACATGACAATCATTCGTGTTGTACAATATGAGATGAAACATCATACAGTAATAGAAGATCATTTGTTCTATTTTTTCAACTTTTTTGTTTACTCTAAAATTAATTTGTTCTATTTTTTCAACTTTTGTAATTAATATTTACTTTGACTACAAATTCTAATGTTGGGCCTAAAGTTCATTTTGCATCATTTCAAGCAATGACTATAATTGATATGAAGCCATAGCGCGCACATATGAAGAGGAAAAGACATCACGGGGACAAAACTATTTCCAATGTGTTAAACTCAACATCATTTTTCCGTTGTTCCGTCACCATATACCATGGTTTTCACCTAAGTCATTAAATAAACTATTTATATGATATTGGGAAAATCCAAATTGTGATATATACTTAAAATCATCTGAATTTTTATTTAAAGTTGCGTTCCATACACGTATATATTTAAAATTCATGGTGGTAGTCAGTAGTCACTGGCGAATCCAGAGTTGGGCCAATTTGGGCCCTGGCCTAACCCTCTTTTTCAAAAAAAAATTATTGAGAATTTTTTTAAAAAATTAGTCATAATTTGTATTATTTTTTCGGATTTTCTATCCGTCCACCCTATTTTCAGCAGTATCGATCCACCTGTTAGCAGGTCATTTGGCAGTGAGAACTATGTTGTTGCTCGGGGGCCCCCCCCCCTCCCCAACTTTTTTATTTTATTTACTATCTATATATGCATATATGTATATATATACTTTAGTCACTTGGCTCCCACAATATTGTTAGATAAAATCTATTATAGGCTACATGATCCATGAATTTTAGTAAGTTAAATTAGACATCTTGTGGGACTTATGTTTTCTTATTATTATCTTAAAAATATATTTTTTATACATCAAAAGAAATAAATGAAAATGGAAGATGAGTTTCTTATAATTGTTTGCTAGTGTATATTGAAAAAAAAATTGCAAAATTTTATAGTGTAGATTCAATTGTAAATGAATTTTGTGATATACAAGAGTGACACGTTTTAAGTTTTAACAGATTAAGGAATAATGATGTATTTTTTAAATATTTACTAATGAATGCTAATGTATTTTTGTGAATCAAATATAATATATTTCAATTTTATTATCTTGTATATATGTGTGTGTGTGTGTGTGATTATTTGTTTTTTTTTTCTATTGAACCCCCCCCCCCACACACCTTATAACAATTCCTGGGTCCGTCTCTGGTCGCTAGCTCGGCGATTGGTGCCTGGTAGTGTTTATTACGATGTTACATGCATGTGCACAGTCAGATGGTTGCTCATTCTTGGAGTTAGCTTTAGCTTCCAAATTACGTAAATGAAAAAAAGTGTCTGTTTCTTTAATGGTGTGATCCCAATGGTAAAGACACACAAAAAGCTGTTCTTTTTTTGTTTGTGCTATTGAGAGATCCAAGGTCCAATTGCAAGGCCCATGTTGGGGGCTTGGGTAGGGTTACACAAATAAGTATTTAAAATCCAATAAAGCAACGTATTTGTATCGGCTTTTACGGTTTTACCTATCCCAAACTTCGCACCATAATCAAGTCATAACTAGATCAGCTGGCAAAATATTGGGCCAGACTAGGCCGACCAGAGCCCATCGATATTAGCTAACCAACAGTGGCGTAGAGCCACACGAGGATCAGTGCGGTCGACGGACCACACTGGATCTCAGAGTTACTTTATTAAATTTAGGTTGGACGAAATTGTAACTCAAAGTAGCCCTGTTAAATTTGGGTTGGACCATACTGGAATTTTAGCCTATAAAAAAATTGAGAATATAAAAGGCCAAAAGATTTGGAGAGTATGAAAATTGAAAACCGGCAAAGAATTGCTAAAGGCACGAGTCGCACGACCTTCAAATTTGCCTTTTTGATTTTGTATTTTTTAAAATTTTGGCTAGATAATCGCCCAACCAAAACAATTTTATTTTTGCCGAACTGGCTAAAAATCATGGCTACGCCAATGCTAATCAGCTAATGGTAAAATCATCCCGTGTAGGGTTAGCCCGACTTTTCGTCAGACCACAAAAAACATAGTCCCACCCATCATGTGCAATCATTTTTATTAGGCCTATAAGAAACTCTCGCAGTCCGATCCTAACCTTAGTCTGGTTGGTCCACGGGTCGGGCTGCATTTTGCAACCTCTAGTTACAACTAGTAATCTTTTTAAATTTTTGTTCTTAAGATATAGTCAATGGGCGTGAGATTTTGTTGGAAATGGATCCTCTACATTTCTATTCGTAAATTTAGCGTAAATTTTGGTGAGAGAAAGACACGTAACAATTAAAAAAAATGTGAAATGAAAAGGTAGGTCCCAAACAATTTTATCCTTCTTCAAAAAAAAATTTATCCTAAATTTCTTTAACTTTTTTTTGGTTTCTTTTACTTTGTATGTATGAGATGTACAATGTAAACTTTTTAAGTTAATTGTGATACATTGTTGAATGTTCTATACTGATATTTTTCCTAAATGATCATCTTTTTAATGTGTCGGCCAGTAATGTTGGATTTGAGAATATTAACGTCATGACTCATGATTTGGCATCATAATGGGTATATGACAATACATGTACTGGACCTACTGCTTTGAAAGATATTGGGCCAGCGGACAACTTTAAATTGGTCTTTAAGTGGGCTAAACAGAAAATAGTTTGTGAGACTATGAAACATCAGATGAAGATAAAATGGGTCCAATGTGATGTGGACTTAGCCCAACCGACATCCCAACGACGAACACCAACAAAATAGTCGTACCAGTATTTTTATTTTTATTTTTTTGACAGAATTTTGTACCAGTATTTAAAGGGGAAATTGCAGAATAGGTCTTGTATCTATAAGAGTGTTGCAATATTAATCCTGCATTTTCTGAAATTGTAATTTTAGTCTTGTGACACTTTTACCCCTCAATAAAAATAATAATTTTAGTCATGTAATTTTTAGGATTTGACATTTTTGATCATATACTTTATAGTTGTGACAATTTTGGTCATATTAATCAAAATAACCCATTTTGCCAAATTTTTATATTTTTTGTATTTCCATAATTAGGAATTAATTCATATAGAGTTTGTATCTTGGATTTTATCTGGATTCATAATTCTTATATTATCCTCTCATTATGTAATTCATAGTATAAATAATAAATAAACTTAATCTTAAGTGCATTGAATATTTTGGCTACCAATGGCACTTTGGGAATAAGTGAAAATTTGAAATAGTCCTAAAGGACAAAAATTGCACAAATTCAAAAATTATGGGACTAAAATTGTGAAAAAGCAAAAATATACAAGACTAAAATTACAATTTTAAAAGTTACAATAGTATTATTGCAACATACCTATAAATACAGGACTAATTTTGCATTTTCCCCCAGTATTTAAATTGCTTATAGCCTTTATTTTTAATTTAAAAACTTAAAAGTGAATATTTTTAAATTTCTAAGGTTTTATAAAGGAAGGTACATCAACCATTTCTACAGAGTAACATTGATTATTCCGTTTAGCTTCGATTAGTTTCCGCGTAGGTATTAGGCTCCGCTTATTTTATTTTTTTCGATTAAACTCCGGCTAACCTTGTACGTCCCACGCTTTTTACAGCATTGATTGTTCTAGAACCCTTGCTAATTAGTATTTCATCTTTCTCACTAAAATTTTAATTACTCCACACACCACACATATTCTTTTTTTTTTAATTTTTTAACCCAAAACAATCTAAATTAGACAATTAAGGACAATTTGCTTTGCTTGGTTTTATAGGTTGAACTACCATTCCTAAATCCTAATCCTGTATAGCGTTAACCGTACGCACAAAGCAAAAAAGGCCTGATATTGCGGTCGATTTTCGGCTAATCACCTCAATTATATAACAAAATCCCTCATTCTGGTATATTTGTATTATCTCTGTTTTTTGTGTTGTATTCGTCGCCTCTCTCTAAAGAAATCACAACTCTCTCTCTCTCGGATCTCTCCTTCTGAAAAAGGTAAAGTTTCTTCCCTGAATTATCGTTTGGTTTTTGTCGCCGTTTCTTTGCTAAACATCAGAATCACGGCAGGTTCTTATTGATTTTGATGATAATTTTAGTTGATATTGTATTGTTATGTTCATTCACAAACGTTAGGTTTTTTCGATTACGATATTGTTTGGTTTTGGATTTTCGGTTTTGGTTAGAAAAATTAGGTTATGATTAATTGCTCGTCAAGATGGAGTATTGTCCGGATCATGACTTTTGATATGCCTAAATTGTATGTAATCATGTTAGCGCTTCCTGTAATTTTGTGTGGCGAATTGTGTTTGTATTGTACGGCTGCGTGAGAATTTTGATTCGGAGGTGTCTCGGAATTGGATATTTTGATACCATCTTTTTAAAATGGAGTTTATGTCTAAGCTAACGGAAGATGATATATTGCTCAGAAATACTTATTTTCCGTTAAGCTATTCTATTTCAGACTACAAAGATTTCTGGTTCATCTGTTGGTTTTCCTGATTCGTAACTACACTTCGTATATGCTTGCCTCCTCTTTTGATTATATTGTTATATCCTATTAAGCCCCTAAATTAGGATTTTTAGATTATTATTTTTAAGATTAAGTTTAGAATATTCGAGGATTTTGATTATTATTATTTTTCTATTGATTAGGCGATTTATCGAGCGAGGATTAGGCGTGCTTGCATCTGACACTTCTAGACTCTACTTAATTTTCAAAGCTACGTTCAAGGTGGGGTTTGTTTTCTAAACTTTATTGTACTTGTTAAATACTTGGATTATTTTGCATGAATGTGTAGTCTGATTCTTAAAGACTATTGATCCAGGAACTCAAGAGATCCGGGGTCGATGTATCCCTCAGGTGGAACCCCTGCAATGCTACCTATTGTCTATGTCTACGAAAGAACTATGATATGTCATATTGGATTGTACTTGCATGCCTATGTGAAATATCTGTGTATTCAGCTTGGACAATTTATACTCCACGGAGTTGTGTCGCTCACCCCACATATAACAAACTTTTCAGGTGAAGGGTTGGTGCTGGCTAAGAGCGGTGGATATGACAAGGCCTATAGATTTATTTACGAATGTTTAGTTTTAAAAAAAAATTGTTGATCTATTTACTTCTTTTTAAGTTATTAGTTTTATTTTCCAGTTCATAATTGACACAATTAGACGATGGTTAAATTTTATTTATGAAATATTTTGCTTCTGCTAGAATTGACTCAGTTTAATTTTATTTTTAAATTATCCATGTTCCTTTTCATCGTTAAAATTAGGAGTATGCTTGTGTATTTTATAAAAGAAATTTTAGGGCGTTACAAGCGGTATCAGAGCGGGTCTACCTTTCTATAGACTTGCAAAAAAATTGTAAATTTCGCGTGTGTACTCTGATAAATGAATTAGAATTTTTTTTTATAATAAAACGGAAAGAGTCTACATATCCACCACCGCTATGCCACGCCAACTCCGAAGTCAAGGTACGAAATTTTCTAAAGGATTTCGTTTTCTACTGCTAATGTCAATGCTATTCTTACTACTATTGTCAAATGTTATTGATAAAGTGTTTTATTACCGTTGTAATGAATTTTACAATTCCTATTGCAAAGAGAAAAAATTGAGAGAAATATGCTAAGTTTTCTTGGATGCATAGCACGATAGAATGTCATTGAACTATTGAGATATTATGTTAATTGTGAACTTTATGGACAATAGAAAGAACTTAAATATTTTTATGCTATATAGATGACTCGTAGAAGGTATACAGCACGGAAGTCCGATATTGTTAACGTTAATAGGAGAGTAAGGATAGAGAGATATGAACAATACCAATGTGAACCTAACTATAACCTTGGGGCGCATCTTAATGCAATGTTTGGATTATGGGTAGATTTAGATATGTTGGTCACTTATCGATCGACGAGGGCATACTTAGATTTATTAATACCTTATCGGAGTTAACCCTGCGAAGAGCAAGAGAGATATACAATCAAATGATAGATGAGGTCACAGGAGTTGATCGTGGGTTAGCTATGAGGATTTCGTTTCGGTTTTCCAATAGTGGAGGTTTTCCGAAACGAAATCCTCATAGCTAACCCGCGACTGAACTCCGTGGACCTCATCTATCATTTGATTGTATATCTCTCTTGCTCTTCGCAGGGTAACTCCGATAAGGTATTAATAAATCTAAGTATGCCCTGTCGAACAGATACCGAGTGACCGGCATATCTAGTCTCTACCCATAATCCAAACATTGCATTAAGATGCGCCCCAAGGTTATAGTTAGGTTCGCATTGGTATTGTTCATATCTCTCTATTCTTGCTCTCCTATTAACGCTAATAATATTGGACTTCCGTGGTGTATACCTTCTACGAGCCATCTATATAGCATAAAAATATTTAAGTTCTTTCTATTGTCCATAAAGTTCACAATTAACATAATATCTCAATAGTTCAATGGCATTCTATCGTGCTATGCATTTAAGAAAACTTAGCCTATTTCTCACATTTTTTTCTCTTTGCAATAGGAATTGTATCATTACAATGATATTAAAACACTTTATCAATAGCATTTGACAATAGTAGTAACAATAGCATTGTCATTAGCAGTAGAAAACGAAATCCTTTAGAAAATTTCGTACCTTGACTTCGGAGTTGGCGTGGCATAGCGGTGGTGGATACGTAGACTCTTTCCGTTTTATTATAAAAAAAAATTCTAATTCATTTATCAGAGTACACACGCGAAATTTACAATTTTTTTTGCAAGTCTACATAAAGGTAGACCCGCTCTGATACCACCTGTAACGCCCTAGAATTTCTTTTATAAAATACACAAGCATACTCCTAATTTTAACGATAAAAGGGAACATGAATAATTTAAAAATAAAATTAAACTGAGTCAATTGTAGCGGAAGCAAAATATTTCATAAATAAAATTTAACCATCATCTAATTGTGTCAATTATGAATGGAAAATAAAACTAATAACTTAAAAAAGTAAATAGTTCAACAATTTTTTTAAAACTAAACATTCGTAAATAAATCTATAGGCCTTGTCATATCCACCATTTCTTAAGCCGCGCCATCTCCTTCACCGCGAAAAAGTTTGTTATATGTGGGGTGAGCGACACAACTGATGGAGTATAAAATTGGTCAAGCTAAATACACATATATCTCACATGACATGCAAATACAATCCAATAGGACATATCACGCTGATTTTTGAAAACCGTAGACATAGACAATAGGTAGCATCGCAGGGTTCCATCTGAGGGATACATCGACCCGAGACCTTTTGAGTCCCTGGATCAATAGTGCCTAAGCAATTGTACTACACATTCATGCAAAATAATTTAAGCATTTAACAAGGACAATAAAGTTTAGAAAACAAACCCCACCTTGAACGTAGAACTTTGAAAATTAAAGAGAAGGCTAAGTGCCATTGGGATGCAAAGACGCTAATCCTCGCCGATAAATCGCCTAATCAATGGAAAAATAATACTAATCAAAATCTTCGAATATTCTAAATTTAATCTAAAAATTCTAATTTAGGTACTTAATAGAATATAACAATAGAATTAAAAGCTGAATTGGAATCAAAATAGAAATTAAAATTTGAGGTTAATTTGATGGTTTGGGATGAATGGTATGCCTATTCATCCTCCATCTCTCTCTTTCTTTTCCCTCCTCTCTCTCTTCTTTATTTTTCCTTTCTTTTTTCCTACCATTCTCGGTCAACATACCCACAACCCAACTAGCTCCCTTTTCTTCCTTTCTTTACTTCTGTTCGAACCAGTAGCCATACCCATCCTCTTCTCTCTCTCTCTCTCTCTCTCTCTCTCTCTCTCTCTCTCTCTCTCTCTCTCTCTCTCTCTTTTTCTTTTCTTAAAAAATCAATTTCTCCCTCGACTATCTAAAATCAACCCCCCAACCAAACGTCTGCCCATCTCGCTCTCTCCTCTCCATTTCTCTTTTTTGTTTTTTTTTCTTTTTCTAAACCTCACACGCACAGACACCGGCGACCACGGGCGGCGCGGCTGAGGCGATTTTCGACAGCTTTGGACGCTGGGTAATTGGTTTCGGGCTGAACCGGATACTTTTCGGCGAGTTCATAGGTTTGGATTTCGGGCAGCCGCTAATTGGATTTTCCGGTAAAGTTGGGTTTGGGCGTTGATGGGTTACGGGTTTCGGAATTTTTTTTTTCCGGCGCTGGACTGGGTTTGGGTATTTGGCTGGGTTTTTTTCTCGGTTAGGTTGTCTTTGGGTTTGGGTATTTGACTGGGTTTTTGGGTGTGGCCGTGTACATACATGGAATAGAAAACTGAAAGATGAAAATTTTAGGCCTTGTTTGTTTATGTTTCCAATGGCCTCTTTCCAGTTTCCAACTATACATAAAAGTGGAATCATGTTTGTTCATAAAATTTCCAATGGAAATCATCATTTTCATTTTCTATTTTTCACATAAAACAACATCTCAAACCTATAATTTATATTCTCAAACATATACACTACCCTACATCACTCATCATTACTTATCAATCACTATTTTCATATTTTAACCCAATTATATATGTGGGACCCACCATTATCAACTTTATCTACTTAAAACATTACTATTTTTAAATTATAACTATCTAATGGGACCCACCAACTATAATCTTACAAATATAATATTATATATTCAAATTAAAATATTGAAGTGGACCCCACCACTACCAACTTTTCAATTATTATATACATAAAATAATATTTCAAAACTACTCAAACCAAACACAATCTCATTTCCAACCCTACATAAAACACATTTCAATTCATTCATCCAAACACAATCTCAATTTCCACACGAAAACCAATAAATTCTCAAAATTCTATTTCCAACTCCAGAAACTAGAAATGGACCATGGAAACATAAACAAACAGGCCCTTACCTTCTTGTTTTCTGAAGTACGTGAATTTCTCTTGTACTGTTGCTTTGTTTTATAGACTAGATTAGGGATAAGGTTTGTATAATAGTTAGAGTCCTAATCCAAAGAGAGTCCTAGTCTAGAGAAAATTGCATGATATTTGGCTGTTAGGATTCTTAGAGGGTGTTTGGGTGAGCTTATAAGCTCTTAAAAATAGCTTATAAGATGTTTAAGAGCTTATAAGCTCTTAAAATGTGTTTGGTAATTTTTTCTAAAGCTCTAAAAAAAGTTGTTAGAGAGCTTATAAGCTACTAAAAAAAAGTACCTACACCCAATTTTTTTTAAAAGAGCTTATAAGATCATTATTTTAAACATTCAAAAGACAAAAATATACTTAATAATTTTATAAGATATAAAAACAACTTATAAGCTCAACTATCTTATTTTATCCAAATACTCTGACAGCTTATTTTTAAAATAAGATCGAATATCTTATAAGCTTCTAAAACAGCTTATCAGACGTAGGAGCTTATAAAATATTTTAAATAAGCTTAGCCAAACACCCTCTTAATCTAATGAGATTTTGGAAGATGAATTTTTGACAGATTGAAAAAACATCGGAATCGTGTATATCGTAATATTTTGAAATCGTACTTGGTGTAGAATTTGTGAATGGGCTAGACTGGCTTGGGCTTAAACTAATTTGGGCTTTGCTTGAAATTGGGTCTGACACAAAATTTGGGCTTGGGTAAATAATCATTTGATTGGCTAATTGGGTTTGGATTTATACTATAGCCCCTAAATAAAAACTAACTAAAAATCTAAAATTTACAATTCTTAATAAAAGCCCAAAATAAAATTCTGGGTATTACAATATTCATTGAGGATTGATTTCGTTGGAAATGTGTCGTTCTCCTGTGACTAATGTGTACAATTAGCCGTTTCTCCTTGTGTCGATAGTTTGTATAACTTGTGCATTCGCTCGCCTATGGATAATGTAGTTTTGAATCTAGATTATCTAGTATTGACAAATTTTACTGTTGTTTCTAGCATCTCTAATTTCCCCCCTGAAATAATTATAGTAGCCTGTTGATAAAACTGTTTAAGGTGAATGAGAGTGGATCAGCAAAGGTTGATTTTTGCTGGAAAACAGCTCGAAGATGGGCGTACCCTTGCTGATTACAATATCCAAAAGGAGTCTACACTCCATCTTGTCCTTCGGCTTCGAGGTGGAATGCAGATCTTTGTCAAGACCCTCACTGGGAAGACTATCACCTTAGAAGTGGAAAGCTCTGGCACAATTGATAACGTCAAGGCGAAAATTTAGGACAAGGACGGAATTCCTCCAGACCAGCAGCGTTTGATCTTTGCCGGTAAACAGCTTGAGGACGGGAGGACACTTGCGGACTATAACATCCAAAAGGAGTCGACTCTCCATCTGGTGTTGCGGTTGAGGGGTGGAATGCAGATCTTTGTAAAGACTTTGACTGGGAAGACGATCACTTTGGAAGTTGAGAGCTCGGATACTATTGACAACGTGAAAGCCAAAATTCAAGACAAGGAGGGTATCCCACCGGATCAGCAGAGATTGATCTTTGCTGGCAAGAAGCTTGAGGATGGCCGCACTCTTGCGGATTACAACATTCAAAAGGAGTCGACTCTTCACCTTGTTCTTCGTCTCCGTGGTGGTGATTTCTGAGAAATGAATGGTGATTTGGTAGTTTTATGGGTTTCTTTGGTATTTTGTCTGGTACAATGCTCAAGTGCTTTTTAGTAGGTGATGACACTATACGACATTTTGTGGTTTATGTTGGCTCTTTACAGAAGAGATACTATGTGTGGATTTTTTCGTGCATTTTTTTTATAATAAAGTTTTAGTCTCTCGTATGTTATGTTTTTGTATGTTCTTATATGAATAGATTTACAGAATTAGTGTATTTCCTGGTTAATATTGAAAGCGCAAGCAAATTCAATAGCGGATTCCTGTTAAAGTGTTGATATCAGTTCAAAATACTATATCAATCCATTGGATTTGAGGGGATAATATGAGTAGATGGTTTCAAATTACTCGTTTAAAGGTTGGAGCTTTAGAAACCATGACAACTTAAGGAATAAACAGTGTATCAACTGCCCTTTGGTCGACTGCATCAGCGCTGCCAAAAGCTACACCCTTTCAGATTATCCATCACAAAACAGGGGGTTATTTAAGGCTTTGTTGTTGTGTTTTGTATAGATGAGGAATTCTAAGCCTACAAAAAGCTTTACCAATATCAAGCTATATCATTTTTGGATAATTAACACTACCATTAGGTTTGGGGTAATTACAAAGAAAAAAAAACAGAGAAGCTTCAAATTTACATAAACCCTTAGAGGTTTAATTTACTTCCGTTTTATATTTTTACTGGAATCGTGAGTTGAATTGACTGAATTTGCTAATTTCATCTAATATTCTACAATTACATCCCTCAATTTTCTAAAACATTACAAATAAGAAATAGCCTCGATTTTTCGTTCTATATTTTACAATTACATCTCACAGTTTTTTTAAATATTACAAATAGTTAGACAAAAGTTGGACTTATTTGTAACATTTGGAAAAGTTGAGGGGTGAGATTGTAAAATATTTAATAATGTTATCAAATTACATCAAGTCCACTAATGGTTGAAGTATAAGTAAGAAGAAATTAAGGGAGTGATTGCTTGAGCTTTCGTTTTGCTCATTTTTACTTTTAGAGAGAATAATATGAAAATTTTATTTTAAAAAATGAGAATGAATTTTGAGAGTGTGATTGAATATAAGATGAAAATGTGATGATGATAGTTGATGTGATTATTTTTTTTAGTATAAATAATGATTGGATATGATTGGTGATTTGAAAAATAAGAGAGAGTGAATAGTGTATTTATGATATGATTATATAATAGCGATAGTTGATGTGATATTTTTTGTTTAAATTATAAATTAATGTGATTGATGATTTGAAAAATGAAAAAAGTGAATATTATATTTTTTGAAAATTTTCACAATAAAGCACACTTCCATGAAAAAAATTGTCCAAAAAGCGGAAGAGATAAAAATTAATCCACAAGCAATTACTCCCTAAATCTCTAGTGAGTTCTATAACTGTGAAACTTCTCATGACTTTTTTTGTACTTATTCCAAACTTAAAGGATAGTTTTTGTACTTATTCCATATTATGTAAAGATTGATTTTTCCATTCACAATGAAAAAACCTCCCATTTGAGTCGAGATGCAATTTTTCTGAGTTGTACGTGGAGTCTGGAGGCAAGTTATAACGACCTAATTTTATAAAAATAAAGTACTCAAAATATATTTTTTTTAATAAGTCGTGAGTACTGGTTGGAGGGAATGTGATAAATTTCAAATAAATCGAGAGATACAGGGTTCGAACCCTGGTTAATACCCTTATAAAGGGTGAGTGATATCACTTGAGCGACAAGCTAGTGTTATAGTACTCTAAAATATTATTAAGAAAACACGAATTTATAAATTAAAGTGATACCAATAATTATCAAAAAGTTTATTTAGAATTTTTAATTCTTAAGAATAAAATACAATAATAATAACAATAATAATAATATCAACAACAACAACAACAACAACAACAACAACAACAATAATAATAATAATAATAATAATAATAATTCCAAATTAAATATCCAAAAATTATTCCAAGCATAAACCGGAAAAATTAAAGACATAAACCCAAAATTTAGTTCGATCATAATTATTTAAAATATAAATATAACATGATTTATTCCACCATCCACAAAATCATATCTTCAGCCGGATTCCTCAACCTGAAAGTCATGATAATAATAGGGGTGAGCTTCATCTCGCTCAGTAGGGATATATCTGTCAATATTTAATATAACATGAAAAGCATTCACATAATTACATCAATAAATTCATTAATTTCCTCTTTTTCCTCTGACTGGCCAGTTCCTGCATATAGCATTGCGGGTTCACCCCAAAGATACGTTTGATCTCGGACTCTTTTCATGGCCCCTAGCTTATACTCCCTCCGTCCCAGTAAGATAGACAAGTAGAGTTTTTCACACAGATTAAGAAAACATAATAAATATAATTGGGATCATAATCTTTTTCCATATTTTTCCTACTTTGCCCTTGAATTAAATGAAAGCATATCATTGTTAGTCTCAAATAAAGTGAATTAAATAGGGTTTAGTCTACATTGTTGTGTAATTAATGCTCTCAATAAGGAAACAAGTCAATAAATTGGGGACGGATTTAAATAGGAAATGTAGCCTATCTTATTGGGACGGAGAGAGTATGAATTTATTTCATCTTGACATATATTGCAATCAATCAAGTACAATCATGAAACATTAAATAAAGACAAATAATATGGAAATCCCTACATTAATAATCTCAGATATTCGATGTAGAAAAATGAACAATAAAAGTCATAGTCATCGACCCCTTCGTTTTCTACATTAAATAAAATTATATAATTAATATGTGATTTTAATAAATCGTACTAATTAATGAAATAATTTGTAAAAATAAATATTGAAAGAAGTTTGTGAATTGAGAATTATATATATATATATATATATATATACACACACATAGCAAACTTGAATAATAAGTAGAAAAAATATCATACCTTATAATTATTTGAAATTTGGTGTAAAATTTGTATAAGAAATTGTACATATTTATACTAATTAATTCTAACCCCTAAATAAGCTCTAAATAGTCCCTACAATAAACCCCTAAACTAATCCCTAACATAACCCCTAATTTAATTAACCTCTAAGTAAAATATTGATTATAATATTAAGAATTAAGATAATGATAAAAATATAATAAATATAACATGTATATAATTTTATTAAGAAATGATACACATAATATTATTGATAATTATTAATCTAATAAAGATAATAATATTAATATTTAAGTGTTCTAATTATTATTATTTTTTTAAAATCGGGATATTACACAAGTTGTTTAATAGGGGAATGCCGAGTTCATTTTAAATTACCCTTAAACCTTTAAAATTTAAACCTAATTATCAAAACAAAATCTTGAAAATTAAAAATACACACTTGACCACTGAAAATTTGTAAAATAGAAACAAATTTCAAGAGATTTTATGATGTCGTAATTGATTCATCTACCCTATATACTAAAAGAAAAAATAAAATTGACACATATTTTCACTTCATTAATTTGGACATTTGTCACCTTCTCATTTTTCCAATTCCACATGGCCGGTTCACATTTATCCATGTGTCAACCCTATCTACAAATTTAAAATATAACAATTAATCCAAGCAACAAATTTAAAAGATAATAAATAACCCCAAAATCAAGTATACAATCTGCACTACATTTTATATTTGTTATATTTTAATTTATTATATCCTTTAAATTTGTTATCTATTAAGTTATTATATTATATTATACGTATCAAATAAAATACAGAAAAGAGGAACAAACACCCAATAACAAATAATGTAATTTACAAAAAAAATCAAAATTTGAAATGAACTATTTGTATGATACTATTCTAAATTTTGATTTTTTTAATATTTCTAATTAATATTTTGAATCTTTATAATTATTACACTGACACTGAAATTCTGTCTTTGGATAAATTTCGTGTACACACGAGTGTTATTCTATTTTTTTTTAATAATTGAGCATTCTGAATGATATTTTTTTGCAATTTACCTTTTAGAGGGTGTTTGGCTAAGCTTGTTTAAAACATCTTATAAGCTCCTATATTTGATAAGTTGTTTTAGGAGCTTATAAGATGTTAAATTTTATTTTAAAAATAAGTTGTTAGAGTGTTTGAATAAAATAAAATAGTTAAGATTATAAGCTGTTTTTATATCTTATAAAATTATTAAGTATTTTTTTTAATGTTTAAAATAACGAGCTTATAAGCTCTTTTAAAAAAGTTGGGGTGGATGTATTTTTTTTAGGAGCTTATAAGCTCTCTGACAGCTTTTTTTTAGAGCTTATAAGCTCTTCTGGAAAAAATTACCAAACACGTTTTAAAAGCTTATAAACTCTTAAACATCTTATAAGCTGTTTTTAAGAGCTTATAAGCTCAGACAAACACTTAATCACATATTGCTACCTTTTTATTTTGGCATTTGGTTAACATGAACTAGTGCAAAGAGTAATGCAGTGAAAAAGATATCAAAATAATACTAATAATAAAGTGAAAAAAGTTATCAACATGCGTTATTGTGAAATCGCTAATGCGCCAACACTTTTTACGTAAAGCACTCTTAACAGTATGTATAAATGTAAAATATGTAAAGAGCCCCCTTCCCACAGCCCACCGTTCCTAGCAGTCCAGTTCTTGGCTCCTCCACTCTCTAAACAAACCAAAATTCTGTTTTGTTTTCGTTCGAGCGAAAAAAGATTACGATATTATATCATATTTTATAGGTAGATTAGTATCAAGTTGTATTATATCATAATTTTATTTGATGGGTACATTTTAAAGGAATAAAGCTAATGAGCGGCCCGGCGGTGCACCCGGTGGAGGCTCCTCCGCCGATGACTGAGGTAGCTCCACCGAGGGTTAGGATGAAAGACGTTCAGGGAATGTCTGGAACCACCGGAGCACTATTCCTCCGCATCTGCCAGTTCGTATTCGCCGCCGTTTCTCTCTGCGTCATGGCCACCACCTCCGATTTCCCCTCCGTCACCGCCTTCCGGTTAGGTTTCATCTGATGTCAATATGAGCGATTTATTTTCTGTTTTGAATTAGGGCTTTGGGTTTGGTAAAGTTTTTTAAAAAAAAAATAAAAAGAAAAACAAAAAGGAATCAATGATGCTCTTTATGTACTTTTTCCCCCTTTAGTTCCAATTCAAGGCTGTGAATTCTAGGGGGGAAATTTTACCTCTTGCATTATGCTTGAAAGTAACGTAATGGGGCTCTTAACAATTAGCAATACCTACATGCCAAAGATTATGTCATAGATGAATCAAAATGCATAGCTATCATAGGATTTTCTAATAATTGGAAGTTTAGGCTGTGCCCTTAATCAGGAAAGTACGACCTGATGCAATAACTGCTGTTCTTAATAGTGTAATTTTGTTCGTTTTATGAAAATGGTATTTAGTAATTTTCTATGCAGCCTATCAGTTGCATAATTGCATTGGTACTTAATGGTTTTTAGCCTGTGCCCTATATGTGTATACTTAATATTGACCCGAGCCCACTAATATGCAACAAAAACAACACGGTTCTAGAACAAAGGTACCCGAAGTTTGAGCATATGTGAGAGAATTGGAGTTTGTTGTTTGCTGGAGTATATATTTTGTTTTTTCTTTCTTAAAAGCAATACAGTGATTGCATTTATTTTCATGCTTTTCACATTGTAAACATTGCTGCTCGACACGATTTTTCAATTTATGTCGTATACTAATTTATGAGAAAAAACAAGAGTGTTCTTGAACCAAAACCACTTGTATCAAAGATGTTATAAATTTGTGTTCCATGGGAATGAATAACAGAGTGATGGAACATACTCATGTGAAGTGGAATGTTTTAAAACATAAAGAAATATAGTAGAAGGTGAAAGAGATGACAACTAATTTGTTTAATCTCTAGAAAATCTCTAGGTTCTTTACTTGAAAATACTGCATTTCATGCACAGAGCAAGATATGAAATCATAAAGGAATGGTAAAACTAATTTTTGCCGCACACCTTTAATAATTTAACTCTATTGCAATAATTTTGGCGACTTTACTAAAGCTCTTAATTTCAACAATAGATTGGTCAGAGCTGATATGAAGTTGCTTGTGAAGTCTTTTTTTTGTTCTTAGGGTGGATTGCAAAAGTAGATTTGGCTAATATACTTGACTAGTACAATGGATTTAATGAAGTTGCACTCTGTTTCTTTATTTCTTGTCGTCCCATTAAGCAAATCTCTCTTTGAGCACTAAATTTGTTCATATATACTGTATTATGAGAAGAAATTGTGTCTGAAACTTCTTTGTTCTTTCGATTAGCTACCTTGTTGCTGCTGTTGGTTTACAAAGTATATGGAGCCTGTCTCTGGCTCTTGCTGACATGTATGCTCTTTGCGTGAGACGAAGTTTCAGAAATACTGGAGCTGTCAGTTTGTTTGCCATTGGTGATGGGGTAAGAAAAATTTGTTTGATAGACTAATGAAACAACTCTGCTTCTTTCCTTGTCGAAACAATCAGTTGAAATGAATATCTCTTCACTTTTGTTTTGTATTTGTTTAGCTAACTTGTCTGCAACTCCGCGGCAGTAGATGATGTATTGTGAAAGTTTTCACACAAGCATGGGGTTAATTTTATTTCCTGAACTCTTGGATAATATAATTTATTGTTCATGTTGTTGGTGGCTTTGTTCATACTCATAATTGCTTCAATCCCATAGGTTTTATGTGGTGTTTACCGATTAAAAAGATGCAGTCATGCAGTATGCAAATGTGATGGTGTGGTTTGTGATGGAATTTTCTAGTTTTGGTTACTTTTTTCATGCAAAAATCAAGTTCAACAATATAGTCATCGCAAGTGTTTTCAACTATTCGGAATCTGTAAGCAGTATACAGCTATTTAAATGTTCTCAATGGAGTTTCACAATCTGTCAGTATGCAAATATTAACTAAAGTTTCTCAGCTGTGTCGAAATTTTCTTTCTTTTTAGATTTTCTTTTTCAACCCCTTTCAATTTTTATTTATTTTCATTTTTCCAACACATGTTGGTAGTGCAGTTGTTTCTCGTTCCAACATACCGTGTGCATATTCATCACTCTGAAACCAACATGCCCAAATTTGTTGTGGTTTATGCTGATGTGATTTTTTACACATTTACTGATTTTGTTCCCTCGCCAGAATCGATAAAGAGATATACTGTTCTTGTGCAGATTACTTCGACTCTAACATTTGCTGCTGCCTGTGCATCGGCCGGCATCACTGTCCTCATTGGAAATGATCTCGATAAATGTAATCTTAACCACTGCACAAGATTCATGTCAGCTACAGCCATGGCTTTCCTGAGCTGGTTCGCTGTGTCCCCATCCTTTCTGCTGAATTTCTGGTCCCTGGCTTCCCGATAGCGGGAAATAGACACATCGCGAAACAAAAGCTGTTTGAGGGATTTTATGTGTTAACTGGATTTTGCTACGTGTAATTTCTGTGTGTTTTTCGCTTCGATAGACAAGCAAAAACATCCAGATGGCCTCTAGTATGTAATGTCGTTGAATTATGTGGTCAAGGGAATGTGTTGATGTAGAATTTTTTTTATCAGAGATGGAAGAAGAATATTGTATTTCGCTTAATCATTGACTTCGCCGTTTGGTGTGGTTTTAAATGCAAAAGGGTGTTAGGCCCTGATGAACATCCCAAGTCAGCCATCTTGAAGCATTTGGAGAAGGTGTGATAATTAGTCATGAACATATCTTTGAGGGTCTCATCCAAAACATGCCACGCTTTTAGTATCCCAATTTTCTGCAACACGTACATATAAAATCTATCATCTACACATCACTATTCAAGTCTATAAAACAACAAATCAAAAGGTCCATCAGATTGCCTGATAGACATGTTTGCCAAACAATACCATTTCATGATGATTGTATCATCTCTGCAAGGTTTCAGGATTATTAGTCATGTGCTTCAAAATTCAAATGGCTGTTTAGCTAAGTTGTTGATATCATGTGTGCAAGAAAAAAAATGTCCTTCCTCAAGTTCCAAATGAAAGGCCCAGATGGCCTGATAGACATGTTTGTTCCATTTCATGATGTTGTATTCCTCGTATATCTGAAGATAAATTCCTAGTATTTTCATATATCCAGATAAATTAGTAGTCATTCGCTCATTCATTCCCATAATTATATTAAATTGAAAGTTTATGCACACGGGATGAAGTCAATTTCTAGTTTTTTTTGAGGTGAAAAGAGGACAATCACTTTTAGTGTTCGCAAATGTCACCTTTTATTTTTGTTTCTTCATTTAATAAAAAAGAATTTGGGATGGATAGCTTCCGGTTTTGCAAGTATTTTGGGATATTTTTGTTTATAAAAAGAAATTTGCTGTTGATATTCTTATCCTTAATTTTTTTTAATCCAAAAATTATATCTTTCTTTAATATAATACTATGGCCTAGTAATAAGAAGTGCATAAATTTGTCATTCTATCAAAAAGCCCATTTTGAAACTACTATTTTTCCAAACTTTTCAACTTTTATTTTTTTTCAAAGTTTGGTTTCTATTTTCCATTTGCAAACACTACCAACTTCTAATAATAAACTACTTTTAGCTTCTAATACAACAAATCACTTCTTATGAAAAAAGTATTTGCAAACACTCTTAGTTGACAGGAAAAAAAATATTCTAAGCAATAAATCACTTCTTTTAAAAGATGTGCTTGCAAAACACTCTCTTAGTTGACAGAAAACAATCTAAGATGAATATGAAGGAGAATACGAACACGAAGAGGACCACGGAGAGGACACATCACAAGTAAAATATATTGGGGTCTTTGATCGGATGGCTGTCCGGACATCTTTGTGAAGAATTGGTACATAGAAGAACTGATATACTATTTAATTTTGGTTTCATTGGCAACAAAGATTCATGAGTCAGCTTTTAAAGAATATACAATGGTTTTGTCAAAGTAGCTGGGGAAAAGAAAAGTCACATCTGCTACAATCACAGGAAACTGCAAAAAGGTGCAGTCCACAAAAATATGCATTCGTTATCAAGAAGCACATATTCCTCCAGTGATGCAGTTTGGTTCAGAAATGGCAATTAATCTCTGACATGAAAGATAACCTCCAAGAGCATACCTCCAATGCCATCACATATGTCGCATACTGCATTTTAATTTCTCTGCTTCAAGCTCTTGTTTCAAAGACTCAACCCGCTCGAGCAAATCCATGTTTTCCTAATAATGTAAGGCAGTTTGCAAATTAAAGAGCAAGTCCATATATTTACAAAACAAGAAGTAAATGAAGTTCACCTTTTGCAACATTTCCATGTTCCTATTCAGGACAGCAAAAACCTTTGTTGTTGCTCCACGAGACTTCTTAATCTATGTGAATAAAAGAGTGGAATTAGCGATGCTGTTATGACATATCTAGAGGGTAACCCTTCTTCATTGAAAGCTCCAAAAAGCTAGAAAAAATTAGTAAAGCCTGAAGTAAACATAAAAAAAAAAAAAAAAAAAACAATGCTTCTAAACATCAAATTAATTTCTAGATCAAGATAGAAATGAGACATGACACTGGGGAAGTAAAAAACTCTCGTCAATAGAAAGAATTTATTTATCCAGAGAAACATTTAATCTGACACAAAAAACCAGATACGAGCTACATGATGGGCTAGTTATTGTCCATCAATCACCTCTTCTATCTGGTACAGGAGCATGCATACCAAATACAGTACATTCAGAACATCATAGTTCCATTCAAATGCAGCATCTAGCCAAAGAGGTTTCCATCACATAGAACAGAATAATTCTTCAATTTACTCATTTACTGTATGCAAGTTGCCAACTCACTTGAAAGTTAAACCTATCAATAGCTATGTAATACCAAATGACCAATACACATCCTAAAGCTACCTGCCTCGGTGCTCTCTCCTTATAGCTCAATTAAGTTTCTCCTTCTTCACATGTGAAAGCAAGTCTGAAAATGAGATCAATTGGATTACTGTAGCAATTTCAAGTAGCCAGTCTCCTCAAAGGCACATCTAGCACATCATTTCTTGAATAGAATATGGTGAAGGATGCCACGACAATAGGCTTTCCTAAAATTAAACTGCCTAGAATGATGCACATCCACCATCATTTACTATCTAATTCTTAAAAGGACGATATTAGATGCACTCTACAGTTAACTCCTCCAATCCCTTAAAACCGTTATAGCACATTTTCTACCGTGTGATCATATCTTCATTTCAATTCCACTCAGCAGGTTCGCCAACAGCTTTTGTGTCAGCAACATGAAACTATCTCTAACAAAAAGTAGAGTATGATGAAGGAGGAATTCGCGATTCGGCATTCAAAAGTGATTCACGGCCTCCGACAAGCAAAAGCAGGAGGTTTCGGTCAATCAGGATCCGCGGGACCTGAGGTCAGAAAATCTTCGTCTTTCTCAAATGGCTTCCTACTGAGGCGGCGTAAACGGAGAGTGACAGAAGGAAGTCCCAACTCTATACCCTCCCGCTCCACCAAGGGATGACGTGGTCACCAACCCTACCAAAGCAGAGAGCATCGGAGCACCGGAAAGAAGCTACCCTACCTTCGAATTTTGCGTATAGCACCCACTCTCTCTCATTTTCAGGAGGTTCAGAAGCAGCTTCGCCTTCTCTCCTCCCCAGGCAAATCGAAAAAGCTAAACTAAAGTAGGATCCAACTACGAAGGTTCTGCTGTGGTATTTTCCTGACTGTGAGATGCCTGAAAATTTCATCGAGATAGCCCTTGTTTAGTTCATCATTTCGTTCGGAAGCATATTTAAAGTCTTAAGCTAAGGCTTATTTTCTTGCTGGCTCGTCAGTGGATTAAACCTCGAGTGTTCGTAGAACTACTACTGATACGAGTATACTATCAGGTGAACAAGAACTGGGGGAGACCCCGAGGTCCTAATTGTACGACTTTGGTATGATGTCCTTCCAACGTGGATTCACGTAGAACATCGCGCCACCCGTAGATGTAGGGGAATCAAAAAAGCATCTTTGAAGGGATTCTATTCCTCCCATTGACTAAAGAGAACACCTGCGGGTTCATCAAAGCTTATGTGAGCAAAGAACGGCTAGCCACCCGAACCTTTCCTCGAAGAACCCCTTCCTTTACGGAATTCAACTAGTGAAGGTTGCCGAGGTCAGCTTTTTGGGTGATTCTCTCCCCTACCCCTACTGTTACTTTCTTTCATTTAGTTAGGCGTGTTTAATTCACCATCCAACAAAATGATACCAGGTAAACTCCCGCATACTTGTTTCATAGCTTTCAAACCGAGCGCGGACCCACAATACCATTAGAAAAGCGCTCTCAACTAGTGTTATCTCTGTTGACTACGTGAAATCAAAGGGTTCTAGGTGTGTCAAAAGGTGCGGGTGTCCGCAATTATCTAAGGCATCCCTTAAGTCCTGAAGTTGGACATAGAACAACATGAAAGATAACAAAGAAAGCCCCCTTGTTTGCTCTGTCTGCAGCGTGAATAAAGAAAAGAGTTGCTCGAGCAACAAATAGCGAGCGCATGGTGCGTTGTAAGCTAAGTTGTTCACCTTTGTAGCGTAGAAGATATAGAAAGGTGGAAAGATCTTTATACGAGGAAGAAATCAATGCCCGGGTTCTATAGTTCCAATGTCCAATCTTCTAAATTTATCAAGCATCATATCACGAGACAAGGTGAGGAAAGGTTGTCTAAGATGACGTTGACACTCTTAACTAACATGTCGGACTTCTCATCCTTCCGACTATCGAGAGATCGATGGAAAGCAACCGATTCCCCGACTCGAGTTATTCCCGCCTTGTCCCCTATAACGCTGGCCGGGCGGCGGGCGCCTTTCTTTTAGGAATAAGCCGGTGGCGCTCTTTTTCCTGAGCCGTCGAACTTTTACGTCTTTCTTTGCCAAATAGAGATGAAAAAGCTTTATTTATATGCGCTTGGAGGCCCCCGCCTTGTCGGCTCATCTATGGGGTCGAAGTCCCGGACATTGGCTTCCGCCAACATGAACTATTAAGGATCGCATCCCGATATCTACCTCCAATTTTCAATTGACTTGTCAAGTCTCCTCGGGGGGAGATATCCCCGACCTGGTTAAAGAGATCGGGAACGGAAGTCAAGCGGGCGAAACGAAATACAGGGTTCCGAGGTGAAAGCGCAAATACGGGGCGAAATCGCTTTTTTTTTTTTTATTCGGATCGCGAAGAACCGAAAGAGATCTTGGTATAATATGGGTCTCCTCCTCCAGCAGGATCAAAAAGCCTTCCCCGAACTACCTCCGACAGGAGTCTTTGATGAGAAAAGGCCAACCTTACCAAAATGAATATACGATTCCATCTATAAAGCGAAAAGATTTTATCCGGTTGTTCATTCCTTGTAGAATCGAGTGATTCGCAAGTGAGTGCCCGGCCAAATTGATGAGGAGACGAATTTCGTTTTCGGGGACGAAGTCAAAAAGTAAAGCGGCGATACGGCTTGATGTCTTAAGCCAAAAGGATAAAAAAAGGCAATGTTACAAGGGTCAAGCGTACCTATCGTTCGAACGAGCCTGTAATGGATCAAACCTATATAGTATAGGTGCTTAGCAGCCCCCCTACTTGAGACTCCAATTCATATTATTGATTCCCCTTCGCTTCGCGCCTTTGTTTTCTTTGGGCTTAGTTACGGCCATTGCTTGTCGTAGAAGCGAAAGGGTGAAATCCATCGGGACAGGAATGGAGTGACCGAGGGGACGGACGAGGGGAAGAAGGTGAATTTCACTGGTTTAGATCCTTACTATTATACTGCAAAAATAATAATTGTCTAGCAATAATTAGCATCGATGCCTTATGTGAGAAATGTTTTTGGCTGATAGAAATTACCCAATGGTAAAAAAAATATCTCAAACAAAATGCTGAAAACAAAAATATATTATTGAAATGCAATTAGGTATGCAATGCAAACAGAGTTGTTGTAGTTAACCAAATTAGCTATTGCACAATGCACATACTTCCTCCAGTTCCCTAGAGCACTTGGCAGCCTTCTCTGCCTCCAAATCGTATCTCCTTCTCCACTCTGCAGATTCATCCATAGCTTCTCTGTTAGCAAGATCAAATTCTCTCCTACAAGGAAGTAAATTGGACACAAGAAAACATTGGCATTGCAGTCGCATAATGTAATTTCGTTCTACACTCAGATTCAAAACTCATAGTAATATATCTAATACGCAATTAATCACACATCTACACCGCTAAATTAATTTCTATTACTTATGGAAACAACGAATTACAACAAAAACTAGTTCCAATATGCAACCAACATATACAGCACGCGATCGAGTGGACGAGTAACAACTAGACTAGCAAAACAAGTTGAAACTAACACATAAAGGTAAAAGAAGGGAGGAAAATTGAGCAAACCTCAGCAACTCCGAATCATTAGAAGAGATGCGATAATCAATTGTCCAAAGTCGTAAGTAAACGGCAATCCCCATAAACATTACGAGCCCTAAAGCTATCAATATTTGCCGCCTCTTCGTCCTCCCCATCTTCACTCGCAGAAGATTTGAATTGCTGTCGAATACGGGTTAACTTCAACTCCCCGAGTTTTTGTGAGTACCTCGAGGGCCCCTCGTTGTTGGTGGGATGAGATTGGCCTTTTCGGGCCATTTTCAAATTCATTTTCATGTTTTGTAGCTATAAATGTAAAAATAAAAAGATAAGAGACCGTTAATGGGTATGACCTGTTAGACGAATCTGACATGTGGATCCGGTGGCATTTACGTAATATTAGTAGTAGTGTTGTAGTAGTTTTCAAGGAACAACAGTATTATCAGTCCTTCTGAAATGTACGAGTTGTCCTTCTAAAAAGTATTAGCAGTTCTTCTAAAATGTATTAGTAGTTTCCTCAAAAGTTTTTTAGTATCTCTTGAATATACTCCCGAAATGTATTAGTAATCTCTCAAAAAAGTATTAGTAGTTCCTTGAATAAATTAAATTTTTTTCCCGAAATGTATTAATAATTCTTCTTAAAGTATTAATCGTCCTTCTAAAAAGTATTAGCAGTTCTTCTGAAATGTATTAGTAGTTCCCTGAAAAGTATTTTAGTATTCCTCCTAAATATACTCCCAAAATGTATTAGCAGTCCCTCAAAAAAGTATTAGTAGTTCCTCGAAAAAGTAGTAGTAGTTCCCTGGAGAATATTTTAGTAGTTTTCTTGAATATAATTAAATTTTTCTCCGGAAATGTATTAACAGTCCTTCTGAAAAGTATCAGACGTCCTTCTAAAAAGTATTAACAGTTCTTCTGAAATGTATTAGTAGTTCCCTGAAGAGTATTTTAGTATTTCTCCTAAATATACTCCCGAAATGTATTATCAGTCCCTCAAAAAAGTATTAGTAGTTCCTCGAAAAAGTATTAGTAGTTCCCTGGAGAGTATTTTAGTATTTCTCTGGAAAATGTTAGTTTTCACCCTAAAAAGTATTAGTAATCTCACTGAAATGTATTAACAGTTCTCATGAAAAGTATCATTAATCTATCTAAAAAATAATAAATTTTCTATTGAAAAGTATTAGTTCATTCTCACTTTCTCTTCTCCCAAATTAAACTCCAGCCTCAATTTTTCTTTAAACATTAACACCCAAAAAAGTGAAATACTGAAGATGAATAAATTAATGATGAATGCAAATTTCACTTGTACATGTAATCCTTGAATACAACGTATCACCCACAAAATCTCATCTCCCTGCCTCACAATTATAATATTTAGCCGTTCTCGAACGTGAAAATTGGTTCGGCTTTCAACATAAGATCTGAAACTCCTTTAAATGATCCATCTCAGCCACTCAATCATCTCCACCCCGCATTGGGCTCAGGCGCATCACAGTCACTTGGTACCACTGGCCTCTAATTCTCGTCTCCTCTTCTTTTTTTTCTATATTGTTTTGCTATGTTAATTACTTCTGAATTTGGGGTTGACCGGAGTGTTCCGGTGATTGGTGGTGGTGACGGTGCGGGGTGCGCATCGGAATTCGGAAGAATGGGTGGGAAACACAGAATTTGGGTTCTTCGATTGAGTTTCAGATGGTGAAGGTGGAAGAACATATGAAAAAGAAACCAAAAAAAAATACCAGACCGTCAGACACGTATATAGGATTGGGTGGGTATAGAACCGGGTTTGGGTAAAAGGACTCGTCTTACGGATTTAGATACGTTAAACGGTCTGACAGGAGACCTACTCAAAAGATAATGGTTATGTATGGGAAAATAAAAGTTATAGGTTGTTGTGATTAGTTGTAACTAGTATTTAGCCCGTGCGATGCACGGGATGGGACAGGTGCAACGGATGTGTCATTGAATGTAAATTGCATGCCTATAAAATCATATTATCTAAAAATGTACCAAAGTAGATAAACATATAAAAAATGGTGGCTTTCATAAAAATATTTCTCTTAGACATATTTGAAAATGTAGCTTGCGATACTCCATGTCCGATTTTCTGGGAAAAAAACTGATTGAATAAGTTATATAAAAACTGAATGTTGTAAAGAAATATAAACACATACTTCACAATTATTGAATGGGTAAACATATAAAAGGAACGCATTATTTCTTATATATGTCACCAAAAAAAAGTATTAATTTAACTAGAAAATTCAAAAATTATAAAAAAAAATAGTTCAACACTAATATCTTATTAATTTATCTTCTGAATATATTGATAAGTTTTACAAATTAAAATCTAACATTTACAATAAGTCGGTATCTACTATTATATATTATACCAGTTTAATTGAAATAACATAGATTATTGCTTAAATTTATAACTCAGTATCATTTTAATTTCATTACATATAAAATTGTTCTACCAAAAAATAACTATACATTATTTCTCAATCATTTTTCTTACTTTCAGTAAAATGTTTAATATATTATATATTGTTGCCATAGTTTAAAAAATTGAAAAAAAGAAATCTATTTTTTTTTTTGAGTAAAATGAAATATAAGATAATTATAATTAATAAAATTTAATTTCAAGACTAATTTAAAAACAATAAAATAAAGATAAATTATATTAAGAGTCCAAGCACAAATAGAAAATTCCAACCCAATAAATATTATCTTATATTTTGAAGCCCATGCCCACAGTAGAAACTTTATTTTCTTAGTTTTTGTTTAGATATATGTTTCCCCCAATCAGAATTCATTTATACTGTGGGATATTTGCTTTCCGTATATTACTGTGTACTATATCTCGCTGCAGTAATAGAAATCACAAAGACACCAATCGATATTATATGTGATAAGTTCTTAATAATGGTAAAATAAAAACCAGACCTCCGAGTCGTGAAAAACACATTCCAAATTATTTGTATTCGTTCTATCAGTGTATGATAGTTTCTCGTATGATTTAATTAGGCGTAGCTTCATAGCCCATTGCTCATTGTGATTTTGACATCTTAATGTCTTTGATATGAGAAAGCATTGGTGCCATTTTTTTAGATAAAGAAAGTAATGACAGATGATTTTTCGAAATGAGATGAAATATGAATGCGAATTTTCACTGCAGGAAAACTCATATTTATATGTGTTTTGAAGAAGATTTAAGTATGGAAAGTATATGTTATAATTATACACTCATATTGTAATTATATTTGATCAGATTTTAATTTATATTATCTAAATGTTTACTGTGAACTATTTTGTATTGGATCCCAAAAGTTTTTGACTTTTTGGAATAGTTAGATATCAGGATATGAATTTTCGATTCACGTCAATAAAATAATTTCAATTTGTGATTTTTTGTTTTTTTTCAGTCTAAATCAAAATCATATCACAAATATTAATTACTTGTCAAAAATAAATATTTAGTTTGCAATAATAATTCAATTGTTATCAAAATCCGTAGTTACTAGTGATTGATATTAACATAAATAATCGGATTGCAATCAATTATGATTCTTAAGTTTAATCCTATCATAATAACAAATATTTAATTCCAGAGTTAACATTTTTAGAAAACAAATTGCCATATTTAAATTTTGTATGTTAATTAAATAACAATAAAGAGGGTCAAATATTCCCATTTTGAAAACAATCTTCCATATTAATCAAAAATTAATAAAAAAAAGGTCACCAAATTTTTTAGCAAGTCTCTTTAGGCGGAAAAATATATTTAGAAACCATTTTGCTTTTTATATATATATATATATATAGATCTCGTTCCATCTATTTTTATTTTCTAAGATAATAGTGGTGAAAAATTTTTTTAAGGTAAAAATTGGATGTGTGGAGAAAAATAATGATTGTGTTGATGTGATGGAGAATCTTTTAGATTTAGAGATGTGTTGATTCATGATTGTTTGTGGAAAAATTTGTGGAGAAAATAATGTATAATATAATGCAATAAAATTGAATAAAAAAATTGGTCCAAAAATAAGCTATATAGATCTTATTTTATACCTTTTATTATCAATATTATGAGAAAAATAATAAAAATAGTGATAAATTAAAGAAATTATCTGAATTATTTATATGAATAGAGGGAAGAAAGATAAATAAAAAATATTATTGAATACTGGGAAGTGTGAGACAAGAAGAGGAAAATGAGTTAATTTTGGTGATAAATGAGATTTTCTTTGAATTTTTTTCATTTATTCCACAAACAATCACACTTTCAAAAAATAATTCTCTCAGAAATGAAAATTTAGAAAAAAAATCTCACAACCAATCACAACCTTAGTATTGTAAGTTGGACATTTTTTAAAATTAGTACTCTAAGTTGTCACCGTCATGCTTTAGTCCATTAATTTTCAAATTTTTAGACATTCAGTCACTTAACTTAACAATTTTACTTTTGATCCTATAACTTAATAGATTTCAAAATTTTAGTCCTATAACTTAGCAATAGTTAATTTTTATTTAATTTATTAAAATATTAGTACCTGCACTTCACTTTTTTTTTTATAAATTAGTATTTACTCACTTAAAAGAATGAAAATGCCAACAATAAAAATAATTAAGCTTAAATTTTTGAAAATTAAATGAAAAAGCAATTGAAAATTAAATTAATTTGATTAATAAAAATTTAAAAGAAATAAAAAATTCCAAAATAATTAAAAAGGAAAATTAAAATAATTACAATGAATTAGTAAATTAAGAATAATTTGTCGTATTTATGTAATTAACCTTTGGTAAGGAGAATTATCTCCAATAAATGGATCTAGAGTTCTAGACTAATGTAAATGAATTTATTACATAAGGTTTATAAAATTAATGCTTGAATGTTTTTAAAAAAATAATTAAAAATTAAAAAATAATTAATTATTTTTATTTAAAAGTTAACTGTTAATTAAAATTTTTAATTTTAAAAATAAAATTTAATTAAGAAACAAAATTTTAATAAATTAAAAAAAAAATATTTTTAATCATGTAGGTTGGACTTTTTTTAAAATTAGTCATCTAAGTTGTCATCTTCATTTTTCAGTCCTTTGCTTTCAAATTGTTGGATATTAAATCCTTTAACTTAACAATTTTATTTTTGGTCATATAAATTAATAAATTTCTGAAATTCTGCCAATAGTTGAATTTAACCAATTTATTAAATGGTTAGTACCCACGCTTCACTTTTTTTTATAGACAAAAAGTAAAATAATTGAACTTAATTTTTTGAAAATGAAATTATAAAAGTAATTAAAAAACAAATTAATTTGATTAATAAAAAATTAAAACAATTAGAAATTTCTAAAACAATTTACAAATTTTTAAAAAATTAAAATAATTACATTAAATTAGTAAATTAAGAATAATTTATCATATTTGTGTAATTAACCTTTGGTGATGAGAATTATTTCAAAAAGATGAATCTGGATAGTGCACAAGATGCATTTATTATAGAAGGTTTAAAATTTAATGCTTGAAATGTTTTTTTAAAAAATAATTAAATTAAAAAATAATTAATTATAATTATTTAAAAATTAACTATTAACTAAAATTATTCAATTTAAAAATAAAATTTAATTAAAAATTAATATTTTAATAAATTAATTAAATTTAACTATTACTAGGTTATATGACTAAATTTCTCAAATTTGTTAAGTTATATGACCAAAAGAAAATTTGCTAAGTCAAATGAAAGAATATCTAGAAATTTTAAAGTTAAAGGACTAAACATGAGGGTGACAACTCAAATGACTAATTCTAAAAAAGATCCAATTTACACGACTAATTTTCAAAAAGGTCAAACTTACAGGACTAGAAAACCTAGGTTGTGATTATATGTGGAAGATATTCTATTTTCGTTCCATTGGAGAATTTTTTTTGACCAACATGCGATTGTTTATGAAAATTTTCATAAAATATAATATTATCTCACTTTTACTTTTTCTCATTTTTTCTCTTACCAATCGCATCTACATATTCTTTTCACAAAAAACTAATCATTGTTACACATTCTCCCACAAATTTCACTATTCACTCACTCACACATTTCTAACTACCAATCATATCCAATCATTATTTCACTATTTTTAAATCAAATCAACTTTCATTATTACCTTTTCATCTCACATCCAATCACACTCTCAAAAATTATATTTTTTCTTCCATTTTTTTTTGTCACTATTCTCTAGCAAAACGAAAACATATCCAATTGCGCCCTTATTTTCCCTAAATTTAACTATGTCTAGGTTATAGGACTAAATTTCCAAAATCCCTTGAGTTATAGAACCAAAAATAAAACTGCTAAGTTAAATGCCTGAGTATATATAAATTTAAAAGTTAAAAGACTAAAACAGTAAAGTGACAAATTAGAGGACTAATTTTGAAAAAAAGTCCAACTTACAAGACTAAAAGTCTTATTTTCCCGTTATGTATGGGTGTGTTTTCAATTCTAGTTTCTAGTTTTTTTTTTTGTTGCAAAGTGAATTTTTAGTATTTATTGGTTTTCGTGTGAAAACTGAAAATATGTTTGGTTAGTCATTTGAATTAGAACTTGCAATGGGCGGAACCCGAGCTATCAGGCTGTTGAAAATATCTGGACGGATCGGGCCGACCTGATTTTTGATCGGACCATGAAAATGCATGACCATACCCCACTATTATGTGTATTTTGTATACAAAATTATTGAGACGGACTAAAAACCTGGCTATCCGAAACTTGATTTTTTTGCGGCTCATATAATTATGGCCCAACTATAACAAACCTCGGGACTATCAGACCAATCCATGGAATGGGCTTGATTTTGCCAGTTCTAGTGTTAATTTCTAATTTTATATAGATCGAAAATAAAATTATATTTGGTTGATTGTTTTTACGTGTAATTTTGACATTGATATTTGTTTGGGAGTGAAGGCTTTGTTGTTTATGTTTCTATGGTCTATTTCCAGGTTGTAGGGTTGAATATTGAATTTGAGAATTTGTTGGTTTACATGTGAAAATTTAAATTATATTTGGTTAATGAATTAAAATGTGTTTTATGTAAAGTTGGAAATGAGATTGTGTTTGGTTGTGTAATTTTGAAATATAATTTTATTTATATAATAATTTGAAAAGTTGATAGTGTTGGAGTTCACTTTGAATATATAATATCATATTAATAAGTTTGTAATTGGTGTATTCTATTATATATATATATATATAAAATGCAAAAATAGTAATATTTAAGTAGATATAATTGATAGTGACAGATTCCACATGTATAATTACATTAGAATATTAGAATAGTAATTGATGAATAATATAGAGTAATATATATGTTTGAGAATAAAAAATACTTTTCTAAAAAAAAAAGAATAAAATTACTTATTTTGAGATGTTATTTTACACGACAAATAAAAAATGGTAATAATGAATTTTATAAATAAACTTATAAACATAATTCAAAATATCTGGAAAATGAAATAATACTTGGAACGTAAACAAAAAGGCCATTTTTCCCGGATTCCATGATTGTTATTTTACACGACAAATAAAAAATGGTAATAATTGTTATTTATTTGATACTACCCCAACCACTTTTTGCTGATTAGACATGAATTCTTTTCTCTTTCCCTCGTCTTTTTTGGTTCTTCAGCAAAGTAATAAGAAAAACCACCAAAACACTTGAATAAAAACAAAAAAAAAAAAGAAGAAAACACTTGAATATGGACATATGCTCCTCGTTTCCCGTGACTGTGATAGACGAGACTTGGAAAAGCAAAACAAATTGGCTAACACTGCCATTTTCAAAACGATTTGGAAAATGAACATAGAGAATTTCCACTGGGAATGACACTTACCAAGCATAATCTCAATTTCTAAAACAGTATAAATTGGAAAAGCCCGGCTGAAAACATATCCAAACATGACCTACGTTAACGTTGCAAAGCTCGATGTTGATTTCTTCAAAATATGCATGCTAAAAGAATGAATGTGATTTTACTATTTCCAGAAAAGCGTGAAGAGTACGCATATCTGAAACCACCGATTGCCGGACTTAAAAAACCGCTTGATGACGGCGATGTGTGGACCACAATATGAAATCCGCCACGTGTCAGTCACAGAGCCAGCCAACAGGTCAGAAACTGGTAGTACAACCCGCGCTCCACTATACAGTGAGGTGAGTGTTATTGGCAGAGAGAACAAGCACCTGCAAGTGGCAGACTGCAGACACCTATAGATACAGAATATACAGACAAAATGCATTTACAATCAACCTTTTTTCTTTTTCATTGATTTTTCGAGTTGAAACTTGAAACGCATCCTCACCTTCGTGGTTTTAGTTCTCTGGAAGGAGAAGGGAAAGCTGTTAGGGTTTCTTTGGCTTTCTCGAAATTTTGAGAAGATCAACTCTTCTTCGTCTTTTTGGTTCTTTTTGATGAGTATCGTGTGAGTATTAAATGGCTTTTGGTCGTTTCAAACTTTTTTTTTGAATGTGGTTTATCAGAAATTTAATTTTGTTTGTATGCCCACGAATACTAGTCACACAAAAGAAGTACTGAAATTAGAAAAATGCATATTAGTTTGTCTTCCATTTTAGATATGAGGTTAATGTGTGTTGTCTTTCCGGCCCATCAAATAGGAAAGATAATAAAGTTGCGTTTGGACGAATGGATTTGGATTGGATGAGAGGATTTGTTCGAAGGATTTCAAATGATTCCATCTATATGATGGATCTGAAATCCATCACAATGACTCGAAAATAACTCAAAATAGGAGCCAAATGATTTGAAATCCATTATATCCAAACAAGCCCAATGGATTTGTTGTTATGGATGTTGAAACCCAGCTTCAATCCATCAATCCAAAAATAAAGAAAATCTCATTGAGCTTGGTGTTCCAATTTATTGTTGAAAACTAAGATGAAATGTTTTGCCATTTCCTTTTTAAATCGACGTATTGGGTATTTGCCAAAGTGAATTGAAAAGAAACATGCATGTAGGGATGTCATGTATTTCAGTTGTCTTGAACGTCAAGTTTTTGAAGTCTCTGTCCCCAGAGGCCGATATTTTCATGGTTATTACAAAGAAGTAGGTGAGCAAAATGGATTGTGGACTTTACTCGATAAGCAATTAAGTTTTTATGCACTTTTACGATGATTTGCTTTGGGTTATGGCTCTTGTATTAATTTACTGCCTGATGTTCATGGTCATGCTTGAAAATAATTTTTTTGATTGGTAATAATATGCTTGTGCGTTTGATGTGTTTGCCTTTTCAACTGTTGAACTGCAGTACTCACTCGACAATTTTAACGAGAAAACTCGTGGCTTCTGCATGTTCCCCACGAACAGAACTTGCTCTTTCTATGTCTGTTGTTTGCCTGATTCGGAAGAAGAAAAAAAAAAAGGGGGAGATATTATGGACTGAAACTTGCTAAGATAATTTTTTTCGGCTCCTAACCATGCCAATCTTAGTAGTTAGTACAGATGATTATCATGTTTGCTGCTTCAATATTGCATTATTTTGTTCTGCTCGTGCACATGTTATTAGGCATATACTTTCTTTCTAATCCACTTCTTTTATGCCAATCCTAATATATCATGAACATGTACTGTTCCAGATCAGGACCATCAGGTAAACTATGGCCAGCTAGTTAGTTACTGTCTTTGCTGAGTTGAAATAGTCATGCAACACAAAAGTTTATAGACAAGTTGAAGATGGGCATATAAAAGATAAAAAAACCTTGAGATAATTACTGTATTTGGATGTCTGCAAAGTTCATTTAGAACAGGGCGTTGTTGGTACTCCTCTCTACTTGTCCATAGTGAATAGAATTTAACAATTACGGGAGCTTTATGGGAATGAAAGTGAACAATATCAATACTGTTGAAACTTGGGATACAAGGAACTGTAACAAGAACGAGAAGGAAGGTAGTGTGGGAGTCCATATCTCAAAACCAAAGAAGTTAAATGGCCGCGGATACAAAGAGCTGCTGATATCACGGGTAAAAAAGGCTAAGGGATCAGGTGAAATATTTTGTCGGAAACTATATTCCTTTAATAGTTCTACATTCTATCTGTAATCATATACAACCGTGAAGTGGTCATGAGTTGGTGGAAATAGGTGAATTCATTGTCCCTTTTATGGCTTTCTGCATCAGCTTGAGTATTTTAAACTTTGCTAGATTGTCTACCTTATGGTATGACAATTCAACGAAATAGAATATGCTTTAGAGCAAAAGGGGATTGTTTACGACCGATTAACTTGGCAAGTCACTGAAAAACTTAAATGCATTTTATCATTAATAAACAAAGTGAAAGTTTCTTTATTGCACATGATCAGAATTTGTCTTTGGGCATGGGAGTGGCCCTTTTTACTCCAGAAAAGTACAAAGTTATTGTTTGACTCTTTTAGGTTTCTGCTAAACATATGCATTCCTTTTTTCTGGCAGATTTTTCAAATCAGAAAAAGAATCAGCCGTCTCAACTTGAAGTAAATGTTACTGAACCAAATGGTATCAATGAAGATGAAACTGCCAATGCTGATAGCTGCTTTTTACACTCACAACGAGAAAGGAAAGGGTTGGTTACTTGAACTTCTGAAATCTTTCATTTCACATGTAGTTGTTTCTGGGCTCTACGTGATATAGTATTATGATGAGCATTTCTTTGAGATCTGTGCAAATAAAGTGCTGGTGGATTTGGTTTTTTTGAATTGTGAAGTGAAACAATCATATTTAGCTAGAAAATGGTATTTGAGCTAGCAACTTTATGAGATATATGTGTGTGTGTGTGTGTGTGTGAGTAAATATCTGCTACCTCTTTTTTCCATTTTAATATATCTTTCAACTACATTTTTACCTTTTCCTTTTAACCAACTGAATATTTTAAGCATATTGCATGTTTGCAGGTTGGATTTTCTGCTGAGGCGGGTAAGATATTCTGGTCATGCAGAACGAAGTAATAGCTCAAATCATTCCACTCAAACTAAGGTAAGTTTGGTTTGTTGTCTAGTTTTTCGATTTATGATAGATTTCATTCTCTTGTAAATGGGGTGGCATTGATAACATTAGGTCTGTAGAATGAAGTCACCTGGTATTTCGTGCTTGCTAGAGGCTAGAGCAACGTTTGGCTTCACTGCCATAGATAAATTTTGGGGGAGTCAGTAAGTACGATTCGAGAGTTAGTTTAGTAGTTAATGGTTTTGCTTACATCTTACTATCTTAGCATGAGGATTTAGTTTTACATTTTCTTTTACCGTGACGCTCCTGCTAATGCCCATTGAAACTTTTGAAATGACCTTTAAACAATTTTTTTGCATCTACATGCTAGTTGCTACGTGATGCACATGTCTATTTTTACCGACTTACTCTGTACTGAAATATGAATCCGTAGCCAGCACTTTAAGAAGTTTGAGATATTTCATCATTTTCTTTTCAATCCTCCTCCTAAGCATAGATATGTTCAAGTCAGTGGCAGAAATTGTATTATAGGACCTTCTGCTCTGAATATGTTGAAGTATATAGGGTTCTGGCGTTGACTTTCTATTTGATACAAAATGCCGATGAAGGTACTGCACGATTAGTCGATTAACAGATGTTGCTAAATATTTTTTCTCCATTGCAAATGTTACTATATTGACATCTGATACACAAATGAGGGAGAATAACACGTGTTTGCCTGTGGCCTTACCTTATTAAAATCTTTAAAAATCCTTATCTCCAATATTAGTTTATGTGATGGTTATATTGACAAATACTTAAATGTGATGAACTTTCAGAAAAGAAAGAGCAAAGTTTCGGAGAATCAACACAACATGGATATATCAAAAGAATTTGCACATTGTGGTGAATATGTCTGCAAGTCTACCAAAACTAATTTTGTTGAGTACTGGGTTCCTGTCAGGCTCTCCAACATGCAAACAGAGCAGTATTGTGGCACTCTTTTTTCAAATGCAAACGTATTACGCACTAGTTTAAAGCACGATTCAACGGATATCCTCAATGACATACTTGTCTCGACCAGAAAGGTTTGCCTTGCCTCAGAAAGTTGATTTTCCATTTTGTGCAGTTTTAAACCTGCTGAATAATCACTAGCTTTTCATCTATTGGTGCTGTTTCTCTTTTCAAATATTGTTTACTTATTTTGATTTGTTTGGTTTCAATTTATTTCTCTCTTGTGATAAAGAAAATTTTCTGCCAGTGTTGTGATCATCCTTATCTTGTGGACCGGTCTTTGCGCACATCCTTGAAGCCTGAACAATTGGATGCAGAAATTAAACTGAGTAGCAAATTGCTTCTTCTTCATAAGATACTTCTGGAGATTAGAGAACGAGGATTACGAGTACTCATCCTTTATCAGGTAGTTAGATTAATATATTAATCTAATCTTCCTTGTATCTTTTGACTGTGATGAATACTTTACTTACAATCTAACATGTAAATGTGATATTCATGTACGTGTATGCAAATTTCTACCGAATCTCGATTCATAGTCACCTTAAAATGATATGTTGTTTTTGTTCTTCATTTGGCTAGTTATGCTTTCCATTGTGGACTATAGAATTGAGAAGCTGTGGAACTATATTGTCCTTTGTTTCCTGATGTTTACTTTTGTTATGAATTTAACATATGTGAATACTTCTCTGCTTTTAAATTTGTTACGACTAAACAGTCATTTGGAGGCTCTGGACCGATCTCTACTGGAGATATTTTGGATGACATTATTCATGAAAAGTTTGGCACAGATTCTTTTGTACGCATTGGTGGAGGGATACCTCGCTCCAAAAGGCGAGAAGCCCTGAGCACTTTTAACGATAAAGGGAGTGGGAAATTTGTCTGTTTGATGGAAACCCGTGCTTGTGTTCCAAGCATTACACTTGCATCTATAGACACAGTTATTTTCTTCAACAGTGATTGGAACCCAATGAATGACTTGAGGGCTCTGCAAAAGATCAACCTGGATTCCCAGTTTGAGCAGGTGAAGGTATTCCGTTTGTATTTGTCTTTCACCGTGGAAGAAAAACTACTAATCCTTGCCAAACAAGGCCTTAGTCCAGAAGGCATTATAATAAACATAAAGCAAAGTACATGTCATCAGCTGCTAACTTGGGGTGTCTCCCACTTATTTGAAAAGCTTGAAGGGTTCCACGACTTGAGTACTCCCGATAGAAATTCGGTTATTTCTTGCGAGGACTCTTCGGAAGATGTGTTCCTTGAGCTATCAAACTTAATGCCTAATAATGAGAAGAGCAATATATGTACGAACAATTCAGTTATTGTGGAAGTGAAACAGATTGGGGGTATTTACCCCCGAGATGTCTCTTTACTTGGCGAAGTGGAACATCATCTAATGGACAATTTTGCATTAGTTGAGGAGATGATAGCCAAAGAACCCCATGTTTTCTGGATGAAACTACTTGAAGGGAGGAACCCGAGGTGGAAGTATTTTCCTAGTCAATCACCGAGGATTAGAAAAACTGTCCAACGTTTTGAGGATTTGTTTGAGGCATCTGGTGTGCCAGAAACAGGCTCCAAGAAATGCAGGACAGAGGCTACAAACAGTGTTTATCAAATTCGTGCAATTAGGCGAAGAAGGACTAGAAATAGCCGTCCACGTCGAGATAAAGAAATAAAGCTTTCAGGTTTTTTCCAATACTTGATGTTTATGAAAAAGGGGCTACATTTTTATTAGGGATAATTGCAAAAATCCCCCTGAGGTTTAGCCTAATTACAAAAAAAACCCAAATATTTTTGGAAATTGCAAAAACCCCATTGAGGTTTGATCCCGTCTTACATTTTCTCCTTCATAAGCGAAAAACATTTCAACCCCCCCCCCCACCTGACATTTATAAAATATTATAGTTACTCCCTTACATTTAAGGCAAAATCAAATTTGAGGGACTTTTTTGTAATTTTGAAACATCTCTGGATTTTTTTTTGTAATTAGGCTGAACCTCATGGGTGTTTTTGTAATTATCCCTTTTTATTACTTAAAATTGCTAATGTGTTGGAAATGGGTGATGAAATTTGATTTACTAATGTGGTATACATCTTTGTAGATATTCTTACTTTTAATTGTTTTTTCCTGAGGAGCAATGTTCTTATCTTTAACTATTTCCTTGGGAGAATATATCTCAGTAGAATCTAACAGAAGGGGAAATGTAACCGCATGGGTCGACCCACAAAGTGAAGCAGCAGTTCCGGAAAAGCAGCAGACACCAATGATGGGTAACACATCCTCAGCCGAACCCCATTCTCTGGTAAAGTGTGTTTTGTTGAATGATATATTTTCCATGTTGATAATTCCTACCAACCTTACACTTGATAATTGTGTCACAAAAACACAAGCTTATATTGAAGTCCGGCATTCTATTTTTCATTATTAGTCCATCAGCTGCTTTGAAAACCCATTGCGATCGCATTAGCCTTGGTATTGATTTGATGATCTGTTTAAATGTTTACCATGAATGACAAGATTTCATCATGGCTTCAGCTTTTCCTTTTGGTATATGTGTTTGATGAGTTTGCTGCTATATATCAATGTATCTCAATAGGATCCACGGCATTGCACTACGATCTGTGGTTGTGATGATAGTGAATTGTAAAACATCCTTCCAAAATGTTCAATCCCAAGAAAGTGCCCCTTCTTCAGTTTCTCACCCTGATGTCTTTGATAATGCTGTCAATTATGTGTGCAAAAATGTTACTTATCCTCGATGTTTCTAATTTGGCGAAATCTATCAGTTCATGTATATATGTTTTGCTAGAGCTCTCTCATTAGTTGATGACCTTTACGATTCATTTAATTCCAAAAATAAGTTTTTTGACTGGTCTCCCACTGCTCCACTTCCACAGCTTCCTCATAACGAACACGATCACTCTCATCATGAAGCCTCTCAAGTAACTCGTTCTGAGGCACTAAGTTCTGTTTGTGCAGCACTCCATATGGAGTTGGAAAAACTGCAAAAACAGAAAACGGATCTTTTAAAGTTGCATGAAGAAAAGGTTTGTTTTTCTGTATTTTTTTCTATCAGCCATTTCTTCCATTGATATTAGTTTCTTTACCTCTCATGATATAATAAACCTGTAGAAATTGCAAATAAAACTGTCGTGCGAGGAGGAGATTGACCAGATACGTAAAAAATATGATATGCTGCTTCAGAATGCTGAGACGGCTTTAGTGGAAGAGAAAGGAGTTCTTGAGGGCAGATACAACAAAATTTATGTCAATAAATCATTAGCTGAGGCAATGATGCAGATGGATAATTCAGAAAATACAGCTCTCTCACAAGGTTTGTGTAACCGTGTCGCGCAAAGATTCAATTTATGTAGCTTGCATTTTATTTTCTGCAAAATGTGAAAAAAAAACATGTTTATATTTATGAAGACCGTGTGTGGGCAACTTAAGAATCCTGAGTACACATAATACATAAGTTAACATAACGCTTTTCTTGCTTTGTCAAGTTAAAACCTTTGATAACCTTACCCGAAAAAAAAAATCACCTTTTGATAGTTTCTCTCTTTTTGACAGTGACTACATACTGTTCGATGGAGGAGATATCTCGGCTAATTTCTCAGTGGCCTGGATCGAGCACAGTGACTTCATCTGACATGGCTAGATGTCCGCCAATCCGCCAATCTTTCAATATAATTAACCAGGCATCAGTGGCTGCTAGAGGTGATCAACCTTTAGCAACCTCATTAGTGCAACTTCCTCAAGCTTCAGTGGGTCATCCGATTAGTCCAGTAAAGGAAATGTCTATTCTACCCTTCACTTTCTCGGGAAGTCGTCCAACAAATATTGGTGTAAGGGCTCCGGCCCCACACCTTAGGCATATGAGGCATCCTCTGCCTATTGCAGCAACCAAACTGTCTTCTCCTGGCCCCGGAATTTTTTCGCCTATAAGCCTTCGGCCGGTGACATCTAATGTACAGACTCTACAATCTACAGGACTGTCCTTTTGCGCATTGTCGTCTCTTGCTGGGTTGCCCTTATGAGAATATTGATAAACAAGTCGAGCAATTTTGTTTCAGGTACATAATTTTTGTACTTAAAGCAGGGTAACTACTTCCCTTGTAAAGAACTGATAGAAAGCTTATGTTTTTGGAAGTTGTAACTAAATGTAGTAAGGTAACTTTTGCTAACATGTGCCCAGACCTAATTGTCGGGCATATGTTAAAAGTGGACGTCTTCTGCCTGTAAATGTCCATTAGAGATATTGTCGAAATTATATTGTTAGAATTTAATTAATGTTTTTTTAAGTTAGGCCTTCTTTGTTGTTGGTTTAATTTGTTGGGAATATTTTTTAGTAAGATAATCAATTTTTAAGAAAATATTGTTCCCATCACGAACTTATACAACTTTTAATTAGAAAATAGACAACTTTTCAAGATAATCACTGCCCCCTTTTTTTGTTAGAATCAATATTTTTTTTCACCAACTGGCCCAAACTGATCAATGCAAATAATATTAGTTTTCTACGTGCTGATTTAATTGTTGCTTTTGAAGAGAGTATTCATTTTCAAAATTAACAAACAAGATTGTATTGGTTATGAATGTTTAGAGAAGAAAAAAAAAACCTACCAATTAGTATATTTCTAAACGAACCTTTTTGATACAAGAATGAATGAAGTACAAATTGCACATGTTTGCTTAATGAATTATCTACTATCTACTACTATTCTAAAAGGGTGAATGTTTTCTGTCAAAATTTCTTTTGACTAAAATATACCTGTCATCTACAAATTTGAATGGTAAAAGTGGAATTATACACAATGAAACTGATTGCCGTCTCTTCAACTCTCTCTAGTGTCTCTTCAGAAAACAAAACTAAACTTTATGTCTCTTGAATTGATACACACAAATTTCTCTCTTCTTCCCCCTCTCTATTCTTCCGGCTGAAAAAAGCGAGGGATTTAAGCGGTTTGTATTTCTGTTGGGATTCCATAAGTTTATTGGAATTTTAGGATTGGATTTCTTTTCTTAATTCTTAACTTTGTTTGGATTTTTGGTACCTTTTACTTAATTCTTACATATCTCAGTTTCTTCCGGCTTAAATAAGCTAGGGATTTAAGCAGTTTGTATTTTTGTTGGGATTCATATGTTTATTCGAATTTTAGGATTGGATTTCTTTTCTTAATTCTTAACTTTGTTTGGATTTTGGTACCTTTACTTAATTCTTACCTTTGTTTGGATTTTTTATAATATTGATAATCTCAAGCTAATACAAATAATCCAGATGTATACAGATGAGTTACGAAGGGGAATACGGGAAAACATGACTGTTCACAAAGATCGCCGCCAAGAGACCTAACAACTTCGAAGGGGATTATGAAAATACATACGGCCAACAAGGAATAACCTATTTTCATATTTGCCACAAATTGAGTCAACAACTCTTGGGATTACCAATGACTCTGGATAAAGGGAGATTAAGGAAGAAACTATTTCATCTTTCCAATCGAATTGAGTTATACGACAAATGGTAAGCAAAATGTTGTTTTTGAATATTATCTGGTATTCGATCATTCCATTCCAGAAACATAAAACAAAAATTCAAAGGCATTCATACGATATCATTGGCTGAAATATATATACAAAGTTTATCTGCTATTGTTAAGTCAAAATGTCAAATACAAAAATTCAACTTTTATTGCCCGTGATTACTATTTGTAAGAATAATGGAGAAAAAAGAGATGTATTGGAAATTTGTAGTTTACAAATTAACCATTTTTTCCCCATTTTCTCTCCCAATTATATTAAGGATATATCATATATGTTCTACAGGAGATTTATACCATGCTAATAGTCATCCTATATCTCATGCTACCTTACAGTAGGTGGGAATATGGAATCAAAAGACTAATGGACTAAATACGTTTAGTCATTTACATTATTATTAATATTACAATAGGGAAGTTTATGTTGCAGGCTACAAAATGTAACTAGTGTGTGATGAGGTATCTCTGGTCTTTTTGTTGCAATTTTTATTAGTTTGTGTTGAGTGTGAGTTTTGCATGTATTTTAGGGCATATTTATGGCTATAATTGTTTATAAACATGCAATAACGTGTATAAAATGGTATATATTCGCTCTTTGTGGAAAAGATATTACACTTGCTTGTTTTGTAGGCATTTAACGATATTTGGAGTGATTTTGTGACAAATACGAGCATTGCTACCTAGAATCATCAATAATCTAGTGATTACACCCAATTGGAAGCCAACTATATGGAGTCTAGAGTCATAGTGATGAGTCGTGTGTCAAAAGAAGCATGGATGATCAAACAACAAAGAGATTTATCTCAAGGAACATCCAAACGCGTATGGAATTTCCAGCACTGGCAGGGTTTAGTATTTTGGCCATAACTCTCTCTACAAAATTGATATTGAGGTGATTCGAGTGGCTATGGAAAGCTAAGAGAGAGGGCTACAACTCTTAAGAAGAACCCGCAAGCAAATTCGGACGTTTGGGTGGCGCACGGGCAACCCGTGCGTGGACGCATGACCCGTGCGCCCTACAGAGACTGGATTATTTCTACAGGATGGCACACGGGTAACCCATGCGTGGGCACACGACCCGTGCGCCCTACAAAGACTGGATTTTTTCTACAGAATGGCGCACGACCCGTGCGTGCTTGCAGAAAACTCCAAAAATGATAGCAAATTGACCTAGACTTCAAAAAGGGTATAAATACCACTTCTTGGGGCGCACACCAGGGAGGAAAGGTGTGGAAAAGACCCAAGAACACAAGAAATAGCTCAACTTCATCAAGGAAGAATCAAGAGAAGAATCGGGTCGAATCGGAGTTTGAGGATTGAAGATATATCGAGAGATTATCCATTTCCCTAAGTTTTCTCATTCTTTGTGCTTTAATCTTTCATTTTAGCTTGTCATGAATATGAACAATTTGTCTATGAGTTGTTTATTTGTAATGAGTAGCTAAACATCTTGAGATTTCCGGGTTTTGGAAGTAGATTAATGAACTCTTGTTAGATGTTTTAATCTTAGTTGAAGTTATTATCTTGAAGCCTATTTGAGTATTTTGAGCTTATTCTTGTTTTATCACTTGATCAATGATTTAACTTGTTTGATATATTGATTCATAATTCGAGAGATGAGTTTTAATATTAGATCTTGAATACTCGACACAAATATTTGCATGAATCGAGAGGTTTGTAAATATTTGTGGGGATATTTGATCTTTTAAACTTTTGGGAGTTGAATGCTTCATGTTGAGTAGAGATGCTAGCATAAGTATTTCAATCTACGTTTTATATGCATCTCGAGAGGGAGGATAAAATAGCCTTGTGATCGTCTTATAGGTGTATTGATAATAACTTTGGCTTTGATTAAATCGGACAACAAGAGTAATATTAATTGAAACCATAATCCGGGAATCCATTTCATTCTCTTGATAATTCCATTATTCTTAGTATCTTGTATTCTTGTGGTTATTCTTGTCTTTACCTCCACAAAAATCATCAAATTAAGATCGTCTAAATAAAAATAAAACTATTTTGGTTCAATACTTAGCGCACTAATTTATTAGTCTCCGTGGATACGACCTTGCTTACCCTATTCTATAAACTACACCGTACACTTGCGGTGAAGCTAAAAATAAGGCGAACAAGTTTTTGTAACTCAACACCAGATTTAGCATGATGTTTATATTTATATGTTTTAAATTAAATAATAAATGGATTTTTAATCTCAGTGTGCTGAGATAGCTTCATATAATTGGTTTCTTTGATTTACTTTACATAAACTCGATGGCTTGATACTAGGTGGAACTCCAATCTCATGGATGTGCTAATCCAAGTGAAAAAGATATTATTTTTAATTATCAGCGGAAATATCTACCAACACAGCAGGCATGAAGAGTAAATTAAGATTACAAGAAACAACTTTTTTATTGTCACATGGCCTGTTAATTTACTCTGTCATCATCTATTGTAGTAATTTTTCTGCATTGAAGTTTTGAATACTGTATCTCTTTTTGTTTCAAATGAGGACGTTTTGATTTACCATGTCAAACTAAATAAAGTACCTTGAGTCTTGAGATTTTGTAAAGTTTTCTTAACATAACAGATTTTCTTCACAATCATGTGAATCTCTTCTTTTGATTTGTGTAAGTGGATCCTGTTATTTGGACAAAAATAATGATTAATATGGATCTTGGGAAGTGTGACTACATTCTTTTATGCATGCATTCACCTGTTCTTTCAAACACTAACCCCATAGATGAAAATGTTGGAGTGATTAGTGTCGAAGTGCTTGAGAAAACATTATGCTCTAGAATAATTTCTAATACTCATCAAATCTAAATAACATTGGAAACATTAATTGCAAGTTGCTTACCATACTCCACCTTTATTCCCGGAAGATGTAACTAGAAACATTCTTCAAGGAGTTTGTTTATTATTTGAACAACTTGGCCTACGTGATTTTGCTAGAATTGATGGCTGGTTTTTACCACCTTATGCTAATACTGCTTAGCTTACAAGCAATAAGTTCAAACGGTCTGTCAGGCACAATAGTATCACTGATATTAAAATGGTGAGGTTATTAAGCAATGTTTATTAACTTTTATTTTATTTGTTAATTCTCCTTGTATGTAACAGGATATTATCTTCTTTTCCTCTCTAGATTAGTGGAATGGAACAAACAAGTTTGTTATTTCAACAAGCTTCAAATGTACTTTTGTTATGGTTCATACTGCTACGATTTTTCTTTCTTTTGTTTGCTTAAAATCACAGAAACAATTTTTTTTAATATGTCAACATGCAAATGTTGAATCTTTTGCAAAATGCCAAAAGGATCTCTTGTTATATCTTCCACTGTATTTTAATGTATTAAATGATTTGTTTGAAAGTTTGAAACAGAGGAACTGAGTCAAATTTTGATTTATAATTTTCCTTATGTCCTTATACTACCACAAGTTTATACTTTAGTTCTCATTGGTTTTTCATTTGAAGGGAGTTAGAAGTAGTGCATTTGAAACAGGTCCATAATGAACAGATTTATTTGAAATGGAAATGAAAGTTGTACCATTTATTCTGAGGTACTTCATCTCTATCTCTACCCTCTATCTCTCCTCTATCTTCTATCTATCTATCTATCTATCTATCTATCTATCTATCTATCTATCTATTTTTCTTTTATCTTAAAAGGGCGAATATTTCTGCAAAAATTTGAATTGACTAAAATATCCCTATAACCAAAAACTCTAAATGGTAAACTTGGAATTACACTTAACGGGACTGACTGTGTCTCTTCAATTGTCTCTCTCACGTCTCTTAAGAAAACAGAACTCTCTTTGCGTCTCTTCAATTTACACACAGGAAAATTTCGCTCTTCTAACGCCTCTATTTCTCTCGACAGGAGCAGGGGATTGACCTTCTCTACTAACTGTATTGTGGCTCTTTGCAAAGGAATTTCGACATCACTTAATTTGGGCTGATTTTTAATCGAGGGATTTATGCGACTTGGATTTCTATTGGGATTTCATCAAACAAACAAAGGTTCGAATTTTGAATTCCAACTCGAAAGATAAGAAAATTTAGGAATTTACAAACTGCATTATTTTTTTCATCAATTCTATTTGGCTTTTGTTGTTATTCAATTTCAGGTTTGTAATTTATTCGATCTTTAGGATTGTAATTCAAATTGAATTCTTGTAATTTTTCATAATTCTTAATACATTTGTGGGCATTCTGTTTTAACATTGGTTGTTTTTGTCCTGCGATTCAACTTAGCCCACATAGTTTCAGAATCCATCAATCTTATTCATCAATTCTCTTGTGCTTGAAGTTTATTCAATTTCTTAACTGAATTTGAGATTGGAAACTTATCAGTTCATAACTAAAGTTGAAAATCTTGTAATTTTACTTAATTAGTATCTTTGTTTTTCTGGCAAAACATTAACATATACTTTATATTTCATGTTTTTGTGTTTTTGGTTGCTAGGTTGCAGAAAAAAATTGACACCCCATATAACACAAATGCGCGGATGCAATGATAATAACTTAGAAACTCGCAAGAAAATAGCCATCAATAATTTGCACGGAAGCTTGATTCTTTTCTGCTGCAGTGCCATGGAATATTCCTTATAACTCTTCTCAATGGAATAAATTAAGAAGCAACCGAAGTACAAATTCCAAATCAGATGTTGGCTCAACTATACCCTGATGCAAGTATTTTCTTAGTCTCCTCTTCTCCCTCTATTTTCTCATGCTTATTAATTTAATCGTGATTTTACCTGCAAAATGTTGACTATGACTGTTAAGATTAATATTTTTGTCGCATTGCAACCTGGACTCAGTTAGTTATATACTGTGCTAAAGTTAATAACATGTGCTCATGTATCTTGGACATGTAATGGATCAATTGTGGATTAGAATTCCTTCAGTTTAATTTGAAGGGACTTGGCTATGGCAAATGTGGAAAATTCAGTAAGCAAGACTTGTGATAGACTTTGAGAAAGTAGTAGTTCAATATCCTTTTCTTCTCTTGCAAACCAAATATGAAATAGAGCAAGACTATATATGTCTCTAAATTCCATTTATATATGATGCTGCGATACGAAATGGTGGGATGTGCTTACCCTGCATTTTACTTGAGAAATGGGTGTCCTACAAGAAATTATTTGCTTTGCCTGATTTTTAGTGTTTGGGAGAAAATATTTTGAGAGAATGTATTTCCGCAGTGAGATTAGAGAACATATTGAGAATGACAATGAAAATGCATTGGATGGTTCATTGAAAACTAAACATGTTCGTGTATTTTGGGAAACATATTCAACTGTAGATGTGTTTTCAACAATATTTTGTTATGGATAGTGGGTTATAATAGATGTTAAGATTATCTAAAAGAAGTAATGATGTATACTATTTTGAGGAGTGAAAATCCTGTTGCGTGAAAACGCTATCACCAAAAATGTTTTTTTTAGGAGAAAAAATTGAATTTTCAAATAGAACCAAACAATGTTAGAGTTTCCCATTTCTTTTTCATTCATGAAATCTGGGTTTCAGTTAAGCTAGATGACTTGGGGAAGTGGGAGAAGCATAGTTGGCTGGAAAAACATGTGAATAAAATAGCAAGTGTAAAAATCGAATAGTTGTAGTAGAAACTCAGCTTATGCAGGACTGAGGATACCCATTTTGTACCACCAAGGCCAGGATATATAAATTGAAGTCACCTAGGTTGTGGAAAAAGTTGGTCTAGGCTTTTGGCAGCAACAGTAAAATCATTTGCATGCAATGAAAATAATAAATGAAAAAGAAAAAGTAATGAACATTGACTAATAATCTCACCAAGTTAATATTATTGAATACTATTGTGGCTGACTTAGACAGTGGAGACTTATTATTGCTTGCAAGGTAAGCAGTATGAGCACAAGATGACAAGAACCAACCATCAATTCTACCAAAATCATGTAAGCCAAGTTGTTGAAATAATAAAGAAGCTCCTTTTGGTTTATTGATTTCTTTTTCAATTTTGTTTAATTTGTTTGTCAATTTCTTTATGTATTCATTGTTTTCTTCTTCATGTTTGCTAATATTAGGATTTCCCAAATTATTCTCTGTTTTACAAGACTCAACTCATAAATACTACTTGATCAATGTTTATAATTGATTGTATTTGTGAATTTCTTTCTTTAACCAGTTTATTTGGCTCTATTTGTCTCAAGGACTTGGCTTATGACTTGGACGATTTATTGGATGAGATCATTACTGGAGCTTTGATTCAAGATTCAGAGGGGATCCAACACAATCGAACCAGTCATGTATGGAAATTCATCCTTACTTTCATTCCCTTTCCTTTCCTTCCCCCTCCCCCCCCCAAAAAAAAAGGAAAATAAATAAATAAAAGGAACAGTTTGTTGTGTCAGTCTTATATAGTGTATGGAGTGCATATATTTGAATCATTGCGCATTAATATTGTACCCTACAATGAATTTGTTGCAACATATCTTTGGTTTGAAAATATATGCTCAAAGCAACTTGGTGTTTATTTGAACATCATCTGTGATGATCTTACTTATATCTGGGATACTTCTATCTTTGTTTTCCCTCTTTCGCGTTATAGATATTAGCACCTCTCTGTTTTTCCATGCTCATGTAGTCATGTGTAGTGCATAGTGTAGAGTATGGTCCACAAAGATAATCTTCCTAAAGTTTGTTTATGCAAGTTGCGAAGACATGCTGACACTCTCATATCTATAAACCTTATATAGAGCCGACTTTACGAGGTAGCTTCACTTCTATGTGGCCTTTCCCATCTTAGTTTGCAGTTTTATCTTCAGATGATGAACCCATCATCTGATGTCGTTAGAGGGCTTTAAAGACTGTCTCTACCCTTTCAAGTATATATGAGGTCAGTCTTAGTGTTTCTTAATCAGATCTCTATTCAGGAAGAAAACTCTTTCTTTTTTTTCCTTCAAATTTTTGCTCAATTATTTTTGCACATGCAAACTTAGAAACAAAAGAAACTAAAAAAAAAAAACTCTTTTTTTGCATATCAAGTTTATAATGTGTCTAAGAAACTGAATTGTGTGTGTCCTGTCTGCAACAAATGCAATGAATAACAACCAACATAAATTTAAGAGTCTGAATTTCATCGGCAAAAGAAACTCACCACAAGTTTATTCCAAGGTTTTGAATTGTATTATTGTTTTCTATTACATTTTTACTTCACAAATTTCTACATTAGTTTATACTTTATACGGGTTATATGTGAAATACTAGGATTATTTGAAACAATGTCTTTCTTTGATAATATTTTTTATATGTGACGAAATTAAAGATGGTGAAAAAAAAATCTTTTGTATACTTGCTAACAACTTTCTACCCTTATAATACCTGTCTGCTAATAGATATATGTATCACAAAAGACATTAGACAAACGGTGGACTTCAGTTGAAGAATCATAACTCAGTCAAAATCGTGATGACATTGTTAGTTCAGCAATCTTATTATCTGTTTTGGCCTTTCTTTATTACATTGGCCTTTTCTTATAATAGCACATTAATTTCTTTAACCACTCTTGAAGAAATGTTGCTTTCCCTATTTTATTTGGGCATTCCTGGATCTCATTTGATTTCTTATTTTTGATTGAAAAAATGTTATAAATAATAAAGTAGTTTAAAATTTGTTAGATGAATTACAGTCCAACATAAATTCTGCAAATAGACCCAACTTGTGAAGAAAAGTGAAAATTTAAGAAATTGGTACCCAAAAAATTGATGTGAACTATGTCGATCAAAATTAAAAATAACTCAGATGTTTTCTGAATTTGCACATTATTAACAATTGGTAATTCAATGAAAGGAGGAGAATTATTATTAATTCAAAAAATGAGGGGCAAATTACTTGTGGTCCTGTAAGGGGTTGGTAAATGACGGCCATTCAAAAATCACGATTAACAACAGTCTCTCATAATTTTTAAGAAATTCTTGATTTTAGGCCTTTGATCGTTGGAAATTGAAAATTTCCCTTAAAATTCATATGTCGACAATGCCAACCAAACTCGATGATATGAAAATCAAGTTCGCTTTCATGGACATCCTACGAGTAAATTTTTCTTTTTCATGTGTTCTTGCCGCATTCAACATACCCACTAGAAATGGAGATAGTCCAAGTTGGTTTCTACTTCAGCAGGTGTAACTGAAAATGTGTTACAAGTACATTTTTCCGGTAAATTTATAATTTTCACCTACTAAAGGGCTGGAATCGAGATTTTTTGGAAAAATGCATAGTTTGTTTGCAAATTGTAATTTCTCAAATTGTATATTTTTACTGTTACTAATATTTTAATTTTGCCAATAATGAAGATTGCAAGGAAGTGAGCCTCATGAAATCATATACAAGAGAGATACAATCATCATTTAATTTCGTTTTTTTTTTTAATTATGACCACTCTGTTTTTTTATTTATGTATTGGTCATTCCTTATATCAGACATTGTTTTTCCATTTATTAAATTATTAGTATGATCAATTTAATTACATAGTTAACCTTATTTTATATAGTAGCTTAATAATTTCCCTTACAGAATATGTTTTGTTATTTCCATGGAGTTGTTGATAAAGTTAAAAACAAATCAACCTATACCAATGCAAAATATGTGTTGCTTTTGTTTTCAAAAATAAAGATAATGTGACTTGTAATAAATGCAACAATGAAGATGTCTAAGCAATACCAAGTATTAATCAAGTTTTAAAAGTTTATGAAATAATGTATTCATCAAATAACAAGTATTATTGGTTGAATTATATATATATATATATATATATATATATTGGTGTTTTTCTCATACGAGACAAACACAATGCATTCATAACCAAGTTTGAAAATGCCATGCCAATATTTACTGGATGTTCAGTGTGTGAACATTGAGCTTTAACATCAATTGAACATGTAACATTATTATGTTATAGGTATTATCTATTAATTTTCAATTATTATTAAAAACTAATTTAATGAGAAAGAATATGAGTCAAAATAATAAGTATAGTTGGGCTTGCAAACATCAAAAGAGTTCTACTTTCTCATTGTCATTGCCCTCAATTAAAAAAGTACAATTAGTGCATGGAAAATTGAATGCAATAAAAAAGATATAATTAATTCACTTTGAAGACAGACTAAAAGAAAACATCAAGTACGTATACCAATCGTGCTCGAACAAGTAATATAGATGACATGAAAAACAAAACGATCAAAAATAGCAAACAACAACAATAATATGAAAAGAGATCGTCAAATTCAAGTTAAAAGAGGGCTATAACAATTCCAAAAAAAAGCAAGAGAAAACTAAAATGCAACTTCAATTTGTACAACAAAATTCTTTACTTATATGTACTTTATGATAATTTCATGGACATATCTTCGTTGTTTTCTACAATTCAATTCTCAAGAATGATCATGGGCCGGAAAAATGTATTTTAAATTCTAAAGTATTCTTTAAATTGTTTTGTTGTTCGAAGCTTCATGATGGTTAAATACTTAAATGTAGCATTTCTAGAATTAACACAACACATACTAATTTAGCTTTGGAACGAGTCCATGTATTGTTTTTATTTCTTCAAGAGGTACATTTGACTAATAAAATGAGTTATGTGCTATACAACGCGAGGGTTCTTTACATCTGTCTCAAACAAATATTATTTGTTGGGTATAATCTATGACCATTTATTTTAATATGTCAAATTTCTCTTTATTTGAATATGACTTATTTCAAGTCAATTACATTGTACAATATGAACAATATTTATAATATAATTATATTATATCATTAATAATGTATTTTTAATTAACACGTGCACCTTACTAGTAGTTAATAAAAATACAAAAAAAAATGATGAAAATACAAATAATAAAGATAAACTACTATTAGTTGAATGAGATTTATTTATTTATTTTTCTTTTAGTAATTTTTCATTAAAAATCCAAAACCCCTCTTTTTAAGCTCTTGGTACAACCATTGCAGCACACCAAATATAAGCCGAGTAGCAGAGAATCTCCACCTCGTTTTCCCACCCATCTTCTTCAATACTCCTCCACCTGGCAAAAATATTTTTTTGGTCCACCAAGTGGCTTACATTAGATATTTAGTTCACAAATTTAGGGAATTTTGAAATTGGTCCACTAAGTGAAAAAAATTCGGACATTTAGTCCATTTGACAGAGGCTATAGCGGTAAATTTGATCAGTATCTACGTGGAATTTATTTTATTTTTGATTTTCTTTTTTGGCCTTAAACTATGATTTCTTTTGCTCATTGGGCATCCTATGTGGCATTTTGGAAGGAAAAATATTATTTGCAATGTAAATTAGATAAAAAAAAATATAAAATTCATTATGAAAACTGAAAATAGTTTACATAATATATTTAAAATATTTATTAATTTGAAAAAAAAACAAAATAAAAAAATTCAATTAAAAATAAGAATAATGTTAATAAATTTAAAATATTTAAATTAGAAAAATATATTTCAAAATTATAAAATAATAATAAATATTTATTTCATAAGTTCAAATTACATCTTAATATTATTATTTTTAAAATATGACACTTAAATATAGAATAATATATTTAATTCAACTATAAATTAAAATTATTGTGGTAATTTTTTTTATTACTCTTTAAATATAAAAAGTCAAACATAAAAATTATAACAAAATTAAAAAATAAATTAAAATCAGAATTTATGGTTTTTTAGGATTTGAGTAAAAAAGGGTTCCACTGTTCGTTTCTTTAAAAATTCTGATTTTTGGTTGATATTCGAGACTAATATATGATAATAGCTTTATAAATGAATAGAGACAGTTTGACCTTGCGGTATAATTCTGTTTATTATTTGTGTTATAATTGTTATGCTTGATTTTTTTATATTTAATGAGTAATAAATAAAAAGTTTTTACCACAAGAAATTTTTATTTATAGTTGAACTAAATATATTATTCAATATTTCAAGCGTAATATTTTAAAATATAATATTAAGATATAATTTAAACTTATGAATCAATATTTTTTATTATTTTATAATTTCAATATATTTAGCTTATTAAAATATTTTAAATTTATTAATATTATTTTTAATGGAAATTTTTAAGTTTTTTGTAAATTAATAAATATTTTAAATATATTATGTAAACTATTTTCATTTTTTCATAATGAATCTTATATTTTTTATTTAATTTACATTGCAAATAATATTTTTTCCTTTCAAAACGCCACATAGGATGCCCTATGAGCAAAAGAAATCATAGTTTAAGGCCAAAAAAGAAAATAAAAATAACATAAATTCCACATAGATGCAAGTCAAATTTACCTCGCTTATGACCGGTAAATGGACTAAATGTCCGAATTTTTTCCACTTAGTGGACCAATTTCAAAAATCCCTAAATCAGACTAAATGTCAATGTAATTTACTGCTTGGTGACAAAAAACATTTTTGCCGCCTCCACCTATATATTCACTCACTCACCCCGGCACACCAGCTCCTCGCTCCATCGTTCGTTCTCAGCGCTCTCTCAGTTCCCTAATTTAACGACAATCTATCTTCCATTACGAGAAGTTGAAATGGACTACGAAGGAATTCTCCTGGGAATGGGAAATCCTCTTTTGGATATTTCGGCCGTCGTCGATCAAGAATTCTTAGACAAGTAATTAACTGGATTGGCTGCTAGTTCACACACGCACACATTGGTTTACATTTTGATTTGCACGTGTGTTTCATCTTGAGATCTGGTGTTTTAGTATCTGTTTGCAACCTAAACTTTTTGGTATCTATTATTAATTTGTATGTTATTATTTTATTTTCACAGATCTGTATGCAATGCTGAAAGTTTAGCTTGTTTATTGCTATGTTTACATATGTGCTTATGTAATTGTTGCTGTCGTTTTGTTAATGGTGCGTTTTTCAGTTCGTTTGTATGTATCTCAGTTCGTATGCGTAGTTCTGAGGATCTTTCGGTCTGCGTTGAAGCTGATTTGGTTTCTTTTGCACGACAGATATGATATTAAGCTGAACAATGCTATTCTGGCTGAGGAAAAACACTTGCCAATGTAAGTAATTCCATTATTTTTACTTGTATTCTTGAGACTTGAGAGTTGTTCTTTCAAATCTGTTTCCCCAGTAATTAAATTTATGGGATGTGTTTGTGATGCGAATGAATGGTTATTCTGTCGACTTTCTAGTACTTGTAGTGTCCTGATGAATGCGTAAGTTTGGTGTTAAACAATCATCAGCTATGAAATAATTCTCGATCAATATATTTCCCAGGTATGATGAAATGGCATCTAAGTACAATGTGGAATACATTGCTGGAGGTAATAGATCATTGATGAAGACTAGAAAATTTCCTATTGGTTTTGATGTCACACTTGACTCATATACACAGTATCATCATTTATGAGTGTATTTGTGACATTGTGTGATATTGCAATGCAGGTGCTACTCAAAATTCAATCAGAGTTGCCCAGGTACTTGCCTTTCTTGTTTTTGGCTTGATAATCTCGCTGAAGTAATAGTTTCTTGTTTTTACCAAATAATTATTTTCAACTTTGATCTTCAGTGGATGCTTCAAATTCCTGGTGCAACTGCTTACATGGGTTCCATTGGAAAGGACAAATATGGGGAGGAAATGAAGAAAAATGCACAACAAGCTGGTGTTAAAGTAAGTGTTCTGTTTTAGCCCTTTTAACTACAGTCCTGATTTTGCTTATTAAAGGAACAATCAGCATGAGTTTCATATATGTGTGTATGTATATCTTTTACATATCTTCTACTTGGTAAAACATATTTGTTACAACATCAACCTAATTTTCGTGTTATCTTTTATCCCTTAATATTTTTATCAGTCGAGATTCTCAATGAGTAAGATCATAACTATAAATCTATAATGGTAATATTTACTGTCTTGTTCTCATGGTTGCATTAGGTTCATTACCATGAAGATGAATCACCAACTGGTACTTGTGGTGTATGTGTGGTTGGCGGCGAAAGGTCAGTCTCCTAAATGGCTGCTTAAGATCTTACTTTCTTTTTTGGCATGTTTTTATTTACTAAATTGGATTTTACATGAGAGATATAATGAGTAAATTTCTAGATGTCAGTTGAAAGGGTATTTGTGCTAGTATAATAAGAAATAAATGAGGCACTACATATATGCATGTACATGTCTATTTAGAAAGCTTCTCCTTTATGCTCAATTTATTGAGGAGAGAAGTATTATGTAAGATGGGTTAATAACTAAGGCAAGAGGTAAACTTGGTTGCAATTATTTGAAAAATGAGAAAAATACAGGTTGTTTACTAGTTATACTTGTAACATTATATTACATATATATATAAGCTTTTTTTTTTTTTTTTCATTTTTTCTTGGTTGAGTGTCGTTTCACTCCACTAATTACTAAATACCTCCAACCTCTATTAACTTCCTCTGTGCACAAGCACTGCCTGGCCTACCATCCCCACTCAGTGTGACCATTCCTTTGTCCTCAAGAGACCCTCCTCACCATCCCTGCCACACGCAAATATGGAAAGGCATGCAGGCACATGTTTAATAATTTCCCTCATGTTATGTATTCAATTGTAATTGGCCCCATCACATGAACCATACCACTTGAGAGTAGGTATAGTTGAGAATAAATTACATTTTATCTAAAAATATTCCGCAAGCCCCTGATATTGTTGAGAGAAAGGCGAAGTTTTTTTTTATTGCTTTTCTACTGATTTTGCCATTTTTTTGTAATTATAAACATGTTGGGGAATCCTTAATGCTACTGGCAAGGGAGGTCTGTGTTATACGACAATGATAGGGGGTTTATTGGGGCAAGTGTTTTTGAAACATGAAGCAAATAAATCTTTGTTGTAATCCTTGTGAAAATTATGGTTTAACTACCTTGGTTTTTTCTTTTGGTTGAAGTTTTTGTTTATGGATAGTCCTTTTGTTATGCATGCTTTTATTGGACTAAGTATGATGGAACGATATATTGCAGATCACTTGTTGCCAATTTGTCGGCAGCAAATTGCTACAAAACTGATCATTTGAAGAGACCAGAAAATTGGGCATTGGGTAAGTTTTGCATATTTGGTAGTGTTTGGTCCATGTTATGCATTCAATAAAACTTACTCATTTCTCTTTTGACAGTGGAAAAGGCCAAGTACTACTATATTGCCGGATTTTTTCTCACAGTTTCGCCAGAGTCTATCATGCTCGTTGCAGAGCATGCAGCTGCTAAAAATAAGGTTGGAAGTTGGACAGTTTATTTATTGCATATGTTGATACTATACAAAAACCTCCAATGACTGCTTGTGCTCCTAAATTTTTCTGTAGGTTTTCATGATGAACCTTTCTGCTCCATTTATCTGTGAGTTCTTCAAGGATGTTCAAGAAAAAGTATTCCCGTAAGGCCGATTTCTTGATTCTTTTGGTTACCTAGATGATCGGTAAGTAGACATATTGATTGACGGCCTGTTACTATTCGGTTTCAGGTATATGGACTATGTCTTTGGAAATGAAACAGAAGCAAGAACATTTTCCAAAGTTCATGGCTGGGAGGTAATGGTTTGACTTGACCAGATTTACCAATTTACCTCTTTGTTTATTTGTTATGGACTTAACTGTAGCTTTTTTGGTTGAGCAGACTGAAAATGTTGAAGAAATAGCTTTAAAAATTTCCCAGTTGCCAAAGGCATCTGGAACGCACAAAAGAATTACTGTTATTACGCAGGGTGCGGATCCGGTTGTGGTTGCAGAGGATGGGAAGGTGAAGTTGTTCCCCGTAATTCTGTTGCCAAAAGAGAAACTTGTTGATACCAATGGTGCAGGTGTGTGGATTTAATTATTTTTGTTGTATTTAAGAAATTAAGTTCCTGAAAGTCACATATTATTTACTTAAATCGATTTCTACATCAACAACCATATAAAAGTGTTTGCAAAAACTCCTGCTTTTAGGAATTGATTTATTGTAGCAAAAATAAAAATAGTTGAGAATCAAAAGCTGTTAGTGTTTGCAAATAGATGAGAAGTTGGTAGTGTCTGCAAATAGATCAGAAGTTGAGAACTAGAAGTCGTGTTTGGCGAAAAAAAGTTGTAAAAGAGTGCTTATTTGTTTTGTAAAAGTCAAACCAGAAGCAGAATCATAAATCTAAAGTAGTTATCTTCTGCTTTTAGATTTTGAGTAAATGAAGCAGAATCAGAAGCAAAATTTGACATTTGCAAACACTAAAAAATGATTTTTAAAAAGTGATTTTTATCAGCCAAAAGATGAGAAACACTTCTTTTTAGTGATTGCAAACTAGACCATCCTATCTCATGCACACCCCTATTGCAAACACTCCCAAAGTAAAGATAAAACATCGCAACTTTGCACAAGAGGCCGTTTTATCATAATTTAACTTGTGTGGTAATTCCTTTTTGAAGCTTTTAACCTACGATGATGGCTCTCTAATCAAACTTCTTTCCGTTAAGCTACCCCCATCGCCTCTTTTTAGCAAGCCATTTTCTCAGTTTGAAGCTCTTGATTTAAAAAAAAAATTGAAAGTTAACGTTTTTTCTTTTCTTGCAGGAGATGCATTTGTTGGTGGATTTTTGTCTCAGTTGGTTCTAGAGAAACCCATTGAAGATTGTGTAAGAGCAGGTTGTTATGCAGCTAATGTCATTATCCAGAGGTCCGGCTGCACGTACCCAGAAAAACCCGATTTTTAAGAAAGACACCGTTTAATTTCCCCTATCTTTCTATCCTTGGTTGAATTTTGATCGTTGAGAAACTTATTGCCAGTATTTGTATTCATCGCCACCACAATTTCTAAGTTCTTGTTTACATAGAGATTTGATTCCCCAATATCATATTTTTGATTAATTATCATAATATCGCAGGAAATGATATTGAGATGGTTCATTTGTCTTGGATGGTTAAATAATATCTTAATTACAATGTTTATGTGATCTGTTTCAGAAATTGATTTCAAATTTGGAATACATTATGGAGTTTGACTTTTCTGGTGTTTTAAGTTGTTCAATGTTATTATTCTAGCGATGATTGCTGAATGCTAAGTAGCAAGTAATGGTCTATAAATCAGTTGAAAGAATCAAGTTTTGATTTTTATTAAGCTTACAATTTATTTTGTTATATTTAATAAATTGAGTTTGAATGTGGTTTTATCAGTTATTTTTACCAATTAATTTCAAATTGAGTATCAAACTGGTTGGTTTTCAATCCTTGATTCATACCTTAACTAATAACAATTTCGTTCTTCTTGTAAATGACTGATATCTTCATCTTTAGATAACTCCAAAACTTATATGAGTTGCAATTAGTTTTTTTTTCTTTTTTCTTTTCTGCATAACGCTGTTACCCAAAAAGATGATAATTGTTTTAGTTTTCGTTGCATACGAATTTATCTCAAGCAAACCTTTGGCAGCCTCTTTTAAAAGAGTTATTTAATTGAAGAATGATTACCCCTTATTTCATGGAGATACAATTTAGCTAAAGCATGCCCCTCGTGGAGCTTTGTAAATAAGGTGAACATTAGGATATGTCTCAATATGTCAGAGTCCTGAGTTAGTTTAGACCGATTCACCATACACGAAATCATCTTCCAACCTATTACCAAGTGGATTTAAACCTCTACGCTGCGGGTGCCAACGAAATGGACATCACATCACTCAAATTCTTTACGAGTCGAGCTATGCTCTGGGGGCGAGATACTATTTAGCGGATTCAGAAGGTTGTGGTAATTTTATGTCTATAGTTATCTATCATTTACTAGTTTGAGTACAATTCAATAATTATCATTATTTCTACATAATAATTAATAATATTCTTATTTACTAACCCCAAAAGTAATTAATTTGTTTCTCTTGATTAAAACAATAGTTTCATTGTTTCTTAAGAAAATTATTTACCAAAATTGACTTATCAATATTCAGCACATGCACATTGCCTACATCTCTAATCTTGTTTTCACTTGTCATTTTCTTCAGTCAAAAAAAAAAAAAAGTTCTTTATTTCATGTTAGTTTAGCTAGCCAAAGGGGAAGAAAAAAAAAAGTGCAGGTACAATTAGTGCAAATTTCCTCTTTTTCACAGTAGTTTCTTCTCCATTTCCAAGATCCAAGAAACACACGCTAACCCCCCAATCCCAAATCATTGCAATTTTCCCCAATCACATACATTTTTCTCCTCCGCCATGAACCACCAGAATCCTCCACCTCCGCCGCCCATCATCCGCCACGCCACCACCACCACCCAAATCCTGAAACAAACGACGTCGTTGTTCTACTCCCACCTCCTCACCTTCCTATTCCTCTCAACTCTCGTCCTCACCTTCCGCTCCAACGTCCACAGTGCCTCTCACTACCTCTCTTCTCTCATCGACCGCGACCCTTCCTTGAAATCTCTCCTCTCCCGCATCGATTTCTCGGACGCCTCCCGTCTCCACCACCATCGCCATCGCCGCCGACGCGCCTTTCTCCACCTCTCCCGCGTTGGAACTCTTGACGATGATTTTTTCTCCGGAGGTTCTGATTTTGATCGATCCCTCTTTCACCCCTCCTCCAGAAAACCCCTCCCCAATGCCACTCTTGTCATTCTGTCAGACTTCAACCCTGATTACGGCTTCTCCGATTCCGTTGTTGATAACGGAATTTCTTTTCCCGGAATCGTGAAGCCTGGGATTGTCGGTTTTAAATCGGAATTCAAAAAGAATATTACATTTCTGGAAGAGGAGGAAGTCAAATTTGTGGAAAGCAGTTTGGATGATGGCAATACAGTCGTGGATTTGGATTTTCTGATTAAGGGTTTTGAATTGGGGCGTCGAGATGCTACTTCGTTGTTTTTTCTGGCGGGGGTTTTGTCCGCAGCCTATGCATATGTTGTGTTTGCATTTATTGTTACTTATACTTGGGCAAATGGGGTTATTTTCCTAAAAGTGGTGGACCATTTGCTCGGGAATTACAGGTCCTTTTTCCGCACTTTTTGGGATGGATCGAATATCGGGCTCAGGAGGCTTTCAGGTTTTATTTTGATGAAATGGGCTGTGAGGGATGCTCTCGCGCAGCTGATGGGAATATATTTCTTTGGGGATATTGAAGATCAATATGTGTTTTTTAAAGTTTTCTTGAGGATGAAGTTTATGCCGTTTGCCAATTTGGCACCATGGGTTACAGGGCGTGAATGGGACAGTGCAGGCTTCATTGTGATCTGGTTCTTGAGTGACTTGATTGTAGGTTTAATATTTGCTGTTGATTCTTGGGTTGCAATTGTCGACTCAAGGAGAGGTGGCAGAGAGATTGTTAAAGAAGGTTGCCGCATATTGGTAGCATTGTTTTACCCTGCTTTCGAGATAAGATGGTTGGAAGCAATCATTTGTGGGTCTGTGGGGAGGTGGATGTTGAAGAGGATGTTTGGGGAGGTTTTTACAATGTTTTTTCAGTCATTGATGGAGGTGTATTTCATGGTGGCTTGGCTGATTTTTTACTTTGCAGCGAGGCAAAAGGACGATACTGCCCTTGGAAGGACATTTGGTCGTAGAGAATTGGAAGGTCTTCTTGATATTGCTAGGTGATACTCAATGTGAATTGGTAAAGATATCTGTTGATAGCCTCGAGTTCTCGTACTTGAGTGTGGTAGCTGGCTTGGTTGCAACGCTGAATAGCGGTAACCTTTTTGGTGCTTTTGTTGTTCATTTGAAACAAATGTGAATTAGCACTGCCATTGTTTGGTGATGTCACCATTTATGCAGTTGTATGTACTTCATGATGAAGAAATGATGTAAATCTCCGTGCAATTTCATCATGTGTATACAGCTTTGCAACCTATGCTTTTTTGGAATTCGAGAATGTAATATTCTTGGTATTGATACTGAAAACTGACAATAAAGTCTAGTTGTATGCTGAAGATTGTTAAGTGTAGTTCATACAAGCATATACTATTTGTTATTGTTTTTTTGCTCTAAATGAAGTTGCAGCATTAATGTCTAGTTTAGCATGTCACTAGCTTCTGTTAACACACTAAAATTCTCTTTCTTTGGGGCATTGATGCTGCACTGATTTTTCATCATAAGTAGTGATCATTACATTCTTATGCAATCATGGGAGAATAATTTTTGTTACTATTTCTGAAGTGTACTTTTGTTCGTTTTGGAAAAAATGATTTTGAAGTTTAAAGCAGCATGATAGTTGGTACAAACATATTTTATTTGAGTTTATCATTGTGTTGAAGGCTACTTACTCCAAGTACAGAATCAAATTTCTTTGCAATGGGGTTAATTCTATTGTTGGATAATAGTTCAAATTCTTGTTTTGAAGCTTGTTTTGGTATCTTGGATTGAGGCCAAAAACTTGAATTAACAAAGACGAAACATTTAGATTAGAAAATATACAATCAACATAGGGTCTGACAAATTTGAATTACTAACTTTATGAGCTATATTGCAAAAAACTGGAATCAAGCTACTAAGAAGTCGTCTGTTGCTTATTTTCTGAGTAATGCCAAGTGTGGTTTTCGTCACAACAATACTCGCTGTACCACTGTCATTTCTCCTGATGAGAACAATAAGCTATCATCGAGTTAACATATTTAGGTACCAATATGTTACTCATCTGTTAGAATTGCAGATTGTCAGTTTCCTTTATTTCCAATTTAATGGTCCTTTTTTTGCTTTTTCTACTGCTGCTACAACATTTAAACGTCTGGGTGACGGATCTTATTTGGCCTTCATTGCAACAAATCAATATGAAAGACCGGAAGTTGCAGAGCTGTTTTTCCTTTGTGATTGGAGTCAGCATCATAACTAGGCTTAATTTTTAAAGAAAATTATTGAACTTTTGTCAAAAAAAGAAAGAAAAAACTGATTGCATGGATTATTAACTAAAACTGCTTATTTTTTTTTAATAACATGCATTTACTCTATTATGAATACCTTTTACTATGGGGTATGGTAAACTCCGTTTTCTGGGGTTCTTAGCAATATTTGGACAAGGACACAACACGTTCATTCCGTCCTAACGAAACCAGAAATCTCTGCGTTTTAATTGCAGTTGCAAAATCACAACTTCACCAAAGCTAGTGGCTTCTTCTTAATTTAGCAATTATGAAGTTTCGGAATAGCGTCGAACAAGGTTAAAAGTTGTAGGCCTGGTTTCGATAAAAGAGTTTCCCTTGGTGCCCTTATCACAATGTGCAGGCTTCTCATTTCTGGCCATTTTATGCAATGTATTAGGATGTCTACTATGTTGCTTTGCATTGCTTCTGTCACCTTAAATTAGTGTTGCTATATTAAAGCTATCTTACATGTATGCAGATAGTTCAAAGCTGCCATTTTGGACTGTTTGAATAAGTAGTGCATGAATCATGAATCTAAGTGCTCTGGAATGATTACAAGTTTTGCTGAGTAAGTTAAATGAGCAAGTGCCATATGCTCGAAATCGATAAATTTGTAGCATTAGGTCATATAGCTTAGAAAATGTTTAGCTGAGCTCAACAAATCTCAAAATTGAGGAAGAATGTTAACCAGTAGATACCTCCCAGTGGAATATACCTGGGAGCTGAAGTTGAACCGACCACTTCATACAAAAAAATCGAGTCGAGTTGAGTCTTTGAGTGCTCCAGCTCCAGGTAAAATATTCGACGCACTTGGACAATTACTTTCCGATTAAAACTGCTATTCAGTACATACAATAATGAATATACACTTTGCTCTTGAAATAGTGTACAGTAGGTTATGGAAATACTCTGTCAGAGTTAAATTACAATGAATGATATCATATCACAAGATTTTTAATGCAGCTGAATTTTCATACGCAGATGCATAGCCGTCGATCCGGCGGCGATTTGGCGCACTGAACCACACTAAGGAACATATTCTCGTCGCAGGGTATACAAAGTCTCGAATCTGCAGTGAAATCGTACACTTCTCGAGCTTGATCCAGCAATGCCTGAAAGAGTGGATTTTTCAGTAAGGTAACCTTTATCACAAACCTCTTATGATATTCTCCTACATACACTACCAAATGACCCTTCGGGACGTCGCTCGGGACGATCTTGTCTTCTTGCAGGGACGACGGCCACAACGGCCATTTACAGCACACGTCACACGCCGCAACAGAAGGTTCGACTCTTCGTCCCATAACTCTCCATTTTTTCTTGCACGCTTTGAGAAATTTCCCGTTCGTGATATTCATCTTATCTCGTCTGTCTTGTGCCTGTGTGTATGATTGCGCGTAATTGGAAGTTTTTTGGTAGTGATGATGTTTGAACTATGAAGAAAGGTTTATATAAGAGTGGGAAAAAAAAGAGCCAATGTGTTGGAACATTAAATGGTTGACATAAGTGTGTGTAGCTAAGAAGCAAGTTAAGTGTGAGGGTGATTTTTTTAATAAGTGCAGGTTGCTCTGCTGTACTTTTCTTCTCTTGATTATTTAGTATTTACATCTCCATACGAAATCGTACGAACATGCATTGCATGATTTTAGACTAATATTTTTTTTTCCTCTGTGATCTTTTGAAGTTTTAAAAGTTAGACCCACCAATTGAGAAAGGAATAGATAAGATATGAAAAGAGGGATGGGGGAGATAAGCTTCTTGGGCAAAGTGCAATATCCACTTATAACTCTCATCACCATTACTTTGAGATATTGTTAAAAATTAATGCATCTTTTTTTTTTCTCTTTCTATATGTCCCTTATTCTGATTGTTTTATAAGATGGAGATGCAAATGAACATTTTGCCACTGTTCTAAAAAGCGCTAGGCGCTAGTCGGCGGTAGACTGGGCGGGGTTAAGCGGGAATCGGAAGAATAAATCAAGGCGGACAAGGAGGGCTTAGTGCCTAGGCAGGGACTAATCGGGGCTAGGCGGAGATTTTTAGAACAATGTTTTATTTAAGCTAAATTTGACCAAGACAACACTAAAGGGTTGGTGAGTGGGGGTGTTCTAGAAATGGGGTTAACAGTAATTAATGGATAAATATGGACTTTAGTTGAAGTTCATAAATCAGCCGACTATTGCCATGATTGTGATATAATTTGGCGTTTAATGATTTTTTATATATTTTTTTTAAGACTAACTATTGGAAAATTTGTGATTATCTAATTGTCCTTGTAAGTGGGCAAGTTATCTTCTTGTTCTTGGTGAGTACATGGAGTACTGGCCGTACTGTGGTATTCTTTATGTAGGCACATAACTTTATCCCTGACTCACTCAAGAAATGTGACAAATTTTGCAAATCTTTTAATCTCTGCTTTCTGACCAAGTCACCATGCTTATAATTGCAAGAAGGAATTTATGCATGAGCAACAAAACAAATACAAGATACCCTTAGGTTTAAAGAAATCACACAGCCCAGTTAAAATATAGGGGTAATTACAAAAAAATCCTGAGGTTTTGGTAATTGCAAAGAAATCCAGAGCAGTTTCAAAATTATAGAAACTCCATTGAGGTTTGATTCCATTATGCACTTTGTCCCACTATTAGTTGACTGGTCGAATTTACCGATGTCGCCCAATATTTTATAATTACATCGCTCGACTTTTCTAAATATTACAAATATCCGAAAATTTGTAACACTTAGAAAAGTCGAGGGATGTAATTGAATAAATTAAGACGAAAAGTTTGGGTTATTTGTGATATTCAGAAAAAGTAAGGGATGTAATTGTGAAATATTTGATGTTGTTAGCCGGTGTCTTAAGAATCTAACCCTTAGGCCGAGGCGATTTTGTCCAGATCGCTGAAAAATCTTCTCGGCGAAAAATCAAACCTAGGCGCCGGCTTAGACGGCCAAAAACCGGGCCTAGGTTGGCTAGGCGACCAAAAGAAATTAAAAACTAAAAAAAACAAAAAGAAGCCCGTCGTTTTCGTAGGCACTGGGTTGTCATCCTACTAGCGCCTAGCGATTTCTTCAACATTATCATTAATTAAACATGTAAGAGAAAATCAAACCATTTATATAATTTTGAAACTTTTGTATTTTTTTTAAAATAATAATCCCTAAAATATTTTTCCATTACTTCTAGGACGAGTTCTCATTAATCTAACTAGTAGTCTCATAAGAACCTTATGTATTTTTGTCTTATTCGTTAACCAAAATGTGGATTTTTGGTCATAATCTGTTTCTATTCCTTCTTTTTCGTTTGGTGTTTGTTCATTTGGTAGGACTCAAAAACTAGATTGTTAGAATATTAGTAATACATGTTACCATAAAATGAGGATTAAGGTGGCCAGTTGGGAGACAACCCACATCGATTTTTGGCAAACAAAATGGAAGCATATTTTGTATGGTTGAAAAAATGCATTCAGTTTTTGCCATTCTCATTAAATTCTACATGAAAAAAGATGATAGCTCTCAAAATCTGAGCTGTAATGTGTGTTGATCTATCTTTTGGTTTCCATGAGAATGTATGTATGTATGTATGTTAATATTGATGTGATATATCAACTATCATCCATCTGAGCAGAAGAAACATAATTGAGAAGCCAGCAAACTGGTTCATCCCCTAAGGACTATATTGTTCATGTATCATTCAAAGCTGTGGAAACATATACTACAACAAGATTCATTGTTACTATTACAACATACCAACACTTGGCCTATTTAGCATCATTTTGAATTACTTGTTCTAATTAAGGTTGCAGAAATCGCTAGGCACTCATCGGTACAACCCGATGCCCAGGAACAATACTATTTCTTTATCTTTTTGTTTTAATCTATCTTTAGCCGCCTAGACATGCACATAGGCCCGGTTTTCGGATATACGATTTTCCACCAATTTGGACTTAATCGCCTCGGCCTAGAGGCTTCTAGTAAGGCTAAAAAACGAACCAATCTACTCGATATTCGATCCGAAATCGATCGTTAAAAGATCGTTTGAGCTCGGTTCGTTAGCATAATGAACCAATCTTGAACACATCTTTTCGTCTGATAAGATGTAAAGCTCGGCTCGAGCTCGATTCAATTAAAGCTACTCGAGCTTCATTCGTGGCCAGCTCAACTAAAGCTCGTTCGAGCTCGATCGATTTATAATCAAACCAAGCTCAAACATTTGAAGCTTGATTAAAATTTAAACAAACTCGAACAATACTATTTTTGGCTTGGCTCGACTCGACTCATTTATACCCCTAGCTTCTAGCACATAGGCCGATCTTTACAACAGTGGTTCTACTACGTAATTCATCATGCATTTATGAATGTGAGAATCCAACATAATTAATGGGAATACTACAAAAGCTAATACAAGTATTATTTTGTGGGAAACTAGTAACATATTCTTGTAAATCTCAAGTTTGAGGGCAACTTATGGTAATAGCAAAAGCACCCACAAGCATGGACCCTTTTGGATATTGCAAATTTTACTATATTGTATCCATTGTTCATCATATATAAAATTCTATACATGAAGAATATATTATATATAACACATTAAACCCTTTAATAATACTAAGATTTACAATAGAAAATCGTACGCAAGATATTTTAAGTAATTTAAGACACTCCAACATAAACGGAAGAGGAAAATGGTGTGTCTTAATTAAGGAAACTTTTCCATGGATTTGAACAAGGAAGCTTCATGTTGTTTTGATTGGGCATTATTAATAGGATGGAATAAAGAGCACATGAGAAGTGGGCCCTATTTGGGCCCCATTTGGGCTCACGAGGGTTAGGAGACATGCATGTTGTTGACACCTCAAAACACTTATGTGCATCTCTGATAACCGGCCACAAGCCCATTACTCCCTTTTTATTTTATTGCACATATATATCTTCAATCAATTATGTTCGAAATAATTGTTGTACGAAATCAAATTTTTTAATAATTAGTAAGATTTTATTCTCCTTCTAAATAAAATAATCATATTAATTAATTAAGCCAATTCTTTTTTTTTAAAAAAAAACTTTTGGGATGTGTTGAGAGAGAAGGTATAATAATATCTATTGATGATTGAAATGGATATATATTGTAATGGGGAAGGGGCAATGATTTGATTTGATTTGATTTGATACTGAATTAATTAAAGCATCACGTGTATTTCTTCAGTTTTTGTAGAGTATTATTATATTTATTAGCTGGCACTTGGCCCTATTTAATTTCTTTCAACTAAATTTTTTGACCCTCTTATTCCACGACGTTTTGGCCGTTTGGATCTTCAACATTTTTTTTAATTAAATTTTCGACCTTTTGGGGTGCCAAAAGAAAAAAGAAGATAGAATTTTACGCGTTAAAGAGAAACATTTTCAATTCAAACTGTTTAAGAATTACCACCAAGATACATTTATTTAGCAAAACGTATAAGGATATGCATAAGTTGAAGGGGGAAAAAAGTAATATTAATGAACATGTTTTGGTATAGCTCAGTTATGATCACGGTATTTATTTTGACGTGATTCCATAGTTTATTGAATATGAATATTATGCAATATTTTTTTTTTTTTTGTCATCAAAATTCAAAGTTAAGACTAGTTACCAAGAATTTTGAAATCAATGAAATGGCGAAAATCGCCTAATTCTTCCTTCTTTTTTTTTTTTCCACAAATTTTTCATTTTGATGTTCCTAGCAACAAACTAATAAAATAAATATTTGATAAAACTATGCTTGCCAAAGAAAAGAAAAACAAAAACAAAAAATATCAGTGTGGCTGCTGGGATTCGAGCCCAGGTCTCCACGGCCACAACGTGGAATTCTCACCACTAAACTACAGCCACTGTTGTGAACTACCTCGTGCTTTAATTATATATACCCAAAACAAAAAAAGAAAATGAAACTATGAAGAGTTAATATAGCTAGTGGGTTAGGAACTTAAGTTTATAAGTGGATAAACACTAACTGAATTATGCTGATTTAAATTGACATTTGACACTAGTAGAATGATTACTACCATTAAACCAAGAATAATAATAATTTAACCAAGTAAAACAATGTACACAAATAAAACTGATTTAACTAAGTGAAAAGTACACCTAAGTCTCCTTAGGTATTTTCTCAAAAAAAAAAAAAGTCTCCTTAGGTAAGCTCAAGTTCGGGTTCACTTTCGGAACTTTGAGTGGATCACCTGCAATAGCTCGGATGGCTCCTAGCTAAAGCCTTCTGATGCTTAAGTCGAGTCGTGAGATAATGAAGTAAGGATAGTTGGGTAATTAAAGTAAAGAGTAAAAATTCAACCTTCTTGATAAATGTACCCGAATTTTATATTGGTAATTATATATGTTCATATAGAACCATGTGGGATCATCTGAGAGTCTTATTATCAGAGAATCAATTAACACAATGGATTTGGGTCGGGTTTGACAAAGTACGTGGACCCTAGTTGGGGTCAAACCTGACGTCATTTAGTAGGGGTAAGATGGTAAAATTACGTTTTTGGTATATCAAATAACATCTTAGATATTAAAATTTAATCCCACCAAGACTAAATTTACTTCTTATGACTGCATATCCACCTAACATTTTGCTATTTACCAACTGGACGAGGAAAATTAGACTTAAATTAAATGATTGAAGAAGTCTCGTGATATTATAGTGTTTTCATAATTCCTTTTTTTTGGCCAAATTTTAAGTTTTAATTTAGGGTTCTTTCCTTTAAAGTCAAAAATCAATACTCTAATACTGAACATATATCAGGGACTATTTAGTAAGATTTCTATCATCATTTTGAGGCATTTTTTTTATGTACAATTAGTAGACTTGCCAATTGGCCGGCCAGGACCAAGCCCATCAAGCCAAGTCATAAAATCTTACCAGTCGGGTCGAGCTGAAATTTCATCGATGGCCTAGCCAAGTCCAATACGTTGGTTTTCGGTCGAACCGTTGGACCCTATCGGGCTTAGGATTATTTTTGTTAAATAAGATAATGGATGACAAATAAATATTTTAACAAAATATTATATCACTTTTTGGGGATAAAAATAAAAATGAATCCAGCCCAGTCTTATATGGGGTTTCTGGGGCCATTTTTGCCCGCTGTTAACCAGTGGATTTCTATCCCCTGATGAAAGAATGACCTAATTTTCATTTCTTACCATCTGCTTACAATTTGATTTAATCTTTGAAGGGCAATTAAAATATTTAAATGAAAAAAGGGATTCAATTATGTAATAGATTGTGCTTCAAAAAGCCTCCTACTGTCCTACACATCCTGATTTCCACTACAATTAAACCATTGATATCATAAAACACCCAAAACAGTAAATCCATAAACTCTCAAGTTGACTTTGTGATTAATAATCCCACTTACAAAGTGGAATTTTCCTATTTAGGCAACTAATTTGGACAAAGAAATTTCACTTTCCTATATTAAAAAAACACTAGAAAGGTAAATAATTGCTCACCCACTCAGCCTTGTCTAGTTATTGGTGATACCCCATATAAAATTTTAATACAATCCAACAAATTACAGTACCAAGCAATCTATTATATGTATCTCCAAGTGAAATTCCTTGTTATTAAACCAGATTATTTCTGCTTAAACCAGGTGAGTCAACTGAAAATATACATCAAAACCATATTTTTTTATTTCAAACGCTCGTATTAATTAGGCTCATGCATGCATGTTATATCATGAAAATATACACCTTTATCATTTGAGTATAGTTGAAGAAGTCATATATATGAATCTTTGGTACTAGAAATCAAAAAGCTCTTAATTAGTTGTTTTAGAAGTTTGTCTGAATCAAGAATGCTAAAAGTACGTTTTTTAATGCTCTTACGTTCGCTTATGTTTTGATTCTATTACTATATGAGATCTCTTATTTCCTGCCGTGTTTAGATTAATATAGTACTAATATATTAATGAATGTCATGCAATAATGTAAAAATCGGCCTTTTGGCCGAGACGATTATGTCCAAGTCTGTAGAAAAATCGTCTCGGCCAAAAATGGAGTCTAGGCATCTACCTAGGCAACCAAAAATAAATTAAAATAAAATAAAGGGATGATTACAAAAATCACCCCTGAGGTTTGGGTTAATTACAAAAAAAACCCAGATCTTTTTGAAAATTGCAAAACATCCCTTGAGATTTAAACATTTTACTCTCTTCATAGACAATAACATTTGAAACATACCCATTACCTTTATAAAACATTACAATTATCACCTTAATCAAACCTTAAGGGGCTTTTTGTAGTTTTCAAACATCTATGGATTTTTTTGTAATTAACCTAAACCTCGGGGGTAGTGTTTGTAATTATCCCTAAAATAAAATAAAAATAGTATTGTTCCCAAGGCTGCTGCCCGATTAGCGCCTATCGATTTCTGAAACTTTGATGCCACATGTATAAAATGATGCACGTGACATTTATATGGTGTATTGAATAGAACACCGTACCGAATACAGGATGGAGATGATAATTTATGTGGCTTAAGCTAAATGTCTAATGAGTTTCTATCCTGGATATTGGATTTGCTGCTAACGTGGTATAATTTTTTCTCTATTTTGTTGTCTTATATAAATTAAAAATGCAGACTGGACGTACGAAGAAAATGAAAGTGGTGGCGTTCGTCTTCATCTCATTGATGACTTCACTATGCTTTGCAGCTCCTCGGAGAGCTCTACTTAGCAGTGTAAGAAATAACGTCGGAGAAAGTGTGGCGGAGAATATAAACACAAATAAAGAGAGAATTCCAGATGGAACCGTAGAAAACCATCATAACATACCAAGACAGTACTATAATCAGTGGGGTGACAGTTCCAATGGAGGAGGAGATGACAATGGTAATAATAATAATAATGGAAGTGGTTAAAATCAAGTCCTATGTATGTAGACAATGCTTTATTACTTATTTTGCTCTTCTTGTTTTGTGTCTTAGACAATAAATTGTATGTATGAGTTTTTAAGTGATGCGTAGTTAACAACGTTTGATGCTTGTGTATTTTTGAGCTCGCCTTTGTATGTTACTCGTGTATAATAACCTTCCAATCGCCTGTGTTTCCTTTGTCCTTTTTCTTTCATTGTGTTTTTTTCTGCACTTGCCTTTGTAACTAACCCATCTAGATTGTTAATTGTGCACCTGAAATATACATGATCTAGTATATGTTACCCCTGGAGGAATACACCAAATCTAGTATTTACATTTACAGTAGATTTGCATACAATACGCGTCTATTGTATGTGAATCTATGTATATCAGGCCGTTATTCACATGGAACATTCATTCCAGGTGTAGCAAGGATAAAATCGGGAAACAAAATAAAGTGCCACTTGGAACAGGACAAATCTCGCCATTTTCAGTCTTTAGACAATAACAAGGGATAATTACAAAAACTACCCCCCTGAAATTTAGACTAATTACAAAAAAATAAACACTTATCTTTTAATGTTACAAATGCCTTCTTGTATTTGTTTCTGTTACAAACTGCATCCTAAAGAGGGAATTGTTAGGTAAATACACACCTCAAATGGGTGTTTGTAACACTTAAGGAGTATTTGAAAAATAGCTGTCGTTTTTTGTAATTTGGCTAAACCTTAGGGTAGTTTTTGTAATTATCCCTAACAACAATTTTGGCTACAAGTCGCAAGATGATACCCCAGTTTCGTGCGTAACCTTGTTTTAGTAGTTGAGATGGCAATTATAGCACAAGTCCAGTAAAGATTCATAACACCATGCATTCAGTATGCTCATACTGTTCAAAATCAGACTAAAAAGGTTTTCAAAACTCACTCCTGAGACTGTTTAGGATAGACATGCAGCATTACACGGGCGAAAGCTTTAAACGTACAAAAATTGCCTAGCCGTACTAACACAAGGAATCAATTTTCATTAATACTTCGTAAGATTTTTCTATAGTCATTCAATGTAATATCCGTACTTCTATCCGGAGAATCATGGTGAATATGTGAAATCTTGTGTTTTCGACCTTTGGGATAAGGATACATGGTAGCCAGTTCACAAACACGGCGCAGGATGGACTTTGGCAGAGGACGCCAAGCTAGATTTCGTTTCTTCTCTCCCTGCATCGATTTTGATATTCAGAAGAAAAAAAAATCACAAAAACTACCCCTGAGATTTACTCTAATTACAGAAAAATTCAATTATATTTTAAAATTACATATACCCCCTTAAGATTTTACAAATACCCCTTGAGGGTGCAATTTGTAAGAAGTAGAAACATATGGCAATGGGCATATTTGTAATTTCGAAAGATAACTGTTCTTTTTTTGGTTAATTAGGCTAAGGGATAATTACAAATGCCCCCTTGAGGTTCGGGCTAATTACAAAAAACTCCAGAGGTTTTTGAAAATTACAAGAAAACCCTTGAGGTTTAATTTCTCTTACATTTTCCTCATTCATAAGCAAAAAGTATTTCAAAATCCCCACTAATATTTGTAAAAATATTACAATTACCCCCTTAATTTTTAGACAAAACCAAACCTAAGGGGGCTTTTTGTAATTTTGAAACATCTTGGGATTTTTTTGTAATTAACCCAGACCTCGGGTGTTTTTGTAATTATCCCTTAGGCTAAACCTCAAAAGTAGTATTTTGTAACTACCCCTAATAGAAAACACTCTTAGTAAGAAATGATGGAAAGCAACCTGTCGATTGCCTTGTCCCTGTAAACCACTTGCTTTCAAGAGATTTCGCCATTTGTCCTGTGTAAAATCAGGAGCAACAGATAACATCAGATCGCCTACATGAAAATATCGAAAAGTGCATCACAGAGCATGGCCAAAGAGGAAGGCGCGTTCACCTTGAGATCTACAGAGGTACGATGGGCAGATGCAGAAAAGAAAAGCTTCTTTATTCGACTCCATCTCCCAACACCATATTCAGAGACACCGTCGATTAATTTTTTAACTTCTGCAATAGTCCATAACCTATGATGCTTCCTCCGACCATTAACTTCTTCAGGGCTCTCTGCAGTGGGATAGTCATCTATTTTCTCTTGACGTATCAGACAGTCAGCCTTTTTCTTTGGACTCGCTGCAAGGACACAGTCAATCTTTTTCTTACTTGGGGCCACGAGACGGTCATCCCATTTCTTTAAATGAGCTGCAATACCATTCTCGTCCCTTTTCTTCTGACTTGCTGCCACGACACTATCATCTCTTTTCTTTAGACGAACAGCTGTGTTACATTCGTCCCTTCTCTTTTGATTCTCTGGAGTGACAAGGTTATCTTTCGACTTAATGATGGGATTTCCTCTATCGGAACCACGCACCTGTTTAAATAAAGTACCAACCTTCATTATTTTGGAATCAATGCAACATAATATTTAAAATTTGTAAATTTGCACAAACAAATCCAGAAACAATATGAAGATGAATATTATAAACAATAAAGAATGAAATTAATATTTTTCATTCTCTTCTTGCTTGTGATTTCTTTTCCTTTCACACTGGGAAATGAAGGATTGCACGTGGAATAATCCCTTCCCATTGTGTAAATTATCAGATATTTCAATTACAGTTCAGAAGCAACAGTAACAGCAGATACTAGACTAGATTACTTAGATGTGAAGTTCAAGACGGCAAAGGTCAAGACAGAAAACTGAAATATCAAATCCATGTCCAGACAGTACAATAAAGGCTTAATTGCAAAATTGGTTCGTAACTATAGGGGCTAACAATTTTGGTCCTGGAAATATTTTAGGTAACAATTTTGGTCCTCTAAATATTTTAGGTAACAATTTTGGTCTGTAAATAGGTAGCAATTTTGATCCTATAAGATTTTGGTTCTCTGCAATTTTGATAAGTTCCAATTTGTGCATTTTTTGTCCTACAAGCTCTAACTTTGTGCAATTTTGGTCCCACTGGGTTTTTCAATATTTAATTTGTTCCCACAATACCCTTGACATTTAGCCAACATACAAAAATACCCAAAATCTATTGAGTTTTAAATGTTACAGGACTGGAATTGCTATTTTGACTAAAGGGTAAAATTGTACTGCCAAATCAAAAAGTTACAGGACTAAGATTGTCAACCCCTAAAGTTACAGGACTAAGATTGCAATTAAGCCGTACAATAAACAAAGGCATTTGGAACTAAGGAACAAGTTTCAACCATTCACCCACCTCCTCACCACCCACCCCACCCCATCCCGAGAAAAAAGAAAAAGAAAAATGCACCACCAAAAGAAAACTGAAGATAGAAGAAAGAGTAAAAAGTGAGTGCATGGACACAGGAACAGGGAGAGCAACCAGTTTGTAGCAAAACCATATAATTAGGTAATGATTAGAAGATATATTGCTCTTAAACTTACCATATCATCTGCAGGGCTTTTCGGGCATTCTTTATGCACTAAAGAACCGAAGGGCACTTGAATAGCTACGACAGAAGACTCTTCAGCAGGCAATATCACTTCCCTAGATCTTATATGACACTTCTTATGATCCTTAACTCCTGGAGACTTATGCTTAAGAATTGAAGAAGAGACCTCCCGCCTTCTTTTAGAATGTCTTGAAATCGGATCTGCTAGTTCATCAATGTACCTCTGTGTGGGCTTACGTGATCTCTTTTGCGTAGGAAGAGCACCACTGCAGCTAGCTCGAGTCGACGTTGTTTCTAATGCATTGTTGGCCTCACCATTTTGTCCGTCACCCGAAATTCATCATTTTTCTCACTCTTTGGATTGCAAAACATCTCAACTGAAGGGGAAAGGCTAGTATCGTTCCCGTCAGATAATATATCTTGAAAAGAGCAGCTTGAAATATCCTGAAACTTGCCAATATCCTGTAAAGTACACGATATTGGTGATTTCAGAGGCTTCTCCTCAGCCAGTGTTTCGGACTCATGGCAAAGACTAGGAATTTCACCAAAGTCGGAGCTATCGACATTAAGTTGATCGTTCGGCAATTCCATTATTCTAAATAGATCTGTTTTCCAAGGAGTGTCCATACCGGCACTAGATGATGGAACTGGATTGTCTGAAACTGAAGTCTGCAAGCATTCGCTTGAACCATAATCCAGGTTTGTTATACTTTCAGCAAATTCAAAACCTGTATACCCTTTTTTGGGGGGGAATAGGGGTGGGGAGGTAATAATGTAAACTTGAGGTCTATAAAAGATAATCAGAACAATTGAAAACAAAAAAAAATGCCCACCTAGAAGATACTCTTCCCCCATGCTACAGAAGTCATTTTGCAGTCGAAAATATCCAACTTCAACTTCGCTACTTACTGAATCATGTACCTACACATGACCATCTTTGACATCAAATAACATATGTAAGCAGATGTTCATCCACGAGATTAGTGTAAAAGGATAAAGGGATACAGACACTGACGTAAATCCTCTACTGTGCTAAAAGGTAGAATCTCAGTACTGCACACATTTATTTAAAATATATGCACAATGTATACGTAACATGAGGCACTGTAATGGTAATCACAATATGGGGAAACAGATGTATGCATGTACTTAGTGATCTACAAAGCATCAATTAAACAAATTATTAATATCACACTAAAAGTAGTAACCAAGATTTATATATATAAAAAAAAAGAACAATTAGATTACACTTCATCACATATCGCAAAGGATCATGCTCAACCATTAGTTGAGAAGAATAACCATGACATACATCTCGATTGAGAATATCTTCCCCTTCCTGAGCAATACCAGTATTTGTTACACCTGCAAAAATTACAAACTTATGAGCAACAACAGGGAATATCCCAACAAACAATCAAACAGACAGGAACGTTAAGAATCGGGATACACTGACTATATCCAAAATGATAACAAAGAATCGCATGTGTGTCAATCCAATTCAAAGAAGAACTAGCTCAAGGGAATTTTTTAACATGATTTGAGAGGGGGAAAATGGAGGACAACTTTCTTAGGCTACAATTGAAGAAAATGGAATGATAATTCATTTATGCAGAAAGATACAATAGTTTTCAGGGAATCTACTCGAAGAAAATCAAAATAATCAATGGAACAAGCTACCACTCCTTCCTGACAGAATAATAACAATAATTACTTGAAAATAGAGATCATTGATCTGCTTCTTACGGAAGTTTCACATATTACACGTAGAGGATAATGGATATCACAACTAAACACAGGCAAGATACAACTCCATAAAATGCTAAATCATCAAGATAAATGGTTCCTGACAGATTCTTTCTAACATATCCTTTTTCCTCATCTTACTTGCGTACATATATTTCACAAGTATCTGTTCAACTCAATCCTAAAACCATTTACCAAATCAGAGAAATAATTACCCAGTTATTACGTTTATTTGTGTACAGGAGGAGAGAAAAGTTAACACTGCTTAATTTTAGGGTAATACCAAAACTGCGGGTAACATCTTCCATGTCCATGACATTCTCTGGAATCTTCTCATTAAAACACATGACACTATCAACTGAGACATGCCCATCTTGGGGTTCTACAAGCAGACGCTCAACATCAATTGTCCCATCTTCAAATCCAATTGTTGGAGGTCCATTCTCCATGACCTGATAAATATTTTTGATAATAGGAGAAGTATTCTATTCAAAATTAACTATTAGAATAAAACCTTCTATTTAAAATAATCTGGCAGTAATGCATGCTCAGCACAAATAACATAAAACAGAAAGAAAACCCAAAAATCTCCAATCATGGGGGCAATGAAGTGACAAAATCACTGTCTCCCCAATGTATGTGTCCTCAGACACATTTATAGCCACTCCTAAGTTCCATTTCATCAAAGTCCATTCAGCTCATATTAAAAAATAGGTTTAACAGCAAAATGATTTTTGTCTTTATCTAATAAAATGCAAAAAGATAATTCAGTATCATAGACCAACACCTTAATATTAAATTTGCATTGGAATAGCTTGCATTTCTATAGGGCTTTATTACAATGTTAATCGAATCAAAGATAAGCCACAGATTCAGTAACACTAACAAATGATGAGACCTCGGTAATTCCAATCGAGAATGATGTGAAGGACACAAGTATAGTTCCCTTAACAACAGCTAAGATTGTGATGTTATAAACATTTGTAGACTTTATAAGAAATACACTACATGGGATAATATACTCTAGGTTCCAAAATATCGTCTTCCAACAATGAATATTCAAGCTGAATGATCCTCCATAAAATAAATAGGTTCAACCACCAGAAAACAAGTTTCATATAGCAACTGATGATAAATCCACAATTCATCAGTGTGTGCAATAAAAAATTCAATGTTGCATGGCATTGAATTTGATATGAGGCAAACCTAATAAAGTAATTATACATAAGAAGGTCAACAATTTAAGATAAAGTTTTTTTTTTTTTTAACAATGGCAATCATTCAACAAACTATTCAGCTACAACATTAAATCCCAGTTCAATCCAAATGCAATATTTTCCGCCAGAAAAATCCCCAATTTCAATGCATTGCCTTATACCCTTTTTTCTAGAGTGATAATGCATAATTATTGATTTTAACTTCGATTATCCACTCTAATTGCATTGCACTCAGGCATGTGAACATTCACAAAACTCACAGTAATCTACTCGAAACACTTCTCTACACAATTTGAACAATTATCATACACCAGCTCATCATTCCTCAACCTCCAAACACCCCCAGAAAGAAAAGCAGCACAAAAAAACAAATCTAGCAGAATAAAGATCAGAGCAACACCAAAATTACAGAAATTTAACTCTACAATACATAATCCAAATACAAAACACAAAAGGGGGTAAATTAACATACCAATTAGCTAACCTAATGCTTCAGTTCGCCTGAGTTGTCTCTTGCACTCTGTGTGTGTGTGTGTGTGAGAGAGAGAGAATAATAAGAGAGAAAAAGTGCGTGGGAAAATGGGATTAGTAAGTACAGTGACACAATTTATCGACGGAATCGAAAGAGGTTTTACAAAGGTGTAATGGAATACATGATTTGGCGTCCGCCGTACTGAAGAGCGGTTATTGTGTGCCACTGTGACAACGACACCTAGTCCTGTAGGCCCTCCTGGCGCTATTCTTTAATTTTAATTTATGTTAAAAAATATTCATGTCCTGTCTTAATCTTGTCAACCAGGATTCAACCTACGTCTTACATTTTCAACAGAACTATTAATAAAACTAATTAAGAATGTTACAAATTAATGGATAATAAAATAATACGGTGGCAGTCCCTCACACTGGCACGAACACGAGGAATAATTTTAAATTTAATTTGACCCAAAAATTTCTACGAGACATCCAAACATGACTAATATAAATCCGAACGATGTTATCAATTTGTCTAAAACGTTATTATTTTATATTTTTATTAACTTTCGATATATTTTAAGTATAACTTAAAATCAACCCAAAATCAAACACAAATTTGATCTCATGAGTCATGACCCGAATTGCACCCCTTAAATAAACATTGTGTCAACCCCGTCATACTTTGAAAATGACCAACACTGAAATTCATAAGTTGAGGGGTTCTAACTTCTAAACGTCTTTTTCAAATTTTTTTGAACCAAAATTTCAATTACAAAAGTTTAATTGGACCTTTTAGTTCTAGCGGCAATAGCCAATAGGTGTTATTCTTCATCCCATTGACAATTTTTTACTGGAATTTGCACAAAACTAAATATATGATTGATTATAAAAAAAAAAATTGATGAAAAAAAGTTATAAAGTGAAAATATGTTTGGTTAGTACGTTTTTTAGATATTTTCATTAAAAAATGTCATAATATGGTAATTTATATATATATATATATAGTATGTAAGTGGAGGGACTTGCTTGAGTGATGTTGTAAAAAAATAATATATTATTGAATAAATTGATAGTACGAGGGTCCACATTGAAAATTTAATTTATATGGATGTAGATGGTACTAGTTGGTTCCACTTACGTATTATATAATGTTAAAATTACCTATTATGTAATATTAAAATTGAGTGTTTGATGATTGAGGTTGGTCCAACTGATGTAATATAATGTTGAAATAAATTATATATGTGTGAGAATTTGAGAATATATGATTGCAAATTATTTCCGGTGATAAATGAGAAGTTGAAAATGAAATTATTTCCGATGTGTTTATGTGAAACAAACATGATTTATATACCACAAAGAGTAGAAAGAGAGGAAAATCTCAGTGAGACGAAAACCATACAACCCAAGGTTTTCTGTGAGGTCCGGATAGAAATTATAAACTTGGTTCTTCACATCTCATTTTATTTATTATTTTTCTTTGCTAGTTGTTGTACCCAGTCTAACGTGCACATGCCGAGTATAGTACTGGCTAAGTCATGAAACTCGACCTAAGAACACGTTCCTCAAAAAACCGACCTAAACTCAAAATGGCCAGAAGGATGAATCCAGGCACCCGACTTGAGGTGGTGGTCGTACCACTCACATGTACATAAAGATATCAATGAGTCATGTCGCGTGAAATGCACATCAACATTAAATGTCATCCCTCAAATCACAAGCATGACATCTATCCCTTAAGATCATGAGAATAGTTGGATAACACATATTAATGATCATTAAGCATATACTAAGGGTACATGATGTATAAGACATGACTTTCTATAAATACCCTCATTTATTATTACAAGGAAATGGTTGACAACTTTTTGTATTCAAAGCACTTATTGAGCATACAAGACTCCGAGCTAATAGAATACGAATTAGACAAGATAGGGTCGTATACAACATTTCTTTTATTATCTACTATATACATTGTTTCTTATTCCAAATCAACTTCTTGTAACAACAATACCTGTATAATTGATTGACACGTGGATTCTCAGGATTCCGATGTCAACACTAGTTATTTTAAAAAATCCATTATTTTTTCCAACTTTAGAAAATGATTAGTAAATTCATGAAGATTGCACTTTACACCTCAGGCGCATGTGAAGCGCCTTGCTCGGCATTCTAACCCTTTAATCCTTCAATCCTTCCATTGTCTGATTAATTTTCTAACAGTTTTAAGTTTTAAGCAATTATTTAATTAAATTACTCTTGGGCTTATAATTATAACCAGAAGAACCTGATGAATTCGAAGAGAAACGTTTTAAGGTTTTTATTAAATATACACATTCTATTGAGAACAAATAAATTTCAGTTCACAAATATGATCTACGTTAGATTGGGGACAAATTAAAAAATCTTAAGATGAAAAAAAAAAAAAAAAACCTTTACTGGGTTGTGCATAATGTAAAATAGAATATGTTATATTGATATTTAAATTGATAGATTGAACTTTGATTTTTACTAGTTCACAAGACATACTAAAAATCCATGCTTGCTTTTTTTGTTATTCATAACATGCCCTTTGCTTTTCAACCAGCAAAAAAAAAAAAAAGAGAGAATGGACATCAACATTTTTCTTAATAGAACATCTTATCTTAAAAACTTTAATTCCAATTATATATTGGATGAAAACCACCACCAAAAGAAAAAAAGGTTATTTCATAAGACAAAAACTTGTGTAAGACGGTCGTACGGTGCGACGGGTGATACTTTTAGTGTAAAAAGTGATACTTTTAGTGTAAAAGTACCACTCTTTACACTAAAAATGCAATCCGTCGCACCGTGCGACCGTTTTAGAAACCTGCTCATTTCATAAACCAATGCAGCCATTCAAGTGATTCACAACTTCTTTAGAAACACACACTTAGCAACAGTATTGATTTGTTGGTGTTGTACTAGTGAAACAAATAGAACAGAATGCCAACAAAAATTTTGTGCCAACAATAACTAAATGATGAAGGCACTCAAAAGTGCGTCTATATGATACAACTAGTCATCTGCTAAATAACTATGCTGCTGTTCCTTTTTTGTACACACACACAGAGACAAAGAAGAAAGAATGGAGGGCAACTCATGGCTTCCCAAATTTAACCAAACAAAAGTAAGCTAGAAACCTACACAATATACCACTGCCTATCAGGTAAAGTAGACACCTATTCCAATGATGAACATCGTAGCCGAAGTCGTTTAATGCAGCACACCTAGTTATCAACCATACTCCAGAGTATCTGAACATATATACAACCAAGTTTATAAGCAGCTCAAACCTAATCGGCCGACATATTTCCTTTTTTCTTTGTAATAAGGGATAATTACAAATGACCCCCTGAGGTTTTCGCTAATTACAAAAAATCCAGAGATGTTTCAAAATTACAAAAGCACCCTCAGGCTTGATTCTGTCTTTGAAAGGGGGTAGCTGTAATATTTCTAGAAATGTTATGGGGGTTTTGTTGAAATGTCTTTTGGCTTATGAAGGGGGAAAATGTTAAGACAAATCAAACCTCAAGGGTTATTTTGTAATTTTAAAAAATCTCCGATTTTTGTGTAATTAGCCCGAATCTCAGGGTTCTTTTTTTTTTTTTTGTAATTATTCCTAATAAAAAGTGGCACTGACCTTTGAGCATTTGCTATCAGAAACGCTTCCAAAGCCCACTTTGGATAACAGTAATCACCTAGCGTTTTCCCAAATCTGTCGTCTTTACCTTGATTTGCAATGAGAGTAAGTACAACAGGAAGCAGCACACACCACTGTATTGAAGGGAGGGCGAAAATAGTGTTTTGTCAGCATAAATAGAACAAATAAGCATATGGAGATATCAGCTAATCATATATGTATGTTTTGAGGGCATACCAGTTGGGCTTGACCAGGCTGAAGAAAGATGGCAAACACATAAGCTACCCCAGTCACGCAATACACAAGGCAGAGCAAGACAATATAGTTTTCAAAGAATGTCGATCTTGGATTGTTGAAAGAATAGAACATGGAAAGGAAAACCAAAGGCTTGATAAGTGTATTGAAATGATCGACTGTATCCTTGGAGAGGAAATAAGCTAGACTGCTCATGCCGCTTTCACTCTCTCTCCGGAAGTGTAATTTGTCCAGTGAAAATGATCTTAAAGCAGAAATTTTACATAAGAGTGCTGCAAAATAGAAATCAAGATAATAACCAATGAGGAACTAGCTCTGCTCGGTAGTGATATGTATCTGGTTGAAAAAGGTAACATAAGCTTGATCAATTTTAACACAGAATTTAAATTACATAAAGAATAAACAACCTAGAAAAGGTGGTAGGTTCAAATTAAATAGCAACCAGAATGAAGTCATATCTTGAAAATATTTTATTATGAACTTGAACAAAACAAGGCAGTGGAAACCATCTGTCTGTATAGGAAATTCAGTGAAAACAGGGGATATGTTGGTGAAAAATCTACTTACAGACTGAAATCACTGTATACATGTAACCAAAATAGCCAAATGTGTCGCCCTTCATTTTCGAAAGAGTTCCCAAGCATGCTCCAGCAAGCAAAAGGATCAGATAATCTGCTGCTTGTAGCTGAGCTTCTCGTAGCCGTTGCTTGCTATTTCTGAAGAAAACATCAAAGTCAGAGTAAAGAAAGCAGAACACCCAGGGCAAAAAAATACATGAAACTCCCACAAATGTGCAATTTTGGAAATGAAAGTTGTGGACACTATGACCCAAACAAAGGTGTGTAGTGACTGAAATGGTAAAGCAATTATCCCAGACGCTACATGTATTATTTTCCTGGATGCAGGAGACTGTATGGACCACCCATATTGTTGAATGGTGAGGAAGTTTGCCCTTTTTTTGGAGGGGAAAAAATGAAACTACTTGATAAAATTTTGTAACCGTAAAACATAAAACAAAAATTGACCACGTCATTGAAGGAGTTGCATGAATACATAGTTTCAAGGCAACACAACTCATAAAAGCTTGGATGAATATCCAAGCTAGGGATGAAATTGCCAATTCCTCAAAATAATTCATCTATCGACCCTCCACACTTCATATCATCTGGATTCTAGAAGGATTGGAGATTTTATCCCTGGCTTAAACTGAAGAAATGAAACAAAGAAACAGAAACTCCATAATGACACATAAAAAGTACCAGATGATATACCTTCCAAGGAAATATCTATATTGCCGAATCAAGCCAGGTGTATGTCTCCCAGATAAGTCGTATGGTGCAAAAAAACTGAGCTGTGACTGTGAATGCTCTTGACTGTCCTTCAACGCGCTTCCAGCAGAAGAAGGTTCTGGAACCCCAGGAGTGCCAGTACTTGCACCTTTAGAGGCAGAAGCAATTTCGTCACAGAAATGTAGCATATCTGGAGGCACAGGGTAGCCATTGTGAAGCATCCATCGGACGGGTAGCTGTTCAACAGTCAAACCAGCACTCGGTTTCACTATACCCTCGAGTATATCGATAAAGTGATCTGGAGGATTAACACGTTCTGGTACAGTGATTCCAAAGCTTGCAAAATACTCTTCTACTTTCTTCACGGATCCATGGTACACAGTAAGACCACCTTTGGCTAAAAGTATTAGGTCATCGAACATCTTGTACAAGGTATAGCTGAAGTGGGAATATTCATAAATTAGGACATTGAACAGCTGCAACATCACATGGAAAGTACTGCATATCCGTATATGTATACTGAAGTAATTATATCGAACACCCTTCTAAGTCCTGCGGAGTGTGCACTAGGAATTTGGAAGACTTAACCACCACACAATCTCCTATAGAGGTAAATGCATTACAACATGTTTCAGAGTTATCGAATGTGATTTCAGTTAGAATATTGAACCGAAGGCATGGAATTGGATTTCAGTCAACGTTAAGAGAAGCATTGTAAAGCTTCTCATATTTACCTACAGATTATTGTTCACCTTTTCCTGTTTTAGTTCAACTTGCATTATTGTCTCTTTACAGAAACTAATGTAAACCTTCTGGAAACTCTCACTTTTGGTGATTCTCTGGTATAATTGCCGACATATTTTCTCCATGAAGTTGTTGGCTATTCTGATTTTCCGGCTCTCGCCACAGCCCTCTCCTAATTTCAGTTCTCCTACTTTGTCAGGTTTGATCACAACCAAAGGCAGCACTCTAAAGGGGTGCAAAGAGGGATAAGCTACCATATAGGACAATAAATTTGAAACGAGCATACACCAAAAATCAAGAATGCAGTCATGCACACTGGAAAGTTAATGTATTTAGTGCCTAAATGCAGGCAACGAATCAGGCTTGTACAGTTTGGAATTTAGTAAGAAGATATTGAAATTCAATGTGACAGGAAGTTATAACATGAAGGGTATGACATTTTATAGGAAGCACAGATGCATAACTTTTTACATTAATCCTAACATATTTCAGTTCGCGTGAGATAGCATTAGAATTTACCTGGGCTGGTGAACAACCATGCAGATGTTTACTCCTTCTAGAGCTTCACGCCTAAGAGCTTTAATCAGTAAGTTGGAAGATGAACTGTCTAAGCCAGATGTGGGCTCGTCCAAGATTAGTAGTGAAGGTTCCATGACCATCTCCAGTCCTACATTTACTCGCTTTCTCTGGCCTCCAGAGATACCTCGCTTTTCTACTGTCCCAACGAGAGAATCTCTCACTGCCTGTAGTCCAAGGGACTCAATAACTCTTTCAACGACAAGAACCTTATCAGCCTTCGGCAAATCTGCAGAAAGCCTTCATAATGTTGAAGCCCGGCAATAAGTAGACAGCAACAATCAGCACACAGAGAAATAAATCGACAAATTGTCAAATCAACAAATAAAATATAACTAACGTTGCAATCTCAAGAAACAGAACAGTATTCACAGCAAAGTAATATTAGCAACTCGAAAATAAAAAGGTTTCTACATCACCGGAAACAACTTGCAAAGGTAAGATTAGAAAGCAAACAATAATAAAATTCAAGAAACACAGTCGCAAGACTAGTGATAAGTGTTGCTTCCATAGATAAGTGCATCTAAGAACAATGAAATCCAGAATAGAGTTAGAGAAATTGGGATCAAGAAATGCCACAAAATTCATCTACATGTTTCTTGCTGAATCATCAAAAATAAAAAATAATCAATGATATGAAAATAAAGGATTAGAGAGAGAACTTATTTCATGTAAAAGCTTACAATTTCAACTCTCATAATATCTTATGGCAATACAACAAACTATTTTCAGTTTTCAGCAATTAAACAAATCAAATAATTGTATTGAAAACAAATTTCCAGCAATGGCATGCATTATTATATCAGTTAGCGACGGCCTAAAGTTTTTTGATTTATCAGGTTAACTTATTTAACCTCACATATTTGGCCCTAGCGATGATGATAATTGCTCCTAATGCATAAGAATACATTTATGAATATACCTGCACCGAGCACTGAAACGGAGATTCTCTTCTACTGTCAAGTTTCCATGAACAACATCATCTTGTGGGACAAAACCTATGATTTTTTTGTAACAGTGAATAGAGTCAGGCCTTCCATTTATGAGAATTGAACCAGATATGATACATCCCCTTATCTTTCCTGCCACAGCAGAAAGAAAAGTTGTTTTCCCTGCGCCTGATGGACCCATGACAGCAGATATTCGACCAGGCATAATTTTCCCAGTCACACGCCTCATCAGGTGTTTGTGTTTGTGTTTCAAAGTTATAGTAAGATCCTTGAAAGCAACCTCAATAGTCGGCCTAGTCTTCATATCTGTATCAGTGGCCATTGAAATTACTCCTGAGAAGGTCAAGTTCTGTTGTTTCTGTTCCATAGCTTTCTCTTTCTCAAGTTGACCATATGCATACTTAAATATTTGACTCTTAGTGTGCAACTGTTTTGCCTTGGGCATTTGCTTCTTAATATTTTTATCTCCGATCGCCATGTCAAAACCCTTGTGACTATCTGGATTGTCTTCAAGTGATTGCAGCATCTTAGTAAGGCTGCCTGCTTCATTCTTTGTCTTTGGAGCACCAGATGGTGCAGTACTTGAGGTACTTGGAAACTTAGGTGGAAGTGATGATGAATCACCAGTTTTACGTGAAAATGTGCGTGATAGTTGTTGTTGCAAACCGACAGCTCGCTTTTTTGCAGCATCTTTTGCAAACTTCCACCTTTGTCTTGCTTGTGCAGTTTCCCGAGCACTTCTTGCTGCTCTTTCTCTGGACTTGGCCAATCTTTCATAACGAGTTGTGAGGACTTGATCGGAGCAATTGTAAAACACTATCAACACCAAGCTCAACATACCCTGCATATACCAGAGGAAATCAAATTACAGCAGGGTAAAACCCAAAAAAAAAAATCGATTTTAAGTATTCAATTTATGTAAATTTTGTTTTTCCTGAAGCGGCTGGAAAAAATAATGAGAAGAACTATTTGTAGAACAATGGTAAGACACAATAATAGACTTCCACTTACAATGAGTAGAAATCCATATGCATGCAAGTTCTGTGTATCGGAATTTGGATTACAAGTACTCAGCTTGAAGCAAGCTGCAAATAATCAGTATAATATTAGAATAAGGGGTGAAACAAAGATGTTTTCTAAGACCAGAAGAGCAAAAATTTAAGGAACAATATGAGGTGCCAAGGAGGATTTTAAGAGGAACAATCTTAATGCCTGTCACATATGAGATATGACCTTATCTAACTAATTTGATATGCCTAAACAAATCACAAGTTTAAATATTTTTTGATAACTATTTCATGAACTTCATTTCATTATTATCTATATTTTATCGCCAAAAAAGTCCTAGTAGTTTCTCATAAAACATTCCTTTTCCATCATGAGTCACTTGTAGTACAACCATACTATAACCAAGTGTCCCTCTTAGGAAGTTGCAGGTAGAAGAAAACAACACCATCTATGAACAAAACCAGTCGTCCAAGAGAATCAATGACATTGACTAATTTTAATGCAGACCTCTCTCTCACTCACACTCTTCCTTGAAAAGCTATGCTCTACCAGATACCTTATTGTCAAGTCCTCAAAAACCTAACTACAGTCTAAATTTAGATAGTTTTCCCATGGAGTTATCCATCATTTTGTTTATGAATAAACATAAAGAGTTTTATAGGGGTACCTCTTTGTTCAGTAGAGCCCTGCCTGCAGTAATGTCTGGATTAGCAAAAACAATGAAAATTAGTAAATAGAGATGGAAAACTCCATGTATAAAGAAACACTGTTTACTATGTGGTGTGCATTGGTGAAGGATTTAGGGGCGCAAGCCTATTAATGATATACACACCCTTTATGGCATTGAATCTTTTGGGTGGTAGATGGACAGTAAGATCCTGCTGAACAAAATATTTCGTCACTACTAGTGACACCCGCCCATACATCTGCTCCACCGCAAGAGTGATTTGTTTTGCCAGGAGGTAACTGATATGTATATCTGTAATTAATCATTTTTTACAAAATATTATCAACTGATCTTACAAGTAATAGAAGTTGTATATATGGATAAACAAGTCCGAGCTGCAAAATAAACTCACGGTTCACATATGCCAGTTGCTTTATTGAGCTTTGCACGCGGGCAGTATGAGCCTAAAGGACAAGCTTCAATAATGGGGGAACAAGAGAAATATGAGTTAGTTGCGGGAACTTCATTGGTTTACCATCTATAAATGATTTACTAAGCATTCAGAATACTAGTCTCACATCCAATAATAGTTTTAGCCTATTAACGTAAGATATATGTAAATTTATCTGGATCAAAGAATCTTTTGCATGTGGTCATCAGCATAAAATCAGATAAGGCCTATACAAAGAGATTTGAGTGTTCTAATTGGACACTATACCATGTGAAGTTAGCAGTATACTGTCACAAAGTTCCTACCGAGTAACCGGACTTGAATATTGTTATATGAAGACATCAAAGGTTGTAAAGAGGATTCTTGAAAGTATTTGAATTAGAGCACTACCGCAATGGACCAATTAAATATTCATCACCAACTAAATGGTATTAATGTAAGAACATTAGATATTTTTTGAGTGCATACAACGCATAGTAACAATATGCAAATCATAATCGTTTGTTGACTTATTCCCCCATATTTAAGAAACTTTACAGAAAATTGGAGAAACCACATCCCCCAGAAACATTTCAAAGTTCATATAAGACAGCTCTTTCATTGAAGCTATGCCACAGAAATTATATGTAAACAGGTTAAATTATCTTGTTTATATGCATTTAACCATATGAACTCGGAAGGAATTTTGTATTTTTTTCATTTTCTGAACAGGATACGAGATTTGTTTTATGGACACAATTCCAAGAATTATCTTTGCAAAATCATAAAAGAAAAGCATTGAAAGCAAGAGCCTACAGCAAGATGAATTTATATAACCTATGAAGATGCTCATTAAAATCTAGATGCAATAATAGCATTGCATTTGTAATGCAAAAGGCCAAAAGCTTGGCCAATTCTATTAAACAAAACGGGAAAGGCACTCACGAATCATGCAGGTGATGCCTCGGGGGCAGAAAAAACCGGCGCAACAAGGTTGGCTATCAAGAGTCCTATCAGGAAAATCCTTGGAGTTTTTCAGGTCAACCTGTGCATCTTGGGGAATAGTGCACGCCCAACCAGGCTCACATCCAGGAACCCATGAGGTTAAATTACAGTTTCTGTTGGGTTTTAAGAATTGAGCATCAGCTGACTTTGTGTCCATAAAACTAGAAAAATAGAACTTCATCTCTGCTGCTGTGCAGATCCTCTTTGTTACATCTGTTGAATTGAGCAAAGCAATGCCAGAAATTACCATGTCGAGAAGAAGAAGACTTAAACAATTATTTTAACTGATATAGAGCCATCAGCTTTTGCATTAGCAACAAGATGTACGTAACAATTAAATCCACTAAAATATGATTATTATGTGAAGAAGGGATGGTGTGGCTGTGAAACTACCACTGTCATAAATATTTAAGCTACCTTATACAACATAAAGGCACATTTTGATTTTGCTGACAGAATATATATACGAAAAGTATCTACAGCCCTCATTAGCATGAATTTTGCATAACGCGGTACATTATATAGCATTCATTGGGAATACCTTTGCTCTCTTTAACACAATTACTCAGAAAATCCAAATTGTTGGAGAATTTGAATGCCCCATTTAAATCAGCATCCCTGGGAAAGCAAAAGAACTTGAGCAAATTGGCTAAGAAACAAAACAGTGTTGCAAACAAGTTTATCAATTTAGGAAATGCCAATTATACTAACACATTCTTAGTGCAATATCCCAAGGTTCCGGTAATCTCCTTGTTGAATATCTGTGTGAGATTCAAAATCTGATTATAGATGAGAGACGTAACAAGTGGTAGCACTTTAGGGTTACCAGACTTAGAATAGTCATCTTCATCCACACACCATACTCGCCGTGAAGAACCCAAAACAATAACCCAAATCAACAGCACCAATGATGCAATTCGAGAGGAATTTAACCTAATTCCACTCATCTCAATCGTGTAAATCTTTACCGCATTCGTACATAAGGAGCATCATCCAAGGTTCCACCTTATGGGTGTTTTGTCCCAAAATTGGCCCCTGTTCTAACGCATTTCGCAAGCTCAAACTTCCTCACAAGTAGATTTTCCAAGCACCCATTCCGATAACCGATTGATGATAAAATCTGTAAATCTTTTTTTATTTTTCGAATGGTTTTTGGAGGAAAAAAACAATGGATGGAGGATGATGACGCCGCCTGGGGGGATTGAGGAGCCAAAAACACAAGAGCTTTTTTGGTTCGAGTTTCTTTGGAAGTGAGATATGAGAATGATGAGCAGGATTGGGGAGGAGCTCCATGGTGTTAGGAGGAAGAAATGGCGGGGAGAGATTGGTGGCGCAATATTTGGGAAACATTACGACTCTCTGTTACCTTTTTTTAGAACAGAGGATTTGCTAACATTTTACAGAAAATTACAAAATGCACCCTCTATTTTACTAAATTAGCTACATAAGCAGCACTCATTGACACAGCGCACAGGGACAGGGTTTCAAAATTTTCAACCATGCCCAGCTAATTCTACCGACTTGCTTGTTAACGTCAACATTGAAGGGAAGCTAAAAGTTCCCCAATAATGAAAAAGAAAACAAAAAAAAGAAAAACAAGGAATACACTAAGAGGTTTGCAGAAGGTTATTTTACATTTTTTTTAGGGTGAACCGACATATTTATTTAAAAAAATAGATCGGATAGAAAATCCAAGAAAAATAATACAAATTATCTATTTTTTAATTCTCACTGGAAAAAATTCTTTAAAAAAATGGTTGGCCCTGTCTCCGCCATTGCTAAGAGGGTGTTTGACTAAGATTATTTAAAAAATCGAGTCTATGTTTTTCAAAAATATTTTTTAAGTTATTTTGAGTTCAAATGTCAACTTTGCATTTTTTTTTATTTCCGAGAATAAGATGTTTTTACATCTTGATCAAACCAAATTATTTGTCGCATCAAGAAAATGGTCAAGTATCTCATCATAAATCTCATCGGAAAATACGCTAAGAATATTTTGTTAGTTTTTAGTCAAAATGACTACAAAAATATGTTTTTGAAAATCATGACTATTTTTTATTTTTAGAAAATATAACTGGCCAATTTGGCATCCAAATATCACTAAAAAAATCTTATAAAGTCATATATTTTATAAGATATTAGCTTATAAGAAATTAGATTTTATTTTTTTTTTTTGAACTGTTTGGCAAATAAGTAGATTGTTAAAAACCACAGCACCATCTAAATAAACATACTGATATTGTGACGTTTACCCACCATAAATTGGTAAATACAGAAAATTATTTCACATAAATACAATAAGAGAATGAAATAAGTGGAACTAAAATCACCTGCCATTTGGCCTAATGATATAACTTCTTCCTATGTGTGGGAAGTCAAGATTTCTATCCCTGAAGTGTAACTAAAAAAAAAAAGAAATAAAAAAACCGGCCCTATATAAATAAAATATGGACATAGATAAGCTAGTTAAATACTCCACAATACATTCTGCTTTTGGCTCATGCGATGACCAAATCTTCCCAGTGGCCTGAGATGACTTTTTCTCCTCAAAATCTAATATCATTGTCCATTTTCTGTTCAAAACACCGCCTTCACACCTAACTTCCAGTTTTACGCTGTCTTTATCCCCAAAAATGTATTATAGAACATAGCTATACGTGCGTACATTTCTTGTAATAGTATATATTCTTGTAGTATTTTTGGCTATTATTTTTTCTTCTTTTTTTCTTTTTTTCTTTTGTTCCTGTGTGACTTTGATGAGCTGATGTTGCCGTGTGTAAGACTTCTCTTTTAAGTCTCTGCGCGTTATTTTGAAGCTTTCTCAGCAGATTCAAGTTTGGATTTTTGTTGGGTTTCTGAAATCAAGAACGAATTCTAGTTCGAACCCAGGTTAGTAAAAGGTAAAATCTTTGACAAAAGATTTGTTCCTGTTGTATGATTGAGAATATAATTTGGGTTCCTAAATCTTTCTATGATGAACATTTATTTAAAAGTCATAAAAAATTGGACTTTTTGCTTGATTACTATGAAATCCTGAAAAAGAACCAATCTTTGGGATCAGATTGAGAAGTCTAAACGTATACGGCATCTTTATTGTAACTTTCTAATGGTATGATTTGGTATTTGATCTGGGGTTTTCCTGAAAGTTAAGAATCTTTCTGTATATCATGCCTTTGTCATTTTTTTTTTAATTTTTAATTCCAAGAACTGTTTTTTGCAGAGTCGGTGATGTTGGTTTCAAGCTGTTTGGAGTTAATTTGGATTTTTTAGGATAACCTGATCAATCCCAAATTATGGGCTATTTGAAGTTTCTTAGACTGATTTCATGTGATATTCTTTGTTTTGCATCTCCTCTCTCAATCCCCAACCCCCCCTCCCAACACACACACACACACACACACTAGCTAACCACTGGGGTTAGCCTAGTGGCCACGGATATTACTCTTCAGTGAAGAGACCATGGTTCGAGTTATGGGCCGAATTTTTGAAACACACACACACACACACACACTAGTTGGAAATACTAAGGGGCAGTGTGTGAGGACTCTCCTAATATCTATTCTGCTTCAATAATCAGTGGATTGTGGGATCAAATTGTCAAATGAACTATAATGAGAATTGTTATGGACATTGGTTTGTTGGATTGTGGTGTCAAATTGTGTTGAATTGGACTGTAATGGAAATTGGTTATGGACATTGGTTTTGTTCAACATTATGTGTTTTTATATTTTAGGTTAGACAATGAAGCATAATTGATTATGACTAACTGGATTCTCTGAATTTTGTTTGGTAGTTACATAGATGTCTGATTGATGATTTTGTCGAACACGCATTTGTTGGTCGGATTAGATTCTAGGTTTAATTAAACTCATGTGCATTTTCTGCCATTATATACCGGTCCAATTTATAAGAGTTGCTACTGTATAAAATATTTCCTATTTGTGTTGATCTCATTTATTTACTCTCTCCAATTACTTAACAATTTCTTTAAAGTAAATTTATCTCTATTACTGCATTTGCAGCGAGTAGTACCACGAACCGTTGTATGGCCATGGGGTGTTTCCATTTCTATAATGGAGAGAAAAAGGAAGAACCAAAGACCACAAGGCCAAATTCGGCCCTGTCCTCATTTGCTGATCAAAGGCAATCTGGATCGGAATTTAATTCTCTGAATGCATCAGATACAAGCACCGAGTCTAGAGGTCGAAGCCAATTCCCAAATTTGTCTGAGAGAGCCAGTAGTCTCAAGGTTTTTACTTATTCAGAGCTGAAACAAGCAACAAAAAATTTCAGTCGAACTGCCAAACTCGGAGAAGGGGGATTTGGATGTGTTTTTAAGGGCATTATGAAGAGCTCCGAAGATCCAGCTAAGAAAATTGATGTGGCTGTAAAACAACTTGGTCGAAGAGGACTGCAGGTAGGTTTTTCTTGTATGTTGTTTTTCGTTTTTCAGGTTTCCGTTTCCAAATAATTTCCTGATGCGTGTAATATGCTAGTTGCAATTTTGGTGGTCTTACGTAGAGCGTATTAGTTTTTTTGTCACTTTTATCGTTGTATATATTTATGGGTGAGTAGTCGCTAGCAAGTTTTAAGCTGTGTTGTTTTCTTTTAATTTTTTACCTAATTTCTCTGAAGATGAACAATGACAATGCCATTATAATTAGAGATAATTACAAAAGCCCCCAAAGGTTTGGGGTAATTACGAAAAAAGGTTTTTGAAAACTACAAAAAAACCCTTTGAGGTTTAATTGTGTCTTAAATTTAAGACGATAACTGTAATATTTTGATAAACGTAAGGGGCGCTATTGAATTTTTGCATATGAAAGGGGAAATGTAAGACGGATCAAACCTAATGGGGGGTTTTGTAATTTCCTAAAATCTCTGGGTTTTTTGTGACTAGCCCAAACCATAGTTTTTTTATTTTTTTGGTAATTATCCCTTATAATTAAGAAAAGCTATGGTTAGTTACTTTAGATCTCTGTTTGTATTTGTGCACTTTTGAGCATGTGCATGCATGTTACTGTCTGTGGTTAATATTAGAGCCTGCAAACAAAAATAGCAAGTGGTACATAACTACCTATGGTTCAGTGTTCATAATAAGAAATAAAAAAATCCAAATAGCAACAAAATAGAGGTCAGCCAGCAAGATAATACATTATCTTCTTTTAGGCTGTGAAATTATTTGAGATTGCACCATAAGTGAAAATTATTGTTGATATTTGTAATTTCCTATTTTCACGACACTACTTACTCTGACAAAGTTTGTAAGGATTTTTATCGCACGAGTTCGGTTGAGTTTGTAATAATTTGGGATTCTTAACAGAGTATTTTCTACGTTGACTCGGAAAAAAAAAAGATAACTTTTTGATTAAATGCTTCCACTTTTACATGACAGGGTCACAAAGAATGGGTAACCGAAGTTAATGTTCTTGGTGTTGTCGAACATCCAAATCTTGTGAAACTCATCGGCTACTGTGCGGAGGACGATGAAAGAGGAATACAACGACTTCTAATATATGAATACATGCCGAATGGAAGTGTGGAAGACCATTTATCAATTAAATCGGTCACGCCCCTTTCCTGGGCTATGAGGCTGAGGATTGCCCTGGACGCTGCGCGTGGCTTAGCATACCTGCACGAGGAAATGGATTTTCAGGTTGTTTGTTATTAAAAAGAAAGGGATAATTACAAAAAATACCCCTGAGGTTTGACCTAATTACAAAAAAACACAGCTAACTTTCAAAATTACAAAAAATACCCCTAAGGTTTGATTCAGTGTTAAAATTAAGGGGTTAAACTGTAACATTTTTATAAATATGAGGGGGCATTTTGAAATATATTTTTCTTATGAAGGGGTAAATGCTAGATAAAATAAAACCTCAGGGTAGTTTTGTATTTTTGAAAGTTACTTGGGGTTTTTTGTAATTAGGTTAAACCTCAAGGGTATTTTTGTAATTAACCCTATTAAAAAGGGATAATTACAAAAACAACCCCTGAGGTTTGGGGAAGTTACAAAGAAAAACCAGAGAAGTTTCATTGCCAAAAAACCCGAGGCTTGATTCTGTTTTAGATGTAAGGGGGTTACTGTAATATTTTTACACATGTAATTGGGGCGTTTGAAATGTTTTGGCTTATGAAGGGGGTAAAGTGTAATACAGAATCAAACCTCAAGGGTTTTTTTATAATTTTCAAAAACCTCTGGGTTTTTCTGTTATTAGCTCAAATCTCGGGGGTAGTTCTTGTAATTATCCCTTAAAAAATGTTGAATGATTTCCTTTTGCGATATATTGCCATAATAAGTATATTCAATTATTTGTCCTTTGTTGCCATGAATGACTCTAGTGATTTAGGGTATGCGTTAAAGTCTCTGTTTCTTCATCGTGTCTGTGTGGTAAGTATAGTAGTTAGCGCTTGAACGTGATTCAACGTGCAGATCCATTATATTACATAGGGCTAATGTGTATTGCCTCCTATGCCCAGATCATCTTCAGGGACTTCAAGGCTTCTAATATTCTCCTAGATGAACAGTGGAATGCTAAACTATCGGATTTCGGATTGGCTCGACTGGGACCTCCAGAAGGACTAACACATGTCTCGACAGCGGTAATCTCAATAACATATTGCTGTTGTCCCCATTATATGTAGGGATAATTACAAAAGACCCCCTGAGGTTTGGGCTAATTACAGAAAAACCCAGAGATGTTTCAAAATTACAAAAAGCCCCCTCAGGTTTGATTATGCCTTAAATTTAAGGGGTTAACTGTAATATTTTTAGAAATATCATGGGTTTTTTGAAATGTTTGTGTTTATGAAGGGAGAAAATGTAAGATGGAACCAAACCTCAAGGTTTTTTTTGTAATTTTAAAACATGGTTTTTTTGTAATTAGCCTAAACCTCAGTGGTGTTTTTGTAATTATCCCTTATATGTATGATTTCAGATATAATTCTGAATCAATACCTTGCAACCCTATGTCATTGGAAAAATCTTATTACTGTATTTGGAGGAAGTTTAATTCCTTTTGGGGATAATTACTAAAGCTAGTCCTGAGGTTCGGGTTAATTACAAAAAAAACCCAAAGATGTTTGAAAATTACAAGAAAAAACCTTAAGGTTTGGTTCTGTGTTAAATGTAAGGGGTAATTGCAATAGTTTTACCCGTTCTCAGGTTGTTGGAACCATGGGCTATGCAGCTCCCGAATACGTCCAAACGGGTCGTCTAACATCAAAGAGTGACGTTTGGAGCTACGGCGTCTTCCTTTACGAACTCATCACCGGTAGACGCCCAATAGATCGAAATCGCCCCAGAAGCGAACAAAAGCTCTTAGAATGGGTAAAACCGTACCTATCGGATGCCAAGAAGTTTCAGCAGATATTAGATCCAAGGCTTGAAGGCAAACAAATCCTCAAATCGCCCACAAGCTCTCGCCAGACTAACCGCTGCTTGGCCAGACTCCCGAAAACACGTCCGAAAATGAGCGAAGTTCTAGAAATGGTCAACCAAGTCGTCGAGGCATCAACGGGTGCGGCCAATCCTCAACCGCCTCGAAGAAGAGTAGTAAAGAGCAAAAGAAAACTTTCGAGGGACCTGAAGGTAAAGGTAAAAGGAGGATCATTGATTTGAAAATCGGGGACGGTGGGTGGCTAGTTCGTGTGTGGACGTCGAAGCTCGTGAAGACGTGTTGACACCCGATATGTTCAGGAGTATAGTAGGATGGACATAAAAGAGGTTTTTACTCGATGCTAACAGAATTTCCGAATCTCGGATAACCGTACACGAGAAGGGAGAGAAGGATTTCGTCTGGCCGAAGATTTAATCAATAAATCTGAAAAAAGGTTTTGGTTTTCTCTTGAAACACCATAAAATCTGTATGGATAGAATTCATGAGCAGTTGATTAACAGGTTTGGGATTTGTTTGTATTGCTGTTTTTGTTTAAGGCAAATGGTTTGTGCAATTGTAACTGAGGAGATCTATATCACAAAGGGGTTTGTTGTACTTGGGGAAAATTGTTATCTGGAATTAAGACTGTATATTAATTTTCTTGGAAAAAATTGGATCATTCTTGATTCTTGTTGAACCCATAAATAAAATACTCTTCCATGGTACATTATGCATCACTGTTACAGTTACATGTAAATTAGTTACAGGGCAAAGACTATCTCTAAGGTTTATCCTAATTACAAAAATGCTAAGGCCCTCAACCCTAGACATCCCTCTTCGATCTTCTTGTTCTTTGCAAAAATAACCTATTTGGGAAAGCAATTTCTTTGTTTTTTCTCTCTTTTTCTCCTTCCTTGGTTTTTTCAATTTCTTCCTTTTGTGGGAGTAGTTTTCTCCCTTTGGAGTGAGTTGGTTTGCTTTTTCGTTTTGTCTTTTCGTTATTTTTTTCTTTTTTAGATCTATTCAGATACTAGTGGATCTGTTCTTATGGGCTTCATTCGAAGTTTTTCATCAGTTTCTGGTAGATATGCAAATCCAAAAAGAGTCTGGTGTGAATCATCCAAAGATTTGGACGTCAAGTGATCACTCATCCAACCGAAAATCACAGTCCATTTAGTTTGATCTTGATGGTTTATGATCTATTGTATTTGTTTAGTTTAGATTTTTGTTTGTCTCTCCCTCTTCCCTTGTTTGAAAAAGTGGGAGTTTATTTGGGCTTTTCCTCATATTGTATCTTGTTTGTTTCATATTAAAATACAATTCCTTATTGTCAAAAAATGATTACAAAAATCCTCAACTATCTTTTAAAATTATAAATATCCCTTTACGGTGTTACATGTATTTGCCTAACAAATGCCTCCCTCATGAGTGCAATTTGTAAAATGTAAGCAAATGTGAAAGGGGGTTTTGTATTTTTGAAAGATAATTGTTTTTTTTAAATTAGGTTTAACCTAAGGGATAATTTTTGTAATAATTCCTTAGTTACATTTAATAAATTTATACATGAGACACATATGTTCATAAATATCTAAGTTGGATGGCTATCACACTTTCATTCCCCCTCCCTGATGAACTGGTTGAAAGAAGTGATTATTTGTTGTAAGAAAATAATCTTTTTACGAGCACAAACACTTATTATTATTGTTCATGTTTCTACTTATGATTCAAATTTAAAAGTCTGATGGCTTTCACATAAATCGCTTTCTTACTTACCTTTTATATAGACATTATTGGAAACAAAGAAGAAAAAAGAAGTATATTCGCCATTCGCCAATAATCAACGTGTTATGTGTATATCAACATATAATTGTAGACCAAACGTTTGAAATTCTATTAGATAAGCGTTACTCATCTTTCAATGATTCAATCTTTTACAGGGTTACACTTTTACTGAAAAATTATTTTTCTTGTTTCAAATAATTAAGCTTCATCCTATATTTTTCGATAGTTTTCTCGGTAAAATCAAATAGAATAGCAACAAAATGAAAGAAGTTTCCATTTTTAATAATTTTTTTTTTATATTCCATTGTAATTGTGGGTAGGTACTAGTTCATATTCGTAGTATTTCTCATATAAAATTAATAAAAATCATTGAATTAAATTAGTCATATATCTAGTCATAAACATAAAACATTTGATTGTTTTAATTAAGATAATGAATAAATATTGATTTACACGTGGGATCTAGTACGCATCACTTTTTTCAACATTTTGATTGTGAAAATGAAAATTGGGGTCCATTTGCTGAAAAAAAAAATGAACCTACATCCAATATAATATCATAAGTCATAAGATATAAGATTTATGTGTATGCTTATACTGTTTATGTGTCATTTGTGGGGTCAATACTCAACACTGAAAAGCATCCAAATCCAAGCCGAAATACCAAAGCATGAATCATAAAGTTGGACAATATTTAATTTTTTTCTTTGTTTTAAAATAAAAATATACAGCAGTGTATGCAAACTGTAAACCAACCAAGAAAAAACTAAATTGGCCACCTCTTTTTGAAAACAAGTAGTAAGATTGATTTATTATTAATTATGAATTTATCAATTATTTAAATTTCATATTAGTGGGACCTAAACAGGGGCGTTCCCTTGTACCTGAAATTCTCAAGAACTCCATTACTTTACGCATATTTTATTTTTAAATATAAATATTAATTTTTGGTACTTAAATTATTATTTTTTATTGATTTAACCCCTCAAAAAATAATTAGCCCCTCTAAAATTAAATGTCTAGCTTCGCCCCTGGACCTAAATGTAGGAAAAAAATATTTATGTGTAATTATTTGAAAGGTAGACTTCCTAATTTGCTTCTGAGTACGTGCTATTTTACATATTGAAAACTAAGTTGAACTAAAATTTAACATAATATGCGTCGTTCATCGACAGCACACTTGAAAAATAATTATGCAAATTAAAATAAAGTCAATGTTTTTTATCTTATATAATCATAAAAAATCACGCTAATACGAAAAAACAAAACATCAGGAAGAAAACAAACAAAGAAAGGATTTTTTTGTATATTATAATTTCGGTAGTTGTTTTCCGTGCAGATCCGCCGCCATATACCAGAATTTAGTGAATTTCATGCGAAGTCGTCATTCTGACTCACCCCAAAAAATAAAACAAATGTAAAAATAATTATAGTTCTTAGAGAAATTAAAAATATGATTTTTTTTTTTTTTGAGGAAGAAATTAAAAATATGTTGATTTAAAGAATCTGACCAAAATCTTGTGCTGTAAATTCCAATTTGTGGATCTAGCACCTTTACATTATTCAGGAGACTAAATCAACAGTTTATGACTTTCTCTTACTTTGAAAATAAAATAGTGACTAAAATCTAAAAATGCCCTTAATTTGATTGGATTGTTCTACAGATTTTCAACATAACAAAATTGGATTTTATTATAATTATAACGATAGTAAATTGATGACAGATCATATTCACTAAACTTTATTTGATTGAAACCGGATATTATTATAAGGAAAAATAATCTTTTTGGTCCTGTAAATTGGACTATTAGAAGATTCAGTCCTCTAAATAGTCTCATTCAACTTTTAAAAATTCGGACATTTAGTCCGATTTTGACCAAAATTGTGTCATAATACCGGAATCACCCACTATAACTACTGGGTCGTTGATATATCGAAGGATTTTAAGAATTTCGGGATCTGGTGCAAAAATTGATATGTCAAATCACTAAATTTGCACATAAAATTTGGGAATTTTATTGCATAGGTGGCAATTTTCCTAAATTTTTTTGACATATTTGTAATTATGTGGTCATGGTCAGTAATTTCCGATAAAATTACATAGGCTTGACCAAAATCGGACTAAATATCAAAAAATTTAAAAGATTTTGGGCCAAAATTTAGAGGTGAAATTTCCAAGTACTTCAAGTTACGGACCAAACAAATTATTTTCCCTTATTATAATTATTAAAACTTATTTGATCGAATGACATAATATATAAGACAAAAACTTTGGTGGGATTTTTTTGTGCCTAATTTCGGTAGTTGTTTAGAGGATCCGACCGCGACCGGAGTCATTTTAGTAATTTTCGGCTGCCAATGGCATTTTTGTAATTTTCAAGTGGCAGTTTTATTGTTTGTTACGTGGCCTTTCAATTTCAACGGATATTTTTTTATGTGGTGTTAAGTTATTAGTCCTGTTTTTATGTTGGTAGTTTTTTATTTTTTGTATTACTTGTTGCTCTCAATTGTATTAGTTGTTACCTTTGGAAAGTATTAGTCAAAAACATCTTTTACCACGAAATTGTCCCTTTTACCTATAAAAAAGAGAATTACTATGAAGTTGTAAAGTCTAATACATGTTTTTAATACATCTAATACATTAGATAACAACGTGTAATACATTTCTACAAAGTTGTCTCTTTTAATTATAAAATGTATTTAAAATCTTCCGAAAAGTATTAGCCATCCTTCTAAAAAGTATTAGCGAGTTCTTCCGAAATGTATCGTAGTTCCCTGAAGAGTTTTTAGTATTTCTCATGAATATACTCCTAGAAATGTATTAACAAAATTCTTACGAAAAGTATTAGTAGTCCTTCTTAAATGTATTAGCGATTCTTTTGAAATGTATTAGTAGTTTCCGAATATAATTAAATTTTTCTGAAATGTGTTAATGATCCTTTTGAAAAGTATTGGCATCCTTCTAAAAAAGTATTATCAGTTATTCTAAATGCATTAGTAGTTCTCAAGAGTATTTTGTATTTTCATGAATATATTTCGAAATGTTTTAGTTGTTCCTCGGAAAAGTATTAGTAGTTTTTGAAAAAATATTAGTAATTTCTATATAGTATTTTTAGTAGTCTTTGCAAAGTATTAGTTTTTTCTTATAAAATGTATTAGTATTTCTACATAAAAGTATTAGATGATACTAATACTTGATCATTTAGTGTTTCGTCATTTTCATTTACATTTATGACCATGGATTTTTTTGCAACTTTCATTTACATTCACAACCAACTTCATTACTAATCACAATTCACAAAGAACAATATGCGTCCAATAGTAGTTGAATCTATTCATTAGGAACCACTAGGAGAAATCTTGGTTTGGGGGAGCGTAGTGCATCACAGTCACTTGCTACAGCTTCGTCTCTTAGTCTGTTTTCTGGGATAGGCACAAACGACATGCCTGGGTCTTCATCTCTGGTGGACTGGAAAACAGGCAGGCTCCATATTACAATGGATCTCATTCCTAAAATCTCCACCAACCAAACCCTAGTGACCAATGGGCCCAAACAAATGTCGTCTTTTTTTTTTTCGTGGATCCAAACAAGTTGCGAGATGGGTAGAATATTTAGATCCGTCTGACTTATTTGACACTAGCTCAATATATAATATTTCTGAAATTTTCATACTAATAATGCAGTCAACATTTTGCCAAATCAAAATTCTGATATTGCATTATAAACAGAGTCATGAGTCATGCCAATCTCATTCTTACCTAAATAAAAGGAGCCATTAACAGTTGAAGAAAAGGCCGCTTAAACCAACGGCATCTTTCGGCCCAATCAAAAGGACACATATAAAGCGTGTTTCCAAAAGCTTCCGTGTACCCATTCTCCACAAATTTGTTCGACCTTTAACAATCCCTTTGTCCTTACCCAAACTGAATATAAACGGCTTCAAATCCCATCTTTCTTCCTCTTATTATCATTCCCTTTTCGTATTGCTATTATATTCTCTCTCCAAAAATACACACACTAACAGCTGTGTATATCTCTATATCCTCACGCGTATTTGGCCAAGTACCTGCATTTGAGCTTGATTTTTTGGCGTATTACTGGAATTGAATAGAAGGTGAGTGAGCTTCGTGTTTTTGTTGAATTCATTATGACGTTGAGTGAGCTTTCTGTTTAGTTTGTGTTGGACTGTAACTGCGATTTGGAATTGCTTTGATTCGAAGTTTCGTGTTCTTACCGATGGTGATCTCTTTTATTTCTATGAAAATGTTTTTGCTTAATAATTTGTACAAAATTCGGTTCAGAATTTACGGATTATGAGCATACCCGATCAGGTATCTGTAGTGGTGCCGTTTAATTTTGCTAGTTTCTTATGGGAATAATAGTGTTGATTGCTGTACCTTTTTCGTTTCGAGAAACTGATCGGGTAGTCTACTGTTAGTTCTTTCTTACTTCTTGATCAATGGAATATGAGATTTTAGTTGAAAGACTTAACAAGTAGTCCAATAAAAGTTTTGCTGATGCTATAATCAAACGGAAGCCCAAAATTGAAAGTCTTTGCAACCCCCAAGGAATATGAATGGATACGGATAAATGCTTACACTAGTAATAATTTTTATTTGTGGTCATGCTTCACTCATGATGCAAAGCTTCAGTTGTAGTTTTCTGTAAATGGGTAGGGATATTATATTAAAGAACACACCTCCTTTGAATTGTTTATAAACTTAAGGCTTTGGTGATCAATTTCTATTCTGTTTTTAAGTGGCATTTGATTGAGGCATATAAATAAATTTTTCCAGGATTCATTTCAGAGCTTTAGATTTCCTGCCAACTTAAATGATATCAAAATAATCTTTGATTTAAGAATACAGAGTTTTAGCTTAACTATAGCTGTGATGTGTATGTATCTGGTAAGCTGCCTATCTTCGCCATGGACACGTCCTCGTAAATTGGGATGTTTTTGAAAGATGTTAGCTGATGCACTAAAATTCATAGGCAAACTTTAACCATTGAAACTTGATGAACCCGGCCGTATAGGACAGGCAACAATTTAGAATTATCCATTATCTGTCCTTAACCTTAAGATGTCAGTTCATTTCTTGTTGGAAGTTATTGATGCATTTTGACCGTATCTACATGTGGATATATTTTGGATCGTAATTTAGCATGGTGGGGGAATTAATGCACCCAACAACTTCAGGCAGACTTTGTTGTACTTCCCTGAAAATCATGGTAGTTGAAGAAAAGCACTCTTCAGGAAGTTATACGAGATTCTGTAACTAGAAGATATGAAATGGAAAAAATGGGGAATTGGAGAGAAGAAGTTGGAAAACATTAGTGAGCGAAAGAGAGAGTTGGAAAGAGAAAAGTTACAAAGAGTTGAAAAATGGCTTTTGCACTGGTCATTTTCTGAGTAGGGTTTAAATTGTCCAGACTAAAAAGGCAAGGTCAATCAGTTATTCTACGGGCCTCTCAAATCTTAGTAGCATAAGTTATACTTGATTTATGTGTAAATAATGTGTGATTACCATCTTCATTACCTAAAAGTTCCTTTAAAGGGAGGATGTTTACAAGAATATGGTTCTCTAATGCCTGATGAGTTGTGTTTGATGACGGATTAGTCTCTGTATTCCTATTTTTTTACTAACTGATACTCCCTGCATCCAATATTATGGTTCTTGTTTGACTCAACATGAATTTAAAAAGCAAAGGTTTTGGGTATCTTTACACTTTTGCATTCTAAAGTAGTTGTGGTGCGTTAGTGGAGGTCATATTGTTACTCGAAGTGAGGGTTCTTTTGGGAAAAAATATTTTTTATTTAGGAAATAGGTCCTTATCTTGGGATGCTAATTGCTAAAAGGAACTAGGATCACTGAATTTCTGGTAGAGGGATATGAAAGAAGCTGATATGTAGAATTACCATCACGAGGATCACATTCTGAGAGGAAGTCAACCGTGTATGCCTGTTGCTTTTTTTTTTTCTCGAGCTGATGCTATTCAGAGAGTTCAAAGTAGACATTCCAATATATGCGACTCCTAGTACTAAGAATAATTGTAAATCTTTTATGTTTAGCTGGGAATTTTAACATAAGCTGACAAGGTAGGTATAACCAGTGTTTCAGGTGAATGCATATTTTGGTCTGTAAGCATTCACAAGAAGATATAATAATGCATGAGCCAGAAGCAGATGCTGCTCCTTGGAGTTTTCTCAACATCGACAATATTTTCAGTAATAATTATTATGGAGACAGCACTCAACATGATGTGAAAATCTGCCATGAACAGTACATAAGAGATAACCATTGTGTCAACATTGAGAACGATGAGATTATTGCACGTGCACTTCTTCAAGAAGAATTGTCACAGTTATCAATTGCAGAATCTCCTGAATTATCACATTCTGGGGAGGAATACTTGCAAAGTTCCACTGTTGACCCAAATTGGCATAATTCTTCAAATAACTATTATCTTGGTATGTTTTTCATTCTTCAGGTTCTTTCATGTTTATCTCAGGCTAGTTCATACTATGATAAATTCCTGAGAAAACTACAACATTTGCAGGCCAAGAGGGTGGTCAGTACGAGAGTGATGATGTGGCAAGCATATGCTCCAGTCCTGGGGATAGATCATGCGATGGAGATGATTACTCTTACACTTTGGACATAACAGATGAGTCTGAACTTGATGGAGAAGTTGAAAAGAGGTTGTACCAAATGATTCCTGTTCCTGTAAGCATCAGTTTCATGAAGTCTTCTAAATTTTTTTGTCATGTGGAAGTCATTACATTGTACACCATCTTCTAATGGAAATTATAATGCTCGGGAGCATCTTTTTACTTTATTATCAAGCTTTTTCTTGGTTTCTCGTTCTGTTTATATACAGAAGTAATGTTGCTGCTCATTGGTAAATATAAGTTGCAAATTTTCCCAAGTTTGTATCATGCATCTAAGACTCGAGAGCTCTTAGATTCTTAGGCATTTCATCATATGGCAAATCAAAAGACATCTTGAATCTGTTTCAAGCCACTGTTGAATAACATATGATACGTGTTGTATGTCAAGAACTGGTTGCCACTCGAATTCTGAATTGTGTGCTCAAGCATGATTTTATTTTCTTTAGAATTTTTTTAAAAAAGAGATTCAAGTGTTTGATTGTTACTATGCAGCATATTCCAAGAATTAATGGAGACATACCTTCAGTTGATGAAGCAACTTCTGACCATCAGAGGCTGCTAGATAGGTACTTCTAACTTCTCTTGTTGTTTGCATATAATATCAAATTAAAACAAGTGCTACAGATGTGAAACTGTTTTTTCCTGTTCCTATCTTTTTGGTGTCCGTTTTAAATTGATTTCCTCAGCGTGTGTGCATTTGTGCTTGTGTCCGTGTGTTTAGACCAGCATCCTTCATCACCCTACACACTGTAAAATATCCTTCTTGAGTCTGATGTGATTTTTCACTTGGATCCGCAAATATTCAATGAAAATGACCTTTATCAAGCTGGCCAAGCTCAGTTTGTACTCGTTCAGAGAAGGATTCATATTCGAATTGGCTCTTCAAGGCTTTTTGAGCACAACACTTCTCAGTAAGCTTTATTTTAGTGTCACCTATGCATCATAGCGGACCAACAAATTGTTAGAGATTGCAACAGTTGATAATGTCTGTAAGGTCCATTATTGGCACTTTAATTTAGCTTAATGCACTTGATTGGGAGTGAAAAAGGCTAGAGTTGGGATGCCAATAAGCCCCTTCGGGATGCTTAACTTTGCAGGTATCACTAGTCGGACACTTGGTCTCTTGCTACAGTTTTCTGATTGTATTTTATATCTTTCCAGAGATAGATAATATATTACCTTCATGATCAATGAATTGACGGGACATGTTTCTGAGAGTTGATCTTGAATGGGGCTTTCATTTCAGGTTACAGTTATATGACTTGATTGAGCACAAAGTTCAAGGAGATGGAAATTGTCAGGTTAATTTGCACAGTCTTTTGCCTTGTTTTGAGTTTATTATTCATTGCAGTCTTCTTCTTTTGCAATCAATTGTTGCTAAGGTGACAGCTTGCCTAAAGATTTCAATAGCATTCAACATTAGACTATCAGATCACATTGAGATAGAAATTTATCTCGTGTTATATCAAAATGAAACTATGTTAAATCCTTCATCACGGCCAGGAGGTTTTCAAAATGAAGTTTCAAGTCATAATTAGGCCGTTAAGTATTTTTTTTTTTTTACTTAGGAAAGTGTTATATTGAAGCCTTACAATTTAAAGTAATTCCTCTTATTCATTGCCACTTTCCTGCAGTTCCGTGCTTTATCTGATCAGTTTTATCGAACACCGGAACACCACAAATTTGTGAGACAGCAAGTTGTCCGTCAGGTGGTTGTAGATGTAAATCTGGTTGCATTCTAGTGGTTTCTTTTTAAAGTTGGTGTGAATCTGACGTATTCCTGTGCATCGGTTTGGTTTTGTCAGCTCAAAGCCCATCCTGAAATATATGAGGGGTATGTTCCAATGGAATATGGCGACTATCTTAGAAGGATGTCCAAGTAAAGTTCTTTATCTTGATTCTTATCTTCTACATTATTGATGTTTTAGCACCTTGAACTCCTATGATGCTTACATGTTTAGTAACCAGGAGTGGGGAGTGGGGTGATCATGTCACACTGCAAGCGGCTGCGGATTCGGTATTAATCGCCTCACCTTAACCACATTTAGCTTCTTTATGCCTTTCTGTTGTGTTCAGAAAATGTATTTGCAATTAGAACTTAGAAATGTATTTTCTTTTTCTTCCTTTTGACAGTATGGTGTGAGGATTCTTGTAGTAACTTCATTTAAAGATACCTGCTACATCGAGATTCTTCCCAAGGACCAACAGTCAAAAAGAGGTTAGTTTATGATTTCCTTAGCATTGCCGGAGTCTCTCTGTTACATGTAGGGGTGGCAAATCGTGTAATCGTGTCGTGTTTCGTGTCGACACAATAACGACAGGACATGATAAGGTCAAACACGAACACGACATAATAAGAACACGAAAATTTTGGTGTCGACACGACAAGACATGATTTGACACGATAAGACAAAAACAAAAAGAAATTGATTTACACGTTAATACACAATAGCAAATTACACGATATTACATGACAATACACGATACAAACATACAAAATATTATGTTACCGTGTCACTAATAGGTAAACGTGTCATAATCGTGTCACTGTCGTATCACTATCGTGTTGGTATCTTTATCGTGTTTACACGAACACGACACGTATTTTTCGTGTCCTTATCGTATTGACACGATAAAGACACAAACACGATAAGGCTAAACACTAACACGTTATTTTTGTATCGTTTTCGTGTCTTTTCAAGGAGAAGTGGAAATGCCACCCCTAGTTACATGATCATAATACTGTTGTTCTACATTTAATAAGCAGGAATCAGAAAGTTCGTTTTCTGGAAGAAAAAAGATATTTACATATTATCATCTTATTGTTGTGTATTCTTGTGCAGTCATATATTTGAGTTTCTGGGCTGAGGTACATTACAACTCAATCTATCCTCATGGAGGTAAATTGTCATTTCTTTTCTCCAGATTTATCATTGGGTGTCATAGAAAGAGTATAAACTGTAGAATTTTGTAGTGTAGCTTTAGACAACCTTTTGCGGTTTTGCCTTTCTGTATGTACTAATACCATGAAACTAATCTTTGTTGATCAGATATGCCTCCAAGTGATTTTAAGATAAAGAAAAAGTGGTGGAACTTTCGAAACAAGCAGTAGAAACGTCAACGTTTTGATTCATATACTGCTCTACACAGGCCTCATTTGTACAGTCCTTATAGTGAAGAGGTTTTATCTTTATTAGTTACATGTCCTATATACAAGCATTACACTACTACATTTTCAATTCATACAAACATCATTATATTATTACATTATTAATTCATAACTCATTATTATTTGCATTTATGTCAATTAGTTAGACCAATTTCTGTTCATACCAGCACATTTTAAATTCTATCCTGCAATAAATAAACATAAAAAGAAGAAAGATTTATGCTTTACTTTCAATTGCCAATAATGTACACCTTTCTCATCCTCATTCATCATTTAACCAAGTACAAAATTTATCAAAAAGAGATGAGAGGACTATCCACATAAAATTAAATTCCCAAAAGGCCCCACTTCTTTCTCTTTTTCCTTTTTTCCCCCTAAATGCCATAAAACACAAAGGGGATTATTACTATACTAATAGACAATTAATTGCTAATTAATTCTTACAGTTCTACTAGAAAAGCTTTACAATCTATCTATTAATGGTCCCCACCTTCCCGGCGCTTCTCCTCCTCCACCTCTTCTTCCACCGTCGCCGGCTGCAGCAGCAGCGCCGTAAATGGCATGTGACGGTACCCATTCGGAAGGAACTCCAATTCCATCGGCGGCGGCGGATGGGACAAATCCAGCCTGCAGCTCGGCGGAGGTGGGCCCACCGCGAACATGCCAATCCCAGGCGCGTGCGCCGCCGCTTGACGGTGGCGTCGGCACGTGACGGCATGAGGGAGCCGGAGGAGGTGGAGATAGCTTCGGCGGGGACGGTTCCCGTCCCGGTGGCGGCGATAATCGAAGGCTCGGCGTGGCGGAGGAGCCACTCTATGGTCTCGCCGTCGGAACGGTGGCCCAATTCCCGCGTCAGCTGGAAAACCCGGGCGGCGCAGAGGGCCGGCATCCGGACGCGGCGGCCGCGGCCGTTGACCTTCGTGTGGCGATCTCTGCTGGAGGTGGGCCCAGCGGCGGTCTTTCTAGAAACGCCGGTCTTGGGTTTTGAGTTTTGGGGAACGACGGCGGTGGATGTGGCGGTGACGGGATGAGGGACGGCGGAGATCGGCGGAGGAGTGGGGTGGTGGTGGATGTTGGGTGGGGAGAGAGAGAAGGTCGTGTGGAGAAGAGATTTTGTGAAGAAGCATGTCTGAAGAAGACATGGTCTATTTTTTTTTCTTGACTGATGTTGGTTAGGGTTTTTTTGGTATTGAAGAGTGTCTCTGGGAAGGAGACTGAACAAATGACCCCACAAATAGCTTTATAGAGAATCTAGAAGAAAAGTGGGGTAGCCTTTTTATATCTGTGTTTGGAGCAAAGGCCCACACGGCCACACCCACTGATTATGGGCCTATTTGGGAGTTAGGTGGGCCATTCCCCTCATCATAGCTCATAGGTCCCACCATTGAGTAGTTTTGTTACTATTTCCAAACTGGGAAATACTCATATAGTATGAGACATGAGTAAGATACGATGTGGGCACATTATATGTTATTTTTGAAATTTTAAGAATATAAATATATATAAAATTATATATTTTAATATTATGGAAAATATAGATGTACTAAGTACAACTAAAAATTAATGTTCCATTCCTCAAAAAAATAAAAAAATATTCCAAGCATAAAAAATCTTAAATTGTATAAATACTCGAACGAGTGTGACAACTCATATAGATACATAAAAGCATGTTGAAAATATTAACAATAGTTAAACTCAATCTCTTTCCATACATAGATTTATAAGAATTGAATGAATGTAGTTTTGTTTATTTCAAATTGTGATGGCTATGACATATTTTATTTATTTTTGCTATTAGACACTTTATGCGTACGTCAAGATATGTATCCATGAAGTATCGTAGATATAGGATAAAGTATTATATTCAAAACATATACGCAAGTGCAGTGCACGTCACCTCCTGTAAGTATCCGTGCTTCCTAGTCGAAAAGTTATGTGATTATTTCGTAATGATATTTTATCTCTAAATTTGATAAATTTCGTGATGATATTCATATCTCTAGATTTATTTTAATATTTTTTCTTCTTAAATTTAATTAGATGACTTTTTACATCCAAAATAAATTTTAAGCATTTTACCCCCTCAATTAATATAATTATTCGCTCTTCAATGTCATTTTCATATTATTCTTTTTCTCTCGAAATGTTATTCATTAGTTACCACATGCAAATTCTCCGTATATTGCCTCGCAAAAATCAAGAAAAATACATTTTAATATTACCTCATGAGAAGTGATATATCGTTACATATTAATCTTTGATGAGAATGTGTAGTATATAGCATCCACGTTATACATTACAAATCAAGTACCATGGAAAAAGGAATTCATTAATAACACATCCTTTTAAGTTTTAACACCGAAATATGGATATATAACAACTAATATGGAAGTCAAAATACCAGTGTTGATTAAAAAAAAAAATATTAGTGTACTAAAAAGTGTTATCGTGTCTACATTTAGGGATGGAAATGGAGCGGGCGAGGCAAGACGGGTATCTCAATACCCGGACCCACCCCGTTCCTCCACGGGCGAACGGGACGGGTCGGTCGCTCGTGTTGATTTTTTTAATATTTTTTTATATTTTATCTTATCAATAATTTTTTAATATTATATTTTGTATTATAAATACATATTTTTTATAAAATTTGTCATTATATATGTTAAATATAATATTAAATACATAAAACTATATTATTTTATATAATATGCATGTAAAATATACATTAAATATACTAAAAAATAATAGTAAAGGGCGGGACGGGTACCCACGGGCGGAGGTGATACCCGGACTGTCCTCGCCCGCCACGGTCGAGGCGGGCGGGGGACGGGTCATTTTGCCATCCCTACTCGTGTTGGGACTAGGCGGATGACAGTGAGTTCAAAGACCTGTTAAGTGGAACTTGAGTGGACGAAGAGAGCATAATGTTGTTGGCGAGGACTCGGGCTAGTCGGAGAATTTTTAGAACTGTGAAAATGCTGTATACTAAACATGAAGACTTTGAATTTTATGTAGAACCACTATATATCTCCTTTCTCCTTTCTCATCATCTTATATTCAGTTAGATTAAGTGACAAATTCTCATGAAACTGGGAGAAAAGCATAATAGTTTGGTTGACGATGTTGTCCACATCTATAGTTAAGTAGGAAGGCCAACTTTTTGTAAATTTATTCTTGTAGTGAAGTTGTCCACATCTATAGTTGGCACTCTGTTAGGTAATATTAAGGCTAATTTAATAAAATAAGTTACTTTTCAAACAAATTTAACAAATTAACGCAAAAAAAAATTAAAAGAAAAGGTGAAAACACTGTTTTCTCACAAATAATATTTTTTTAAATTTTAATTAAAAAACAGAGATTTATATGTTTTTCAAACCAAAATTGAACCGCAATGCTAGAAAAATCGAATCGAACCAAACCGAACTATTTCGGTTTGGTTTGGTTCGATTTTTTTTTTGAAACTTTATTTTGGGCTTTTACGATTTTTGCTAAAAAATATTTTTTTTTATATTTATTTAACAATTTAACAATAAAATATTATAGAAAATTAAAATAATAATATAAAGAATATATTAAAAATATAAATTAAAATAATAATATAAAAAATATTTAAAAAATTTATGGACCAAAACCAAAACTGAACCGAAAATTCATTCGGTTTAACAATATATTAAACGGTTTGGTTCGTTTATTAATATAATAAACCGAATAAATTTTCGGTTCGGTTCGGTTTTGGTCTATAATTTTTTAAAATATTTTTATATTATTATTTTAATTTATATTTTTATATTATTATTTTAATTTTCTATAATATTTTATTGTTATATTGTTAAATAAATATAAAAATATATTTTTAGCAAAAAACGTAAAAACCCAAAATAAAGCCCAAACCAAAAAATCGAACCGAACCAAACCAAAATAGTTCGGTTTGGTTGATTCGATTTAACAAAACATATAAATCTCTCTTTTTGAATTAAAATTTAAAAAAAAATTATTTGTGAAAACAAGCGTTACCAACTATGTTTTCACCTCTTTTTTAATTTTTTTGCATTAATTTGTTAAATTGGTTTGAAAAGTAACTTATTTTGTTAAATTAGCCTAATTTTAATTTGCCTCAAAAACAGTGGGGTAGTTTTTCTACTTAACTTTGAATTATTCCGTTTTATCCTTCAAACTTTGTAAATTGTTGCACTAATTACTTTATAATTTCCAAATTTGCCTTTTATTTTTTATGGTTATTTTATTTTGTGATATCTAAAAATGATATCATAACCTATATTTTTAATGAAATTTACTATTATTTAATACTAGTTGTATATTGAGTCATTGACTAAAGATGAAAATATTATGAGAGAACATGATCCACATAATTGTTCGAGATGTAATGACTACAACCAATCCCACTAACAACGATGAGTAAATTTGGAAATTATAGGCTACGTGCAACAATTTGCAAATTCATGTAGTAAAGTATAAAAATTCAAAGTTAAGTAAGTGAAGTAGAAAAACACACATAACTTGTTTGTAAGTGTATTCCATGTTCTAGGGAGCGCTGCATTAATGTTTTAATATTTACGCTCTTGTATTTATTATTTATTTTAAATTATATTGTCGGATGAATAACTATATTGTCTTTGATGATAAATTGGTTAATATGCACAGAATGCCATTATTCTTCTGAACCCTTTGTATTTTTTTTCCTCAAACAAATTTAGGTTTCATTTCTATATTTTTAAAAAGAAAAACGTTTGGTGGAACTTTGGAAGAATCATATATGAAGTATTTTTACAAACCGACATCTATTATCGAACAAATCATTGGGAATTGTGGTCAAGATCAGCTAGTTCCAGGTCTGGTACATCTGATCTCTCCACCAGAACTGTCTCAGATCATATATTAATTAATAATATTTAATCTAATTTTTTATTTTATTCATGTCTTCTAATTTTTTTCCACCACTAGTAGACCTGCCCATTTCACGTTACGAGTTACAAAAACGCTTGCAGATACCGAACTGGAAATAAATGTGTAGGTTAGCTTTTATTTGTTAGTCATCTAATGTTGATTTTATCTCAAAACGAAAAGTGTTCACAAAATTTAATGACATGATTAATTTAACTCCATTTAGTTGCTTCAACCATAACAGCGTGTACACCAAATAATCTCAATTAACGGTGTGTGTGTGTTTTTAGTTGCTTCAACCATAACAGCGTGTACACCAAATAATCTCAATTAACGGTGTGTGTGTTTTTTTTTATATGTATAATGTTCCTTTACTTTGAAGACTTTTCTCAAGATTTATTTATTGTCGGCTCAATTTTCTCTTTGATCCGGCAGGCTAAAGACTGGCCCCTGCCTGTCCCATTTGACATCTATAGTACAAATACAATGTAATTCATGAGTACAAATACAAAGCCCATTTAATTTAATTGAAACAAAGTCCATATCAAAATCTACCATTTAGCTTGGAACAAGATTTAGTTCCATGTAGTTCCAAGGTGGACATAATGCAGGCTTTTCTTCATATTGGGCCTATTAAAGGTTTTCAGTTATATTGGGCCTAATAAAACTGTTTCATATAAAGAACATGACTGTAACAATACAGTTGTCTACAGGGCATTCTAGTCAATCGACATAAATAAAAAAATCTATATAATTTGTTTTTTGTTTTTTATATTCCTAAAAAAGAAGCCTGCAAAAACCTCATCCATTTGAAAGAGGGTTTATCTCCTCAAACTTGCACTGAAAACAGATGGCTTTTTTCATTTCCAATTGTTTTTTTCTAACACAGAAAACTATCAGTTCCCAATTTTTTTTTCTTTGGCAACACAAAAAGCTCAGAAGTATGGAGGCGAACTTGGTTACTTCTCCACCACAATTTCCTCTCAGAACCCATATCGGAAATGGCTCATCTTCTTCAGGTAAGTTGGAGCTTTATATTTTAGTGGATTATCAAATATGTTTGCGTAGTTCTGAAATGTTGAATGAAGTAAAAAAATGGGGTTCTGAAACATCCTTATTTGCGAATTGTTTTAGAAAGATATTTTGAACCCATTAAGGTTTTTGAACCAAATTAATTACTTATTCGTGTATGCACTGAATAAGATTATGGTGTGAATGTATTATATGTGGAATACTAATTTTTCCCTCATGAATATAAATTATAATCAATTACCATGAACATTTCCCACATGTATTTTATAATGTAAATGCACCAATTGATGTAGGAGATGTTAAATATATGTTCTATGTTTATGAACTCCACATGTATCATTTGTCTATATATTTTCTAACATGGACTACATAACATGATGCAAATATTGAAGGCCCATGCTATCTGAAGAGTTACTGTTTTACAAAATATTGTCTTTTGTTGATGTATTTTCTAACAGGGATCACATAACATGATGCAAATATTGAAGACACTTGCCACATGAAGAGTTACTATTTTATAATATTTTGTCATTTTTTAGTTATGACATCGAATTATAGGATGTTAGATGGAGAATTTGACTTTAAGAAAGAACATATTTTGATTTTTGGTTAGGTTGAGACCATTGAATGACAAACTATTTGATAATGCATTCTGATTGTGCACTATCATAACATTTCGTTGTACTTTCACTCTTTCAGTGACTGTAATGTGATTCTTCCTCTTTACTAATCAAGAAACTTATACCTTTGAAAGAAGTGCTACTTGAGGATTGTTAATGGACTTGAGTGTGTGCATACATAAAATAAAATCAAAGAGCTGCATATTTTGGAATTGCAGTACTGATTTACTTTATCAGTTTTGACAGCATATTTTACGTCACTATTGAAAGAGTTGAATATGCGTAATATGTTTTCATTATTTTGTTAAGTCAATTGGTTCTGCACCTATCAACATGACATGGAGTTGTGACCTTTTTTTAAGGATATTACTTTAATTACTTCTCGATTTCTTATTAATACTTTTTAGAAGTAAGTGCAGATGCATTCAATCTGGATCATTTCTTGCATTCTATTATGTGTCCATGGGAACATAAATCTTAATTTGTTGCTGAATGGAAAAATGTTTGCGCCACATGTTACTTAATAATAAGCTCTTTTTCTTGGCTTTGTTTTTTTGCTTTTCTTTTTTTTTCTTTGTAAAAATATATTATTATTTTTATAATTTTTAATAGTGTCGTAAGGATTTGCATTTTTCTTTTTATCAGATAAAAAATTCTTAAAGGTAATATTTTTGTCTTAGCTTAACTTACCAGTTACTAAGAGTAAAGTCTGTTGAGTATTATATGCATGTTTATTACTTCCAGTCGGAGGATCATAAATTAGGATTACACCCCTGAATATGGATATGACTGACAACAAAATGGAGTCATATGGATTCATTATCTTCTTGGATACATCTCTTCTTATGTTATGCTTAGGTGGTTTGAATAGTATTTTTTTTTATATTGTCCAAGTTTATGAGATATTCAAAATCACACTATGTACAAATTTTGCAGTATTGCTGCTTCATGAGCAAGTAACTCCTGCTGTTACCTCTCTGTCAACTACTTCTTTAGGTCGACCTCCTCCCACTTCAGTTCTCATTCAGGATCAGCGTAATGAAAGTAGGCCATTGTTGTGTTTAAAGGCAGACAGCACATATCAGGTGAGAATCTTAGGTAAGATATGCTATTCTATGAATGTTGATTTGCCAAATTATTTAAAGATTATTTAAGAAAAAGAAGTTGGAATGGGGCATGAGAATCTGTCCTGCCCATCTTTTGTGTCACTATCATTTTGTTATCAGTAAGGTATTTCTTTGCATTTTTTTAGTCCTAACCAACTTAATTATGCATAAATCATTGCTACATTTTCTTGATATGTTATTTGTTCCTTTCCTGTCGAAGCAAACATTGGACAAAAGGCAATTGTTGATGGCACCTGGACTGTCATCTCGTGAAGGGAATAAAAATGTTGATCCTGATGAGTATGTAAATGATTTTCAGCTCCAGTTGTTACGCAGGCCAGAACTGTGGTATTTGTAAGAGTAATCAAACTATCAGACCTACCTACAATGTTGTTATTTTGCATGACACTTTGCTATGGGAAAAATCTTTAGGATTCTTTAGTAACTGTCAGTTCAACTTGATTACTTTTTATGTGTTATTTCAGATGGGCATCCTTACAGAAAGAAGAACAGTCCTTTTCTAGTACAAGCGAAAATTTAACGGGTGTAGAAGCAGACCATGTTGTAGCACTTGCAAGAGAAGCTTTTTCAGCATGTAAAGAGGCAGCCTCAATTGCTAAAGATGCCAGACTTTTTGGAGCTCATCTTGATGACCCTTCTAGCATAAGGTCTGCACCGTTCTAACTTCACTTTTTTCACCTTCTACACGTGTCCTTAAAAATTCAATACAAAGCTATTATCTAAAGCCTTTCTTCCTATGGCCTTCCTAGAGGCTTAGCCAGTGTCCCTGTGCGAAGAATTGTGAGATCAACACGTCTTCTGGAGAGGCAAACTAAGAGGAGGGTGCCCAAGCCAAAAATTGAGATTCAGGAGACCAACCATCGCAGGAAGCCAGAATCACATAGAAAATTTAATGAAGGATTTGATCCTAACGATCCTCTTCGAATGTTCTTATGGGGACCAGAAACAACACAACTTTTAACTGCAAAAGAAGAGTCAGAGTTAATAGTGAAGATACAGGTTTATTCCAGTCCTTTTGTGTTTTCTATTGGAGATGGCCTTTGTTAGGAAATTACGGACCGGAACAAAGCCATGACAATAGTGATGTGAGAAAAATAAAGATAAAATGACACGAATATTTTTACGTGGAAAACCCCAAATAAATTTGAGGTAAAAACCACGGGCAAGTGTAGGAGCAATTCACTATAGAAATAGGGATTGCAACACCTTCTCTCTAAATACAAGAAGAAACTATATCACTCTTTCTCTCTTGAAATAGGAGAAACTAATACACTCTAAAATGATGAAATAATATGAGAGAGAATTGCTCTTGGGATGTCATTTCCCTTCTCCCAAATTAGCCTATTTATAGGCATATTTCTTTCACTATTTCACCTAATTTGTTAGGTGAACAACATGAAAGCTTCAACAATTCACCTACCATATTTTGGTACCAATCCACAAAGTAGTTAACCACCAACCATTCAAACTTCACCAAACAATTTCTTCAAAAAAGTTTGGTAAAATTCAAGTTTTGCTACCACACCAAAATTGACTTTACCATTTACATTCTCCTACTTAAAGTCAATTTGTAATTCTTTCATCCTTCTCTACACTTGCCATTCATGCTGCTTACGTTTCTGCTAGGCCACACGAGGATCTGCACCATTCGAACTTGCCAGTGTTGATTGGTTTGGTCATGCCATCTGCTAAGTTTTCATCAGTATGGATCTTTTGCATATCCACACTTCCATTTTCCACTACTTCTCGAACGAAGTGATACTGAACTTCTATGTGCTTTGTCCTTGAATGTAAAATTTGGATTCTTTGCAATATGCAAAGTAACTCGCAAAGCACTCGACATTTGTCACAAAATAGAACAATCTTTCCTTGTTTAGAACAATCATTTTACCAAACTTTTTTGAAGAAATTGTTTGGTGAAGTTTGAATGGTTGGTGGCTAACTACTTTGTGGATTGGTACCAAAATGTAGTAGGTGAATTGTTGAAGCTTTCATGTTGTTCACCTAACAAATTAGGTGAAATAGTGAAAGAAATATGCCTATAAATAGGCTAATTTGGGAGAAGGGAAATGATATCCCAAGAGCAATTCTCTCTCATATTATTTCGTCATTTTAGAGTGTATTAGTTTATCCTATTTCAAGAGATAAAGAGTGATATAGTTTCTCCTTGTATTTAGAGAGAAGGTGTTGTAATCCCTATTTTTATAGTGAATTGCTCCTACACTTGCCCGTGGTTTTTACCTCAAATTTATTTGGGGTTTTCCACGTAAAAATATTCGTGTCCTTTGTGTGTGTGAATCTGATTCTAACTTTTTAAGCAACTTGTTTTTGGTAGGAGTTAATGAAACTACAAGAAGTGAGAAGTCGGCTCGAAACTCAGTTTTCCGTGAACCTACACTAGTTGAGTGGGCCGAGGCCGCTGGGACTAGTTGTCATGTGTTGCAGTCACAGGTTCACTGTGGGAATAGCAGTAGAGATAAGTTAATTTATGCCAATTTCCGTATGGTGGTTCACATTGCTAAGCAGTACCAAGGGCGTGGTCTAAGCCTTCAGGATCTCTTGCAGGTGAATTAGAGGTTGCGTTGATACTACTTGTTTGATTTTTTCAATAGGAATTTATTGGTATCGGATTCTTGCGTCTAATTTCATATTTATTCCTGAAATAATTATGCAAAACTGAGTTTTTTTTGGTGATTTTACAAGTTCGTAATGATGTATGAAGCTTTTTTGCTTGTAGGAGGGAAGCATGGGTCTTATGAAGAGTGTCGAGAAATTCAAGCCCCAAGCGGGTTGCAGATTCGCTACTTATGCATATTGGTGGATAAGGCAATCAATCAGGAAAGCCTTATTTCAGCATTCTAGGACGATCCGCTTGCCGGTAATGCCTTCTGACAAATTTTGCAATATTCCATTTTGATCCAAAGAGTTTTAGCCAAATTATATTTTATGGCCTTTACATCATTTTTATAATCTTCAAGTTATGCTTAGGGATAATTTCAAAAACACCCCCTGAGGTTTGGGCTAATTACAAAAAAACCCAGAGTTCGTTGAAAATTACAAAAAACCCATTGAGATTTGATTCTGTCTTACATTTTTCCCGTTGATTTTCAAAAACATTTCAAAAACCCCCTTGACATTTACAAAAATATTACAATTATACCCCCTTAAATTTAAGACAAAACGAAACCTGAAGGATTTTTGCAATTTTGAAACATCTCTGTGTTTTTTTTTGTAATTAACTCAAACCTGAGGGTTGTTTTTGTAATTATCCCTTATGCGTATTGGTAAAATTTCAGCTACATAAGCTTTTCCTCTTTTTTGCACTTAAGTTTTGAGAAAAAAGCTCATTCAAATAAACTTGATGTTTCAGGAGAATGTTTATAGCCTCCTCTCTAAAGTGTATGAAGCAAAGAAATCATGTGTTCAACAAGGTAATCACTACCCAACGAAAGAGGATATAGCAGCATGTGCTGGACTTTCTGTAGAGCGACTGGAGAAATTGCTATACACTGCTAGAGTGCCGCTTTCAATGCAACAGCCTGTTTGGATGGACCAAAATACCACATATCAGGTAGTTTATATTACTATTTTTAGGCACCTGGTTAAGCTTCTAATTTAAAGTCGTGGATTTGACACTAATTAAAATTATTTTGAAGTTTTTCTCTCGGATTAGCATTTGGTCTATTAAAATGATGCAAAAGTGAATATTCCTCCATTCAACATATAACATAATGTATTTGGTCTGCAACTCAATTTGCAGATTAGTCTTATGGATCAAAATACCCCTTGAGGTTTGGGCTAATTACAGAAAATCCAGAGGTTTTTGAAAATTGCAGAGCCCCCTTGAGCCCCCTTGAGCTTTGATTCCATTTTACATTTTCCCCCTTCATAAGCAAAATAATATTTCAACCCCGACATTTATAAAAGTATTATGGTTACCCCCTTAAATTTAAATTTAAGACAGAATCAAACCTAAGGGGTTCTTTTGTAATTTTGAAACATATATGGTTTTTTTTTGTAATCAGCCCAGACCTCAGGGGTGTTTTTGTAATTATCCGTTAGTTATATGGAAAGGCTTAGTGGAGAACGTTTGAATATATGTTGAGTTCCTAGGCCAAGTCTCGTATTTTTCATCAAAAAGTGAAGAGTTTTCAAGCTAAATATACCGTTAATGTGGTGGCATCTTAACATTTACTTTGAAATAGAGATTTGTAACTGTTTCCCATTACATTGGTGCACCTTATGAGAAAATTCTTTGAAAAAATATGTAGCTTTAATCGACACTAATAGAGGACATATACCGTTGATTGGTACAGGAAATAACTGCAGACACCACAATTGAAGTCCCAGAAGTGGGTGCATCAAAGCAGATAATGAGAGAACACACTCGGAATCTCTTGAGCGTTCTGAATCCTCGGGAGAGGAAAATTATCCGGTTGAGATTTGGCATTGAAGGTGGCGAACAGAAATCATTGTCTGAAATCGGTGCTGGTTTTGGATTGTCGAAGGAGAGAGTCAGACAACTGGAAAGTCGAGCGTTGTACAAGCTGAAACAGTGTCTTAGCAGTCAAGGGCTAGAAGCATATGCAGATATGCTCATTTAGTCTGGAATGTTGTAATTGTGTTGTGCAGTGTTTTTGTTCATATGATGGTCCTAGTTGGATTGTACATAAAACTGACACCATTTGCTTTTGTAGTTTTGTCCTTTGTCCCCAAAATTGAATTGTGTTCCATAGTTGAATATTGTCTTTCAGAATTTGGAATAAGCATTCTGGAAAGCCTGTTCTCTTTGAGCATATTGATCTTATTATACGTGCAGGGTGTTTTTTTCCATTTCTGGTCTGCAATATGCATTTCTTTCCCTCTAAAGGGACAATTATAAATACTATATTGATCTTTATTCTAATTACAAAAAAACTCAATTAGAATTTAGAATAAGTTAGACAGCAGGTCTCTTGTGAGACGGTAATACTTTTAGTGTAAAAGGTGATACTTGTCTAAATATGCTAATTTAAGTGTATTTAGATTATTATAACTTTTTACACTAAAAGTATCACCATCTCAAGATCTTATACCGTCTCACAAGTTTTTGCGTAATGCTTCTTGACATTGGTTTTTACTTCGCCTATTGAGGCGGTATTGTAGAACAAACACAAATCTCAATGGGTATTTGTAGTAATGCAAGACTCAAGAGGGTGTTTTTAAGGGGGTGCTTGTAATTTTGGAAAATAACTGATTTTTTTTCGTAATCTAAGCTAAATTTACGGATTGATTTTATGGTTTACCTTTTTTCTTTAAATAACCAACTATTTCAAAAATTTGTGGAACAAAAACTAGAGTTTTTCTCCTTCAAAATCTTGTTTCTTACAATCCACACATAGCAACATTACCTTATTTCTTACCCATGGTCCCTTGAGTATTCAAGAACTCCCTTACCATTCATATGCTTAAAAATGGTATACAATGAATGATAGTGTCAACCTGGTTCTCATAGCTCATCACTGATTTCAGACTGAAGTTTTATTACCATGAAGACTCCCAACAAGAGAAGAGTACACCCTATCATCAGGTGTGAGACCAGCTTCTTTCATCTCATCATACAATTCGAAAGCTTCATCCGATCTTCCCTCTTTCGACAAGCCCGATATCAACACTGTATAAGTCACCACATTCGGGATTATATTCTTTGCTCTCATTTCTTCGAACACCTTCAGGGCATCGTCTATTTTTCCGACTATACATTCCCCATGCACAAGGGAGGTGTATGTATAAACATCTGGCAAAAGCCCCTTAGCCTCCATGTTCTTTCTTAGCATTCGCGCTTCTTTCATCTTTCCCTTTTTGCAATATCCATCAATCAAAGCATTGTACGTCACATTATTCGGTTTTTCTCCCATTTTCTCAATCTCATGTAGCGTTTTCTCCGCTTCGACAAAATTACCTTCCTTGCTGTATATATCAATCAGTGTTGTGTAAGCAACATTATTAGGGGCGACGCCCTTATCCACCATCGAGAAAAGCAACCTTTTCGCTTGCTCATGCCGGTTTACTCTGCATAAACCGTTAGAGATTATGTTGTACACGTAAACATCAGGTTCGAGTCCTATTTTCTCCATAATACTCTGCAGTCTCCAAGCTTCATCAATCATTCCTTGCTTGCAATAACCATCCAACAATGTGTTAAAAATAACTCGATTTATGTCTATCCCTTTGCTTTGCATCTCCTCGAGCAATGGTTTTGCTGCGTCCACGTTCCCCGTTTTGCACACACCGTGTATCAATGCACCGTAAGTGTGTGCGTTCGGTTCAAGGCCCTTCTCTACCAACTCATCAAATAAAGCAAATGCCCTTTTCACATCACTTAACTTACAATATAAACTAATCATTGAGGTGTATACATAAATATCTGCTGCTACACCCTTCTCACGCATTTTATCAAACACCTTCTCTGCATCTTCAACCTTGGAATACCTCGCATACCAGTCGATTAAAAGAGTATACGTTGCCACATTGTAGTCCACCCCTGCTTTCTCCATGGCAGCCAAGATTTCGTCCACTCGTTTACGATCCGATTTCTTCACATAAGCATCTATCAATGTGTTAAAAGTATACGCATTTGGTTTAATCCCTTTTCTAACCAAATCATCCATCAATTTCCTCGCTTTCTTAACTTCCTTTCTTTTGCACAATCCATCAATCACCAACGTCATTGAATAAACCGTGATCGTCACATTACATTCCACCATCCTTCGAAAAAACCTATACAATGACTCAAACTGGTTGCATTTCTTGAATGCAATCAAGTAAACCATGCAAGAACGCTCATCAATCACAAACCCATTATTCACCATATACTCAAAAACCTCCAATCCCTCATCAAACTTTCTATTATCCGCATAAACCCTAAATAGCATATCAAAAAATTTAGATTTTATATTGGGTTCTACACAATTTTGACCCACTAACGAAACTATTTCTGGAAATGGGCATCGAAGATTCTCATCTACAACAGCAGCATTCAAAATATTCTTACCCTCTGCAAATCTTCTGATTTCAAATAGCCGCAGAATAATTGTTAAGTGAGCTTCGAAATTGGGTCTTTGAGGGTTAATAGACTGGTTCGTCTGCAGAAATTTGAAGAAGCGCAAGCAAGAAGAGGCGGGAATTTGTGGGTTCGAGAGAACAAGGTGGGTTATGTGGGAATTTAGATTCGAAATGAGAGACGGTGAAATATGGAGAGATTTTGAGGTGGGATTAATTAGGGCTTTAGCAATCAAGTTGGCAATCTGTTGATCATTGGATCTTGAAGCAAAATTGGAGCTGAAAACTTGTTTCGCAATAGCGTAAAGCTTCTGGTTCGACATGGAAGCTTGTGAATGTGCGATTTGCGAAGTATGGCTCACAAAAAGGAGATGAACCAACTTGAATTTGTTCTATATAATAAATTGTGAATCTAGTCGAAATTGAACTAAATCCAATGAAATTGAAGTTTCTGTCATTTTGATTTGTGTGTGTTTATTTAACTTTGGAGTATACGATAGTTTTTTTAGTTTTTATAATAAAGCTCGGCTCCGTCATCGCAGGTACTCAAAACCGTGGTCTAGCGAGTATAAGATAGTTTTACATGGTTTAGTTTGCTAAATTAATTAAATCATATCAATAAGCTTTGGTTTGGTAGGCAATTCCATATGCTAAGTTTCTTGGTTCTTATAAAAAGGCAGACTCCATTTAGTTAATTAAGGAGGATTTTTTTTCTTTTTTATATATGACCGAAATTTCGTGTTCCCAAATAACTAGTTCTTGTATTACATCTCCAATCCCTCTTAGAGATGGCAGTGGGGCGGGGATTTCCCATTCCCCGCGAGAAACCAACCCAAATGGGGCGGGAATTTCCAAAATTCCCCTCCGTGGGGATGGGACGGGAATGGGATCATATTCTCGCCTGCTTCCCATGGGAACGATATTAAATATATAATATATTATATTAAATATATATAATATATTATAAATATATCCACATTAAATATATAAATAAAAAAATCTTTAATTTATTTTATTTATTTTGTATAATGAGTGATTTATTAGTCTTTTTTTATATAATCTATATATTTTTTAAATATTAAAAATCATTTTAAAAAAAATCAGTTTTTTACAAAAAAAAATAATAAAAACGGGGACGGGAATCCCCTTGCGGCGACGGGATGGGGGAGTTTTTTCCAGTTTCTCTCGCGGGGATAGGGATGAGGATTGCTCCGCCCCGCCCCGCCCCATTGACATCCCTAGTAAAATTGCAATTTTGGTCCCATAACTTTGGGGGGTGTCAAAACTAGTCCCACTCGATTTTACTTTTTCAAAAATACCCTATAATTTACAAAGTGTATCAAAACTAGTCCCACTCGATTTTACTTTTTCAAAAACACCCTGTAATTTACAAATTGTATCAATTTGAGGACAAATCCTACCACCGATTGGAATTTTCGCCGGAATTCGTCACGTGACCTAAAATTTTGGGGAAAATTCCGATCGGCGGTGGGATTTGTCCTCAAATTGATACAATTTGTAAATTACAGGGTGTTTTTGAAAAAGTAAAATTGAGTGAGACTAGTTTTAACACCCCCTAAAGTTATAGGACCAAAATTGCAATTCCCCCCCCTCTGAAACTGCCTCATGTAAACCGCGAAAGGAGTATTTTTTAGTACATATTGAGGGGAGATATGATGTAAATCGAAACCCAAACATTAGTCTGGGTTGGGGAGTAATCAATAACTTAATCTTAAGATATCAAACAGTCTAGAACTTATTTTAGACATTTGACCCAAGACAATATTTTTTTAGTCATGTTTTTGAAATACATATTTTCAGATATTTTTGACTTCGATTGTTCATTTTTGCCCTTATATTCATTTCTTGGGATCGATACATTTATCAGGAACGAGAAATATTTCCCAGACTCGAGAATCATTTCTTGCATCGAGATTCATTTCTCGGGACCAATAGTTATTTCCCGGTGCCGAGCACCACATCGATTTTTCAAAAAATGGCCAAGTAACTCATCAAAAATAGAAGAAGAATATGGTTGTTATTATTCTTTTTTTGTGTATGTAAAAATAACTAAAATATGTTTTTAAAAAGCATGACTATAAAGATGTTGATTTTGGTCAAATGGCTAAAACAAGCCTATTTGCACAATTTAAATCAAGCCCACAATTAATTTGGACAAGATCAACTGATATGTGTTTTCTTAAAAAGAAAACTAATTACATATATCATTATATCAGGAGAATCAATCATAAAAACAACTAACAATCAACAATTACTTTTTAATAACTAGCAATGACTTACAATATACTATTTAACTATATTTGAAAATAGATAATTATCCACGAATAGGTGCGCCTAACTGAGCATTGAATAAATAAATTTCAATCATAATTCAGTTAAGTTATAAATAATGTTTGGGATAATTACAAAAGACCCCGGGGCTAATTACGAAAAACCCAGAGATATTTAAAAATTACAAAAACTTCTCGGTTTTTATTCATGTTTTAAATTTAAGGGGGTAATTGTAATGTTTCTAGAAATATTTGGCGGGGGGGGTTGAAATATTTTTTTGTTTATGAATGGAGAAATGTAAATGGAATCAAATCTTAAGTTTTCTTTTTTGCAATTTTAAAAAACTTCTAGCTTTTTCATTAATTAGCGTGGGGTGTTTTTGGAAGTATTCCATAATAGTAAATGATTCTTATTTCTAGAAAAATTGAATTTTTAAATAGAGTGGTCATTCAGTAAGGCATTTTAGTGAAACGAAAGTTTTTATATCCAAATTAAGGCCAGAACAAATAAAGTTCTTGTATTCGAATCTTACCGCTATTTTATTTTTGGACAAAAATGTTCACATGCCAGCATGCCTTGTAAGTAGGGGCATCAATTTGTGACAAGACACGATAACCCGGCACGAATTTTTCTTGGATTTTTTATCCAGCTCATCCCATTTTTGCGTATCGGCCCACCCTGGTAAAGCGTCCTGGCTCCGCCCTTTGGTATAAATACAACCCTTAACAGGTTCGGATCAAAATCGGGTTGGACGCGGTTAACATGGAAAATAAATAGGTCAGGTCGACCCGCGGGTCGACACGATTGATCTATGTAACCCATTTAATTTTATAGTGATATATTATTTTAATATTTTGTGATATTTTAGTTGGTTATATGATGATGGAAAAATTATTAAATATATTTTTAAATAATGTTTAATATTTAATGTATTTTTTATTTAAAATTTCAATTTTTTATGAATTTTTTTCGTGTCAAGTTTAAATTAAACAGGTTTTTCGTGTCGGATTGCCCGTGTTATAAACGGGTCGTGTATCTTGATACATATAATTAAACGGGTCGGATTCGGGTTCGTGTCAGACCTGTAATACTTGTGTAAAAAAAAATGACCCGCGAACACGAAATATGACACGATTGACACCCCCATTGTAAGTTTATGTTAATTTTCTTTACTTGCAAGGTACAACCCATACTAATGGTTTGAACTATTTACTTCCGTACCCTGATTCACAATTATGATGTAGGATGAAAATCAATTTTTTTTTTTTTGAGAAAGAGGATGAAAATCATTTTGAAAAGGGCAAAAAAGATTAGAAGCGGGGAAAACCAATAGTCACTCTCCTTCGGGTGCGCACTAGGTAAACCCTCGATTTTGACACAATAGCATGCAAATCGCGTCAGCCAGATAAATTATATGTAGGAATTTAAACTTAAAACTTCTGATTTCAAGAATCCACCCTACTCCACTAGGCCACCCATAAGGGGCTCGTGCATAGACGAAGCCACATTCCATAATATGGGGGCATGTGCCCCCATAACATTTTCTATTTTTTTATTTATAATTATATTATATATTGGTTTTTTAAATTTGTTATATTAATTAGTTAAAAAACACAAATTATGCCCCACTAAATTGTTTGTTATGTCTTTTTTTTCTTTTTCTTTACTATTTATTATTTATTTTAAAATTTATATAGTAATGAGGTTAAAAAATAAATAAAGTGTGCCCTCACTAATTATTTTTAATTGCATTTATTTTGTGCCCCCATCGTAAAAAATTCCTGGATCCGTGGGCTCGTAGAGACCTTATTTTTCGTGTGCCTTGGTGTAATTAATTATCTTCTGATCTATTTAATAAATTACAAAAAAACTGCAAGTTACTATTAAGATCTAGTTGGAAAAAAAAAGGGTTTATAGACATATATGCAGACAAAGCATTCATTAGTTTTCATTTATATGTCAATTATAAAATCCTTAACCAAAAACAAATTAATGGTCCAATTTCCAAATTCTCCGAAAATAAGGGAGCTATTTAAATAAGCTCCGCTCTTTGGTGCAAAACATGATTATTTCAACATTAAGCTATTGCATGTGGCATGTGCTTCCAAATTACTATAAAGTTAAATCTGATATATGTCCAATCCAGACAAAATTAAAGCACGCAAACAAACTTCAAATACTCTATAGTCTATAGATATTATAATTTTGTGGCCGCTAAACAACAAAACCATACAATTGATTCCAAAGGCGGAGCCATGAATAAAAATGGGATGGCCGATACAAAAAAAATGGGGTGGGTCGTCTACACAAAAATCACATAAATTATAATTAATTTTTATAGAAAAATTGGGGAGGGGGGCAGAGTGGTCCCCCTTGCCTCCGCCCTTGATTGATTCTACTATGTTTTTTTTTAACTCAACTTTCAAACTAAAGCCGATTATTATCTGGACAAAGAACTTGCTTCCTCATCACCGCCAGTAAAAGGTAAACGACGGGATGTGCACGCTTTGATGGTGTTATGGTAGGGTCTGTTTGGCGTACAACCGATCCTAAGGAGTAAAGAGAGCAATTATGTTCTACACCCAAATCTAATAATTGTTTATCTCCCCTAAATCGAACCCACGCACATCTTATTCAAGATGAGTTCACCAAGCTAGTCTTCACCAACTATATGTAATGAAGTCGAACCCACAAGAGACTTTAATGTCAATATAGGTGTGAATTAAAGCAAAGATTTTGCAGATATTTACAAACTAATAGAGAATCCTGTTCACACCAGGCCAGCTGACAGAAGGATGAGTAAATTATGTATTGGTGCATGTGGAAATGCCTTTCATGCTAAGAATGCATTAAACTCCGAATAATGAAACAAGAACATGTGAAAGTCAAGTCATATTTATATTCTTTTTCACAAATCAATATAAATAAAACCATGCACATGGATATGACCACATCCCGTACAAGTTCTAATTACTATATAATTTAGTACCTAAATGTGATTAACATATATCAAATGATTGCCAAGATTGATATATTGACCTGTTTTTGCTGTCATTTAGTAGAAGAAATACAATTAGTTTTCCGTTGGATGAGCAATTTGTGGCAAAATTAAGGAGAGGAATTAATCTTCATTCATGTATGGTCGTAATTGTCTCATCCTTCATAATATGTGTCCTTATATGCATATGTATATTTTTGCATATTCGCATTATTTAACAAGCGAAAACTTGAATAAGACGGATCCTATATGTAAATAGAATTCATAAATAGAATTACAGCCCAAACCCAAACCTAAACCCAAACCCAAACCCATAAAGAAAAGCGCAAAGACTTGTATAGATGAGACGATCTTATGAAATGGATCCTATATTTAAATAGAATTCAAAACCAAACTCAAAGCCAAACCCAAACCATGCAAAAACTCACAATTTTTGTATTTTGTAGGATATGTCTCATGAACTTAAATCACTTCAAAAACTTTCAGTTTACCAAACATTGACTTCACCTAGCTAGTAAATAAAATTAGAAGAATTTTCTTGGTGAAGTTACATAGATATACTATATATGCCCCTTTTTTTTTAGATAAAATATATACTATGTACTTGAACAAAGTTAGTGGCTAGAAAATCCTGCTAACTAGTCATTAACCTCTGATTAATTATACTATATTTTGCCTCATTCCATGGTTAAAGATTCCAATCAAATGGCATCTGAATTGTAGACTAATCATTTAAATCATGACTTGTATCACTAGCTAGTATTGGTGAAATGGGTGGACCAAAGTGAATTAAAACTCTTTAACTACGGTTTCCCATGGATCCTTTAATTTCTCCAAAACAACAAATTTAACCTTACTAACACAAAACTTTCTTCTAAATTTGTCGGCAAAAGGCATGCCCCTATCAGTTCACCTTTTTTCATTTGTTGATATATTTGTCTACAATTTATCCTGAAATTAAAATGTTAAATTGTGAGCTAGAAACACAAACAATAAGATGATCTTGCATATGATCTTTTTTACCAACCTGTAAATGCGAACAAGTTCTTCATGTTCCATCTGAAAATCCCCAGAAATATCAAGAGAATAATTAAGGGTAATTAAAGTATATATATTCCAAAAAAATGAATAAAGAGATCGTACAGAAATTACCGTGGCTGTAAATCATCAAAACCGCTGTACGTATATGTCAGCCGGTATTTGCCAATGCAGCATCATCAAGATTCTCATTGCGCATCACTATATTTATATATAGCTAATTGAATGTGAATCTTGATAACGCTGCATTTGCAAACAACGACTATCTATCGGATGACAAAAAGTTATATGAGGCGGTCTCATAAATTATATCTATGACACGGATCCTATTTGTAACATAATTAAATAAAGGAGTAATCACAAGATTGAAAAAAAAACCCTAAAATAAAAATCCTTTATAACAACGAAAATTAAAAAAAAAAAAAACCCCAAAAAAATGGATCTCCTATCAACAGAGGAAATTAAGATTTATGGGCTCGGATTTGGGAATTTTTTTCTGTACGGAAAGAGAGACCAAGATCTGACAACAAAACAATAATTGTGTCAAAGTTTTTTTTTTTTGAATCAGAGATAAGAACAGATGTATGAACCACAAATTCTTACAGGTTTTATTGGCAGAAAATCAACTGTGTGTGTACTTTGGTGTGGGAGTGTGTGTGGTTGAAATGATAGAGAGAGTGGAGAGCGAAGGTGGGAGCAAAAGATTATTTGGAGTTGAGATATGTCCACGCTTACTTCTCCCATGTAGTAGGTTTTATACTAGGTTTGGCTTACATCTGGCTCATTTGGCATCATCCTCAATATATAAAAGTCTAGGGCCCAAATTTGTTCCTTTTTTTGATAAGCTCGAACCTCTGCGAACGCAGCGCATTATCTTTTCGAGAATGACATTTCCATTTCTCATTCTTGCCGCCAAGGTAAAGCGTATAGGATGCGGATCGGTGTTCGGCGAGTGGCGGACGTACAACAGATCCTCCCAGGTAAAGAGAACAATTATGTTCGACCCCGATCTACTAATAACGATCTCTCCCGAATCGAACCCACACGGATGCTATTCAAGATGAGTTCCCACCAAATCTTCACCGGCATTTCGCATATGCCCCGGGAGCAATTTGATGGAGCGGGGATATGAACTCCTCGACCTCCACCCCACAAACAATTTGATGGAGCGTGGATTTGAACCCCGACCTCCATCCCACAATTGCTTGTGGTGACCCAATTTGTTTCTTATTTCTATATTAACATTGTAATTTTTTTAAGAATCAAATTGAATTTCATAAGAAATTTACATATGATTACAATATTGAGTGGAAAAAAGTGCAAATCCTATAATATCATAAACCTATATAGATTTTAAAAAAAAAATTTAAACCTAAATACATCTAAGCGATACGTTGAATTAGAACTTTGCAATTGATACGTTGAACAAAATACGTCTTAAAGAAATTGATCTCGCTTCATCACTTATCATCGGTAATGATTCATGCTTATGAACAAAATACCACATTAAGACAAACTTATTAACTGGCCTCTATGGACTATGGGAGGCGCGCTGGGCGGGTTCGGGTCACTTACAATACAAAAAAAAAAAGTCACCTATTGAGGACAAATAGAAGCTACATATTTGGTACAAATTTATTAAGATTAAAAGGAAATTGTTTTCCCATTAAAAGGTTAAGGCCTTGTATGGTTGTGTTTCCAACCCTATTTTTCCACTTTCCAACTATTCCGCAAAAATGAGTTTATGTTTGTTTAAAAGTTTTGTAGAAATGAAATTATTTCAGTTTTCATTTTTTTATGGAAAATATTATTTTGAAAACACAACCAAACAATTTTGCATTCAAATTATGCAAACCTAGATAAAAATACACTACAATCACGCAAATGTGTTAAAAATATATTTGAAAAATTATAACCAAACATATTCTCATTTTCAAACGAGAAATTCGGACAACAAACCAAACATATTCCCAATTCTCACACGAAAATCAATAAAGTTTGAAAATTCATTTTTCAACACTAGAATTTGGAAATGGACTTGAGAATACATCCACACAAGCCCTAAGGATGTCAACGAGGTGGGGGCAATCCCCATTCGCGGTCGCGGGAATCCCCGCTCCCGTGAGACAAATGGGATAAAAATTCCCCCGATTCCCGTCCTCGAGTTTACCCCACCCCCACCCCTATCCCCCTGGTTTGGGTTTATTTTTTTTCGCAAAAAAAACCTAATATTTTTAGAAAAATTATTTTTATAAATATTTAAAATATATAAAATTATATAAAAACTAATAAAACACTATTTATCATTTTATTATATATAATATGGACTATTTATAATATACTATATATTGTATTGTATATACAAAATTTCGAGTTCATTTTGCCCGTGGGGAATATGATCCTGTCGCCAACTGGGAGAATAAATTCCCGTTCCGCCCCACACGGAGGAAAAGTTCGGGCAATCTCCGCCCCATTCGGAGCGGATCTAGACATTTCCTAGGAGGAGGGTTTAATTAATTGTTGGGGGACTAAATCAATATAAACTAAATATTCAAGTACCAAAAATTAATATTTAATTTCCTCAAAAAAATTAATATTTAAAAATAATGAAGGTTTTGAAAAAAATTGGGATGGGGTGGATGGGGGTAAAGCCCTCATTCTTACACTAGGATACGCCCTGTTCGCCTGGAGCAAGGATTATTGCTCTATTGCCATTCCTATAAGACGATGAGGGAAGAAAAAATTGAAGATAACGGTCTACGGATGATTACAAATGGCTAGAATTTTGAGAGAAGAATAAGAGTTATTAATATTGTAATTGAATTAAATAAGAATTATATGTGACAAATTTTTAGTTAGACGGTTATAGGTATTAAATTTGTGATACTGACTTTCAATAGTACACCCAACTTTATGATTAATTGCACTGCTATTTTTAGTTTATTTTACGTTTTGGAATTGTCACGACTCACGACGTAGTAATTATCAAAATTAAGAAAATGAGTGATATTACTGAAAGAGCTAATAATAGGAAATTTCATTTTCAGGTGCCAACGTGATAGGAATTAATAGTGAAATACTCTAGTATATTTACCTAGGTAATATCTCCCGTCAAGTTTATTGCTTTGTGAAAATTGGGGCAATGTTAATGCATATGGTTATAGTATTACAATAATATTGTATTTAATACGGACGGTCTTGTAGATACTATTTATGAAAGAATAGATTAAATTTAGTATTTATTATAGATATGTACACAAATTGTATGTGAAGTTTTACTTGCAATCCGATACAATTTACTTGTATTTTCAAAGTATATGTTGGATTGAGCTAAAAAAAATGATGAATTTAAGGAATTTCATGCTGATCTGGCCAACATGGACCCGATACGGCACATTTGAGTGAGCTCTATATGCCGTGTAATGTTATTACCAAAAATTTATAGAACAAATTAATCTCAAACTACCTTTCATGCAACTACTTGAAGCCATTGTTGGACTTGGTCCATTCTTTGTATTCTGAATTTTCTATTATATTACTTTTAATTAGGTCATTGTACAACATAGTTGCAGCTTATAGGCTGGAAATTAAAGAATTCATTAAGCTCACGAATATGATTAATGATTGGATATAATTTGATATATTTTTGAGCGGCCAGTGGTCCATCGTAGTTGGAATCTATTAGTATTTTTTTATGTCGAAGTGATTAGTTTTTGGGGAAATAACTTTGCCCTCTTAGGAACTGGAACTGTTCTTGTACAAACTACGAGAAATGCATAATGACTCTCAAATTTTTAATTAATATATATCCTCAACTATTGGACACAAAAAATTATTCTACAAGTGATTGCTCCATGATAGATATTTCTCTATCGAGCCAAAGGTTTTAATCCTTTTTTGAAATGTTTTAATTCTTTCTTTCTCCCGACCTTCAGGAAAGTTGCAATTAATAGTTTTTGATCAAAAAGTTAGCGAATGTATTTCAAAGTCCAATTTCCAGTTTCTAGTGTTGGAAAATGAATTTTCAAACTTTATTGGTTTTTGTGTGAGAATTGAGAATATGTTTGTTTTGTTGTCTGAATTTCAGTTTAAAAATGAAAATATGCTTGGTTATAGTTTTTCAAATGTATTTTTGACATAGGTTTGAGTGATTGTAGTGTATTTTTACTTAGGTTTGCATGATTGAAATGAAAAATTATTTGGTTGTGTTTTCAAAAGAATATTTTCCATAAAAAGTGGCGAAAATGACTTCATTTCTCTGATTTTTTTGAAGAAAACATAAATTCATTTTTAGAATAGTTGGAATCGAAAAAATAGTGTTGGAAACACAACCATACAAGGCCTATCAACCCGGTTAATTTTGGTCGACTTTAAGGCAATGGTGTAACGATAAAATAATAATAATATCAAGTGAACATATTAATTAATAGAACACATATCATTATTACTAATTTATTTGTGTTGTCGTAACTGTCCACAGTAGTTTATATATATATATATATATATATATATATAACTTAGTACTTTTTTTTTGAAAGCATATAACTTAGTACTATATCTTAAGTTTTTGAAAATTGTAATAGCAAAATAAAATTTGATATCACTTAACCCATTTTTCTAAAACATGTTTTGGCATTACCACTTAATACTTTATCATTAATGTTTTTTTTAGAAATATTAATATTAATTTTGTTTTACCGTGATTACTAATGTTCGATCCTTTAATTACTAAGGCTAATAAAACAAAATCTATAAATTACTCGAAGCAAAAGATCAACAAAAGTTTGAAATATAAATTGTCTCCACTGTACACGTCTCTTCCGCTGTCCAAAGTATACGCAACAAATTATTTTTCTAATGATGAAGCCATGTTATAGGCTTTGGATAATTGGATGTATTAATAAATAATTTAGGAACGAATATTTGAGATTATATTCATGTTTCGGAATAATTATGATCAGATAAAATAATAGATTATTTTCAGATATGACCTCAGATACGACAGAAATGAAAGATCCAATTTTTTTTGTTGCTTTCGTTGAATTTCTCTATGCACGTCCCATAGTCCCATTTTCTTTTTGTCCTTAATTACCTCGTGAAATATAAAAAATGAAGAAAAAACTATGTATTGCATTATTTTATTTTTAAAAATTGTAGATTCCATTGTAACGAGCTGGCTCCATGAAAAAGCCATGATGACTTACAGGAAAAAGAAAATACATTGATGGGATCGATGACAAGAATTAAAATGTGTTATTGTGGGCGTGGGGGCCTTTTTTTTTTCTTAATAAATAATTTAGACAAACCGTACGGAAAATAATTGAATGTACTGTACCCTACAATCTCCGACTACCAGCCATCGATCTGATTTTGGAGGGCCCAAATGGCAAATACGACGAAGCCTTAACATTTTACGGACCAATCACACTTAAAGGCTGGAAATGAATCGAGCTCTAACGAGTAGGGCTGTCAATAAATTTGGATTAGGCCATTTCGGCTGGCCTGTTGGGTTTTGCAAAATTTTGGGTCGGATCGGGACCGATTTTAGTCGGACCACGGAATTATATGTCCCAATCCAACCCATGTATACATTATATGCGAGGAAAAATCGGGCCGGTCGAGAAAAAGGTCGGGCTAGGTCAAATATGCCCGACTTTTGGCCTAAAAATCTATGATTGACCCAAAACTTGGGTCATGCGGGCGGGCAAGAATTTGTCACCTCTACTAACGAGAGAAGGTTGTTTGTGTCGCTTGTTTAACAATTAAATGTGTTTATGAATGGTTTTTGAATACGCTCATTAATTGTTTATAAACAATTTATTCATGAGCGTTGGTTGCTCCGGAAATACTCTCTCTCGCCGATCGGTCTTGGTCGAACTCCTCCGTGAAAACGCACAAAAGGGGGACGGAGGGGGGCTCAGCGTACCACACTTATTCGATCTTAAGTCGGAGACTTGGAAGAGAAGTAAGAGGCAAAAATATAATGTGAAAGTAAAAGTGTGATTAGGTCAAGAATGAACCTGGACTTGGGCTTTTATACCTTAGTCAGATTAGAGTTTAGTAAAATCCCAGGGATTCCCCGATTTGGTACGAGTCATGATTAAGATAGGATCGGATCTTTCAAAACCCTATTTTACTTCCAGACCTCGGTCCCGATCGACCCGCGACACCTCAGATCGGCATGATAATATCCAACTGTTGGAAGCATCTCCAAGGCACGTCTTCAGGACCCCTTTACTCCCAGAAGTGAACTAGACCACTTTTAGATCGGCCTATTCCTTAGGACTTAGCAAGTTGACCATCCCAGGGCTTAACAAATTGATGATATGCTCGGAGCTTATTAGGTCGGCTGAAGCTTATGCTTATCAGGTTGGCTAATGTCGTAGGGCCTAGCAGGTTAATCCAATGCGTAGGGCATATCAGGTTGACCCAATGCATGTAGACTCAGCAGGTCAGACCAATGCCTTGGGCTTAACCGATCGGCCCTATGCTTAGAGCTTAGCAGATTAGCCCAAAGGCTTACAACTTAGCAGCAGCTGCTTTATTCGTTGGGCTTAATCAGGTCGGCCTAATGACTAGGGTTTGGCAGGTCAGCCTCTACCTAGGGCTTAGTGGATCGGCCCAATTAATAGGCCCACCAGCTCGGTCCGAACTTATTTAACCCATATGCTGGGCTTAGTAGCCCAGCCCAACAAGCAAGCTTAACAGATCGGCCCGGTACCGATTTAACCCTTATCAAACATATTTATGAAAAATGTTAAATACATTTGAACATGCAATTCAAAATAAATGAATATTATGATAATTGCTAATGTAAAAAATTGGTAATGTTAAACTAAAATAAACTTATTTGTTATCATAATTAATTAATATTAAGCTATAAATATAATTAATAATTAAACAATAAATAATAAACAAATATCAAAAAACACTAAAAGAAAATGTTCGTGAACAGTTTCATGAACATAAACGAAATTTTCTTGTTCATTATATTCATTAAGTTTATTAAACAAACGCTAACTCAGCTCCTCTACGAGCTGTTCGTCGAAAGCTTTGTTCGTTTATAGCCATAATCACACTTTTCATGGATTATTTGCATTTTTATTATGAAACTGAAATTTCCAATATTCATGTTTTTTTAAGCTCAACTGCTTATTTCTTAGGAAAAAAATATCAAATAATGGCATCAAATGGATATGAGGATCCTTCTCTCTCTCTAAATTTTTTTCTCTCCCTTCTCTCTACCCAACAAAACCCTTAACCCTAGTTTTTCTCCTCTCCTTCCCCCAATCTCACAGCCGCCCCCTCTCTTCCTCTCCTCCCCCTCCATGCTTCCTATTGGAGGGCCAACAATGGCGGTCCTTTGGGAGTCCGAAGGTGGCCGAAATTTTTGGTCCAGGGTGAATGCGGGTCGGAGCTCCACTGAGGTGTCTGAGTGAATAGATGATGGGTTGCGGCGAGTAGATATTTTTATTTTTTTGCATTTTTTTCTCTCGTTTTTTAGCTATAGTTGTTGTTTTCTTATTTTGTTTTTATTTTCTTTTCGCGGTTGATTTGCTAAACTCGTAGGTGGATCAGTTTTTTCTGTTCTGCAGTATGTAGTGGTTGCTCGTGCATAGTTCCCATTTTTTTAGTGTGTTACAGTCTCCATTAAGGAGTGATGAAGTCTCCCAGCATGGATAGTCTTTTTTAGTCCATGTTGTGAATCTAAATTGGTCTTACCAATTCCCCGCTTGGCTCTTAATTAGTCTTGCCGACTCTTAGCCCGTTGGCTACGATTGTAATTATAATATAAGTTTTTGAGTTGTTATAATAAAATACTATCGTTCGGAAAAGAAAAAGATATGACTTATGAGTCACAGAAAAGAGAGAATTTTATAGTTGTTAACGTGGCTCTTTTTCTTTTCTCAAGTTGAGATATAGAGACAGTGAAAAAGAATAAGAAAACAAGAAAACTTTGATTTGTAAAAGTGGGTTCACCGTATTACCCTTTAAAAATTATTTTAGCTATAGCAAATAAGATAAAGATTTTAGGTGCGTTTTATATGGGCATCATTCGACTGAATCTTCATCTTTATTACTAGTGAAAATGAGTCAAATTGGCCATTTTCGAATTGTAAAGATTAAAAATACTCATGTTTTTTCAAATACATTTTTTTAGTCATTTTGAGATGTAAAATGGCATTCATAGCCTTTAAACATATTACATTACATTAGGTCACATACCTCTCTTTCTCATTTTCACTTTCTCTCTCACACTTTTGGTTCTAAAACATAAAATTTTCCAGCGACCTATTTTTTTCAATCGCAATCTCGAAATAATTTAATCATTTTGTTCTCTAGCTCATCCTTTATTTATTTCATTATCGTATTTAGTTTGGGGTTGGGTATACAATAGATTTGAAAACCATAGACATGAAAAATACTAGTTCGAACAGTCTGCAAATGTAAGTCGATAATGAAACTACAAATCTACACCAAATTAATCTAAAACCTTAGAATTTCTACAAAAACTGCAGCATGTTGGAGGAGGGTTATCTCAAATTTAGAAGAAAATGGTAGAAATTGAAAGTTGGAAGAGGGATTATTTTCTCTTTGTAGGAGGAGGAGGTTATTTATGCTGAGAAATGTAAGAGAGTTTTTTTTTTTTGGAGAATTTTTTGCTTGTATTGATTCTTCTCAAATTTGGCTTGTTACAAAATGATCAAGACACCCCTATTTATACTAGTACAACTTCCTAACCAATGGCTAGGATTTATTTGATCTAATGGCTATAATTCATCCACTAGAATCATCCTCCAAAATATTTACTTTCCTAGAACATTCTACAAGCTTTCTTACCAATAATATCTAAGATATTTTTATAAGATTTTTCTAGATACATTCCAGAACTTGGGTCATTTGGGCTTGGGCTCTTATTATTTCTTTTATCTCAAAACTATTCTTCCAAGCCCAATATTACTTGGGCTAAATCAAGTTTATTTCCAACACAACAATCCTAACCTAAAACAACTATAGACTAACTAAATCAACAAAAAACATGAAATTAAACAAAGTTTATAGAGGCGTCGATTTAGTCGCCATCGTCTTTGTCATCGCCGCCATTCAAGTCGCGATTTTGGGAATTTTGGTGGGTCACTAACAGTTTCGAGTAAGGCTTGGGTTTGGGTAAACTCGAAAATGTGTTTGTAAAACTATTAAAGAGTAATTATGTCATTTTACACCCCAAAATGACTAAAAAATATATATTTGAAAAAAATAGCTAAAAAATATTTTCAATTGGCATAAAAAGCTAAAAAAAAACCCACTTTTATAATTATCTCTCAAGTTATAACTAGCCAAGGTCCACATGTCCTTATTTTACGTGCTTTATATTTGTCCACACCTATAAATATCCCTCACATTAACATGATTCTCAAATCTACTCATACTTTTCGCTATAAAATATTGTTTATTTTTTCTTCAAATTTAACTCATTTAAAAATTGAAGTGTCTTAACTGATCATCGCCTTACCAAGCCTAAAGTCACTTGAGATTAATGTTTGCTCTTTCCTAATTCTTTGTGTAATTAAATGTCACTCTTGTAGAATTATTCCTAAACTTATATAAAATATGGTTATTTCTGAAAGTAATGAAGGGCACTAATGCCATTTTCCTTCAATACTATGCATTTTATGAACTCTAAACATTAATTTTGCACAATGGGATTTTTGGGGATCATTGATAAACAATTCGGAAATTGGTAGTCGAATTAAATTTTATGATGTTTATTATATTATTCACAATTAGTATTGTCTTAACTTTTAAATCTCTTAATGTCACACATTATTAATTTATGTAGTGCTAGGTATCAGGTTGCAAATTTATGCAATTCTAAAAGTTTGAGCAAGATAAGGTTGAATGACACGATCGTGGCAGACAACCTAGTACCAAAAAAGAAAACAACGGGCGCCTCTCAGATGCAAGCACCAAACTATTTTTGCAATTACAAATTCGATTCAAACTATCCAAGATTACAACGCAACTTAATAAAATAAGCATAAGTTTAACATTTCGAGAGAAAAAAATTATTACCAAAAATAAAGGAGACAAAGAAGATGACACCCACCACAAAAATGGTACTTTTCGTATGGATATAGTAATTTAATTCTCAATTTATCTTAAGTACATAATTACAAATTATGCCCATAGAAGTATTCAGAGTATATCCCTTTTATATTGATATAATATTTTCTTCATTTATGAGAATCGAATAGTAGTCAATAGTCACTAGTCGTGGTTAAATTTTTTATATTTGACCAAAGGTTTGGAGTTCGATTTACATAACTCTTTCCTCTCCCAAATATGTCATATATACTTCAAAAAAAAAACTTCATTTATCTTATACATGTATTACAGAGTAAATCCTTGATGACAGGCAAAATCGTATTGCCCTTGTAATTATTTATTTAATTTATTTTAATAAATTATTAGCATTTAAAAATTATATATTGGTCAAATCAACAGAAAAGATCCACAAGGCATTCTAGAGGCCTAATTATAATTCCTCCCCAATTATTTTTCATTAAGTATATTTTAACTGCTGAATTTTCTTAACCCTCTGCATTTTTCTCTCAAAGGCCACACACTACTAACATAAGCATCTTTGGGACTTCTCGAGGACACATCATGATCCATCTAATCCTATTTGCATATTGCAGGCGGTTTTTTAGCTCATAGTACCTTAATTTAGAGTGAGCTATACAATTTTCAGCGGCATCAATCCCTTTTATATTTTTAAAAAAATCCCTTTTATATTGATCCATTATTTTCTTTTATTTGTCAAATCCTTACTACTAAGAGTTTGATTTAGGCCTAATTGGTCGGTCTATCTTTGTGCTTTTAAAATCAATACAAAAATATAAGTCGACTGATTACAACTAGTGAACCTTAAGATAAGACAACAAACTTTATTTCATTGACTTGATATCACTTACAAATCAATAAATAATAATTAAATAAATATCTTCTCCCAAAGAATCTAAATCAGATATCAATTTACTTTGCTTTGTCGATGGAGGTTCTTATAATCCTGTATGGGATCATAATGCTTTACAGGAAGAAAAAGTACTGAGCACATGGTGAGTGCCTTAATTGTGGGGAATTGTGGGGGATAGAGATTGCCAATTAACAATAATAATATTCCCTCCGTCAAATAATAATAGTTAAATAGAACCATTCGCACAAATTAAGAAAATATAATAAATATAATTGTGATTATAATTTTTTCATAATTTTTTATTTTATTCTTACATTAAATGGTGGTATATAATAATAATGTAGTATTCCAACTATCTTAAAAGAATAAAATTTGTCAAAAATAAAGTGAATTAAATATGGGTAATTTAGTCTATTGTTGTATAATTAATACTTTCAATTAGGAAAGCAATGCATAATTTGGGACGGATGAGAAAAGAAAGTACATATTTTTGGGACGGAGGAGTACTAATTAATTATAGAAATCAACAATTTACTAATTACAGTGAGGGAATATGGCCCATTTGATATATAGTGTTGTGCTTGGTCAATATGTGGCCCATGAATAGATCATTTTGAGAATTGCGTTTGGTCAGCTTCTTCCTGGGCCAAGAGGCTTGAAGAATTCGAGACGGCCCACAAATAAAAGGCTTGGTATGACTTGACTGGAACATTAATTTGGGCTTTTATTTTGCACTTTGTTTCTTTTTCTCTTAAGATTAGGTCCACCGGACATGAACATAGGAATGTAAACGACTATTACGAAATGAAAATTTGGTTGTTGAAGTCGGCATATTTTCAGTTGATTGAGCCATTTGTGGAACTCATCATATTTTTTTAATAAGTTGGGAGTAGTGGTTGAAAGAAAGGGATAAATTTCAAAGAAACTAAAAGATATTGGATTCGAACTATGGTCAACACTCTTATAAAAAAAAGTAATACCATTTCTGAGCTACAAGTGGTGTGGAACTCATCAAGTTGAAGTGGCTCTAATTTAATTTTCATTGCATACCCTAAAATGTGCAATTAATGGCTGTATTGAAATTATATGGGAATACACACCACGATTCAGTCAGAAAAGGTGCAGGGCAAGGGATGTGGACCTTCACAAGGGGTCGATCCGGATCACCGAGATCACATTGGTTGATCAAGAACGTGATCGGACGATCTTGATCGATCAAGACCAAGTCCTCCAAAATGACTCTAAAAATAACTTTCAAGAATTTGAAATCCATTATAAAATTACTGCAACCAAACAACATTAATGGATTGTAATCATCACTCCAAAGCCATCAATCCAAATAAAACCTAAGTGAGTTCATAAAGAACTATAAATGGGTTTTAGTCGATTCTACCATAACAAAGTACTATCCTAAGCCATCCAATTTTTGACATGTGTCTCATATCTCATTTTAATTTTTCCTTTTCTTTTTGTGAATTCCTACCAAACATGGGACATGTGATATGTCAAAGTTTGTATGACTTGTGGTAGCACTAGACCATACGAGTGTTTGTAGTTATTGTGATTTATAGTGCAACTACTGAAGTGCAAATGTCACTAGAAAGTAGTCATTGTATCTTCACAAACAATTTTTGTATTCGTAAGCACTATCAGCAGACAACGGTTTTAAAGAGAAAGAGTCTAACTCTTGCTTCGATACTTCAGTTTATAGCGTTACTATGCTCAAGTTATCCTATCCATTTAGACATACACCTACAGATTTTCCAACATCTAAGGTTGCATTTGGAGTAAAAGTTTTGGAATTGAGGAGTAAATTTGGATAAAGAATTTCAATGAATATATATAAGATGGATTTGTTATTCTCCACAGTCATTTTGAAAAATAGCTTAAAACATGAGATCTTTTATGGTTCAGAGTTTAGTGTAGTAAGGTTCAAGATTTAGGAGAGATGATACTTGGCCTCATCTATTAGAGGTTAGGTTAATGGTTCAAACCTCACTCCTCTCCTACAATCCTTTTGTAAATGTTTGAATTTTAATTAAAATAGTTTAAAATATAGGCGCTTAATTAAAGATTTGAAATACATAAATGCTTTCCCAAACCGAGTCAATGGATTTATTATTATAAATTTGAAATCGTTCGCTTCAATCCATGCGAGTCATCCGATGTGCAAATAATACTTTCATAAACTAAAATGACGTTGGCATTCATATTTGAAACATATAGATGTAAAATTTTCTTGTGCTCCAAATTAATAATATATTAGTGAATATTTTTCCATCTCCTTAAGTTCTTTCGCAATTAATCCTCTATTCGGCAAAGATCCAACAATTTGGAAAACCTCAAAACAAACCAAGACAAAAATGAGTTGAAATTTTCAGCCTGGATGTAGCAGTTGGCCAGAAAAGGAACTCTTAGATCACTTGAAAGGGTAAGTGAACATAATTGGAAATTAAGAATATACCGTCTTTATCATTCCGCCAAGTTAGAAATGGTTTTTGCATCCAATTCAACAATATTACAATTAAAAACAAGCACTTAAAAACAAATGCACATCCCAAAATTTTGTTGGTTATATATCAATTGGCATAAGCATTGATCGACGAGGAATAAAAGGCCTACATAGAACAAGTTGTTCTTACTAAAACTCGAAAGAGCAGAATTTGTGACATGTGACAGATTATTGGAAAGACGAATAATCTTCGAAAGGAAAAAAAAAACTTATATTGCTAATTGCGAGATTATGATTCAACAACTCGAAATAATGGCCGAAAAAGTAGTCAAAGGAAGTTAAAAACCCTTAAACACATTCGAAACTAAAACGAAAAAACTTAAATGGGTCAAAAACAGGCATAAACTAATGAATTTGAACCGTCTCGTCGTTCCTTCGAGAAATGAGGTCTTAATAGAAAATTTGACATCGTTTGGATATTTATGCCCTCTTGATATTACGAGATAGGATCCTATATTCTATTTGATGTTTCATCTTCTACTTTAATGGTATCAATGGGACCGGATCTCATGTTCCATATTCTATTCCACTATCACGATGAATGACGCGTGTATAATTACATCATCGTACTGCGTGTCCTACATTCAAAAAAAGTGGTATAAGAAGTGGAGCATAAATGTGGGATCGAAAATCCCAATCTCGGTAACAATACATGTTACGTGTACATGATGACATCATTTTTGCACACTTGACATTTATACGATTCAGGGAAAGTATATGATTAAACACTAAATATAATAGAAGATCTCAATTGCAGTTTTACCGTTTTACTTCTTTTATTTCGATCTACTACTTACCCCATACATACATCTTCAACTCGTTCCACGTTAGACAAGAATTCAACAACTTGATTTAACTATGAGGTCTAAGCGAGCCACCATACATCATTATATATATGGGATAAAATTCTGAAAACCTTCAATCCCATCAGATATTTTCCCCCTCTTAGAACAGAGAACAAAGGAAATTAAATTTCCTTTAACAAATGGCCGAAAACGAAATAGGCTCACCCGGAAGCTCCATGCACGGAGTAACCGGCAAAGAACAAACCTTCGCCTTCTCTGTGGCAAAAGATCAAACACCTTCCGCGCATGACTCAACCGCACCCAAATTCGCACTACCAGTCGATTCAGAGCACAAATCCAAAGTCTTCAAAATCCACTCCTTCGCAAGCCCACACATGAGAACCTTCCACCTCTCCTGGATCTCCTTCTTCACCTGTTTCGTCTCCACATTCGCCGCCGCCCCGCTCGTCCCCATCATCCGCGACAACCTAAATCTCACAAAGTCCGACATCGGCAACGCCGGCATAGCCTCTGTTTCGGGGAGCATTTTCTCCAGGCTGGCGATGGGGCCGCCTGCGATCTGCTGGGCCCCAGATACGGCTGCGCTGTTTTGATAATGCTGTCGGCCCCGACGGTGTTCTGCATGACGTTTGTTTCGTCGGCGGGGGCTACGTGGCGGTGAGGTTCATGATTGGGTTTTCGCTGGCGACGTTTGTTTCGTGCCAGTTTTGGATGAGCACGATGTTTAATGGAAGGATTATTGGGCTGGTGAATGGGACGGCGGCGGGGTGGGGGAATATGGGCGGAGGGGCGACGCAGCTGCTTATGCCCCTGCTTTATGAGGTGATTAGGAGAGGTGGAGCGACGCCGTTTAGTGCCTGGAGGATTGCGTTTTTGTGCCGGGATGGATGCATGTGATTATGGGGCTTTTGGTTTTGGGCCTTGGGCAGGATCTTCCTGATGGAAATCTTGCTACTCTGCAGAAGAAAGGGGATGTACCCAAAGATAAATTTTCCAAGGTTAAATTCGTCTTAAAAATCCCATTTTATACTTAAAACCCCTTTATGCATGCATATAAATCGTTAAATCAACATTAATTACAAAGATTACTCATGAGGTTCAGAGTCAATTAATTATTTAAAGTTTAGTTAACACTATAAATTCATGCAGAAAAAAGCAAAGTAACAAAGTTTTACACCGGATATTTTTTTCGCCGCAACTTTTATACGGAGGAGAAATAAGATGAAATTCCAAAACTGTGCATTATCATCATAGGTTTTTTCACTTGAAATTAAATATCATGAGACGACGATGAGTCGAGATAGTTGTTATGTTTCATGCCCCATTACAAGATTGATATTGTAAAATAATCAAAATGTACATCATGAAACATGACGCCAAAAAAAACATGTCATACCTTAAATATTTCAATCTAGTAAAGTTTACAATCCGTAGGATTTTGGCAATTTCTCCATGACATAAATGATTTTTAGCTATGTCTTTCAGAAACATGTTTTTCGCAAATTTTTAATTCAAATATTCTCTTTGCGCTTTTTTTTCATTTTCTTGGGAAAACAACAATTTGTCGAACCAAGAATCAATTCTCAGGATCAATACTCATTTCTCTATATCGAGAATCATTTATTGGGACTGGAAAATCTACCGCAATGATTTTTCGAGAAGTATGACTATCAATTTTTCATCAAAATGGCTAGACGAAATATTTTTTCTGAAAAACATAGACTATGTTTTTATTAAATGTGAATGGCCAATTTGGCCTATTACCAATAAAGTTTATCTTGTCTCATATACATTTGCTCGTATTATTGAATAGTAACAGATTACATTTGACAAAGATTAATTGTTGCTCAGGTTCTTTGGTACGCCATTACAAACTACAGAACATGGATTTTTGTTCTCTTGTACGGCATGTCTCTCGGCGTAGAATTAACCACGGATAACGTCATCGCAGAATACTTTTTCGACAGGTAAATTTACAATACTTGCTTCTCTACAACCTCTATTAATTTTAGGGATAATTACAAAACCCCCTTTTGGTCGGGCTAATTTGAAAAAAAAGAAAATCTCTTTGAAGTTTAAGTTCGTTTTAAATTTTCTCTCTAGCAATTTTAGTCGTGTAAGTCTTAGCTTTTTAATGTGGCATTTTTATTCATTGATAATATTGCCATTTAGTCAAAATAACAATTTTAGTTCGTAATCTTTAACCGTCATAGGTATTTTGGGTACTTTGGCTAAAGGTCAGTGTGTATTATGAACAAATGAAATATTGAAATACCCAATTAGGACCAAAATCACAAAAAATAAAAACTACAGGACCAATGTTGCTAGCCTATGTAGTTACGGGACCAATTTTGCAATTAAGCCAAAGGGTTCTTGTAATTTTCAAAAATATTTGTAATTAGCCCAAACTAAAGGGTTTCTTTTGTGTAATTATTTCTATTATTTCTGATTTGATCTCAATCTCCATACCGCCAAGCACAATAGCAGCCACATTCGGCATGGCCAACATAGTCTCCCGCCCCCCGGGCCTCATGTCCGACGTGGCGGCCGGCGATTCGGCATGCGCGGCCGCCTCTGGAACCTCTGGATCCTCCAAACCCTCGGCGGCGTTTTTTGCATCGCCTCGCCCGAGCCACCACATTACCCCTCTCAATCACATCCATGATCCTCTTCTCCATCGGCGCGCAAAAGCTGCCTGCGCCACCGCCGGGATAATCCCGTTCATCTCCGGAGATCCCTCGGCGTCATCTCCGGGTTCACCGTGGCGCCAGGGGCAATTTGGTCGGGCGACCCAGTTGTTATTTTTCACGAGCTCGAAGTACTCGGCAATGACGGGATCGAGCTTTGATGGGGATTATGATCGTGGCGTGCTGCCGGTGACGCTTGTGCATTTCCGCAGTGTGGGGAGCATGTTTTTGGCGCCGAGTGAGAGGTGGAGCGAGGAGAATTATTATGGGAAGGAGTGGGATGAGGAAGAGAAGGGTAAGGGGTTGCATCGGGGTGAGCGAAGTTTGCGGAGAATAGCCGGTCGGAGAGGGGACGACGGGTTGTTTTTCGGTGGGGACGCGCTGATCGATTCGACGCCGCAGCGATTGTGTGAAAAATGGATTTGTTAAATGTGTTTGTTTGTCGTATGATATTTTCTATTCTAAAATCGCGTTTCATTTCATATTCGATGCATGGATGTTTGACATGTGTATACCACTTACCATATTAATTTTCAAGTATAAATTATGCATAAACTGTTGGATTGAGATTTTCAATTCTATATTCATATTCCACTCTCTATTATATTTCATCGGATCATGAATGACACGCCGTGTACAAGATATGTGGAAGCAACACGTAACATCATGAGATCTCATCCCTATATTGTGGGGTTTTAATATGGTAAGTAGTGTACACTTGTCAAATATCTAAGTGGAGAAATAGAAGATAAAATACGGTTTTAGAATAGAAGTTCGGATGATTGTTTAGGGGTGAATACTAAATTAATTGGGTGTGAGTATATTGCAAACTTTACATTTACAAGAAATTTAGAAAACTGGCTCACAAATGTAAATAAATTTATACTTATATTATTAATATTATGTTGCTAATAAATGTTTGGGTATTCTATTTAATTAAGTAAACTAAAAATTATGATGCAATGTTGAGATAATTACTTTTAAAATAAAATTATCAAGTATTCCAATAACAGTAAAAAAGTAAACAAAGATATTTATCAATATAGGGTAATTTTCATCTAATTAAGTATGATAAATATAATTTTCAATTGATATATTTGATTCTCATAGAATGATAGAAAAATTGAGTCGGACACAATTGTCATTCGGAGCAAGGTCGCTTATATCTCCTCAGTTGATTTAATTGGGCTTATTCCAAGCCCAGGGTCAATGACAAGTGTTTGGGTCAATA